>JANAVB010006598.1:10097265-10697265 GCA_029216955.1 Iris pallida
ACTTTTCTGGTCCTGTATGCCAAGTTTTGTCCGATTTTGAGAAGGTCGACCGGAACGCTATTTTGGCGGACCCACAATCCGATCCAAAGGGCAAATTTGTGCACGCCCCATCGGAATCCAACTTTGGACATATGGTTGGGTATGTATCAAAAAATCAGACTCGTAAACATATAGTTTGATGATTTTAGAGACCATAGGCTCTGGTACACTTTTCGGTGCAAAGTGCGTCCAACGGCAGACATCTTTTTAATCTGAAATTACGATTTTGCTCCTTTGTCCAGAATTGGACTTTTGGGTAGGCATTTTTAGACATTTCTTTTATGACAAACACGTTGGTGATATCTTTTTCAGCATCCAGAGACGGTTGCACAGGTTGACTTTCGTGCCTCATTTGAGTGCTTGGTAGTATCGATTTCATCAGCTAAGGACCTCAGGCGAGTACATTTCTGATAGTTTTCATATTTGATCATCTCTATGATTCATGTATTTAGTAGTGCTTTACATTGATATTCTATTGATTCTTGATATGATGGTCATACAAGGTAGTAGTTATGGATTCTTTACATGTTGTTCGTGACCAATATATTTTCGTGTTCGTGACCTATTTGGATCCATGAGTACTAGTCGGATGGGGAGGTACATTAGTAGACATGTAAATATACCCAAAAATATCCTATTAGTCTATTCGTGTCTGATAGCAGTCGCACAAGTCACATGCGGGGTGTCAAATTTATCCCTAGCCGTTTACATGTCGAAAGTATATTTTAACTCACTAGTTAGATGCAGTCTTACTTTATTACTATTACTTTCTTGTCTTTATTACCATGCTCTCCTATTTTTACTCACATGTCTTATGCCATGATCCTCTAGTTATCCACTCTGAAATACGTGTAGGCAACTCTAGAGAGGGGGGGGGGTGAATGGAGTATGTGTCCATACCCAATTAAAAATTTAACTCTATTCAAGTCCAGCCACCAGAAATAATAATCAGAGTATAAGTGCGGAATATAAATAGAGATCAGAAAAGCATACGCAGACACAACAGTTTTTGACCTGTTTTCCCTCGTGGAGGACTAGTCCAGGCCTGAAAACTCTAGCACAGGATTAAAATCCACTATTTGTGAAATAGCGTACAACCACGTGCCTTTACTCAGAAGAGCACGCCAACTTCTTACATATTTACGGATGGCAAAACTTGGAATTGTCCAAGTGACTTCTTTTGAAACTCTTGTACACAAACTTCCAGTTGACTCGCACTGAGCACCTTCGGGGCTTGGGAAGTTTTGTGGCTAGTTAGATGAGAAGAATAAGCTCTAGAATGTATGGGCTATAAGAGAAGAGAAGATGAGAAGATTAGATGATTGAAAATGAGAGAAATCAAGGCATATATATACTAGTCCAGAGAGGCAGAGTTCGGCCAGAACTCTGTCCCAAAATTTTAAATATTTAGCTGTTGGACAACTAGCAGCCAGCAAGCCCTAAAAATTAGCTCCTAATTTTAAGGGGACAGAGTTCGGCCCAAACTCTGTGTGGGGCAGAGTTCGGCCCGAACTCTGTCTCCTAGGGGATAGAAAGTTCAAATGGGCTATGTGGGTTTGGCAAGTTTTAGAGTTTGTTTGGTGGAGCTTTGGGTATTAAGTCTAGGGTTGAGATACACAGTACGACTCAACTTACAATAGCCTAGACTCAATAAAAAGTAAAAATACAGACTCAGAGTACAAGTAACAACAGCATTGTCGAAATAATCATCGATGATGTCTGTCTTGAACTGATATGTGATGATGTTCTATTTTAGAGCTTAATGGAGCTTGATGTGTCAAGTTGGATTATAACAGATATCGTCTTGTTAATTATCAATATTAGGTTGACTGCGATCTTGTTTGGCTCAACTATCTCTCCTATTTTGATAATTGACAAAAACACGATATTTGTATGTCGCAACATTCATACATGGACACATGGAATAAAGACAATAGCTCCCCCGTAAATGAACATGTCGGCTCCCCCATAAATATATATTTCCTGAGACAAGTTCTAATCCAAGCAAGCACAACATAATATATATATAGAAGCTCAAAGCAAATATCAAGTATTCCCAAAGCAAATATCAAGTATTCTTCTCCTTTGTCATTTAGCAAAATGAAATAATGGCTCCCCCATAAAAGTAGACAAAGTAAATACATGCAATCACACAACTGGAAACCATAACCATAGAGAGAGAAATTACTAGCAGTTTTATACCTCAATACTAAACCAAAGTGCATAGTTTTGACAGAAAACAATGCATGAAGGAAATATAAATACTACAACTCAAAGTTTTAAAACTACTACATAAAGAAAAATGAAACTACAACCTAACATCAGTAGCATCAACAGGTATAAACCACGACCATTATGGAGTAAGGGATGGACCAGCAGATCGGGTTAAATCGTGGCCGTCAGATCAAAACTTGGATGGCCAAGAGCAACTGGGGGTTCTAGAAGCAGCTACACAGAGTTTGGCCTAAACTCTGTGTAGGACAGAGTTCGACTCGAGTTCTGTGTGTCTGGCTCCAGAACACAGAAAAGGTTTTAAAAAGAAAGTATGATAGAAAAATTCTTGAATAAGAAATATTTAATGTTACAAGCCATAAAAATAGTGTAGCCATATAATAAATATTATGAAAACGATGATCATCACAGTGAAACTGCTTTAGGTTGGCTGTAGTGGCCGAATTCCAGCTAGTGGTAGTCCGAAGACTAGTGCACCGTATTGCTTAGGTTTTTACTCCTTGTTGTCAGAAGGGCCCTTTCGGCTTGTACCCGAAGCAATGTTACCATAAATAATGTACGTTATAACCGTTATTTATGCAGGTACAACTTATTTTATGACAATTTCATCCAAAATTCCTAACTCTCGTTGAAGAAAATTAAAGCGCTCTTCGCTTAGTAGTTTTGTAAAAAAATCTGCTAGCTGATGTTCAGTGTTAATGAATTCTAAGTTAATAGTACCGTGCTGTTGATGATCACGCAAGAAATGATGTCTAATCTCTGTATGCTTTGTGCGTGAGTGACACACTGGGTTCTTGGTCAAATTTATTACACTAGTGTTATCACAAAAAATAGGTATGTGCTTGAATAGTAAGTTATAGTCTTCAAAAGTTTGCTTCATCCACAGAATCTGTGCACAACAACGGCCAGCTACGATGTACTCAGGTTCTGTTGTGGATAGTGCGACAGAATTCGGCTTCTTGCTAAACCATGAGACTAAAGTCTTTTCTAACAAATGATACCTGCCTCTGGTACTCTTACTGTCGACTTTGCATCCCACAAAATCAGCATCAGAATATCTGATTAAGTCAATGGAAGTAGTTTTGGGATACCACAAGCCTACAGTAATCGTTCCTTTAAGATATCTAAAGATACGCTTAATAGCGATCATGTGTGATTCTTTAGGATTAGCTTGATATCTAGCACATAAGAAAACGCTAAACATAATATCGAGACGACTAGTAGTTAAATACAATAGACTACCAATCATACCTCGATACTTACGTTGATCGACCGGTTTGCCACTTTTATCAGGTTCCAGCTTTGTTGTAGTAGCCATAGGAGTGCTGATAGGTTTGATATTGTCAAGCTCAAACTTTTTTAGCATGTCCTTTGCATACTTCGACTAACTGATGAAGACGCCTTATGAGTATTGTTTGATTTGTAGTCCAAGGAAGTAGTTGAGCTCCCCATCATGCTCATCTCAAACTCGTTCAGCATACAGTTGGCAAAATCTTTGCATAGACCCTCATTAGTAGACCCAAATATGATATCATCTACATAGATTTGTACTAACAAAACAGTGTCATCAAGGGATTTTATGAAAAGTGTAGTATCAATTTTCCCTTTTGAAAAATCTTTATCAAGTAAGAAAGTACTAAGGCGTTCATACCAAGATCGAGGAGCTTGTTTGAGGCTATAAAGAGATTTCTTAAGTTTAAAAACATGGTCAAGAAATTTTAATTTTTAAAACCAGGGAGTTGCTTGACAAAAACCTCTTCTTTAATAAAACCATTTAGAAAAGCACTTTTCACATCCATTTAAAAAGTTTAAAGTTTTGAAATTTTGTAAAGGCACAAAGCATCTGAATAGATTCAAGTCGTACAACAGAAGCATATGTCTCATCATAGTCAATACCCTCCTTTTGGTTGTATCCTTGAGCTACGAGATGAGCCATGTTGCGAGTGATCGAACCGTCCTCATTAACTTTGTTACGAAAAACCCATTTGGTACTAATAATTGAATGATCAGCAGGTCTAGGAACAAGTTCCCAAACCTAATTTTGTTTGAATTGGTTGAGTTTTTCTTGCATTGCAGATATCCAAAATTCAACATTAAAAGCTTCTAAAATATTTTAGGTTCAATTTGAGAAATAAGAGCAGTGCTAGCAATCGAATCTCTTAAAGAAGATCGAGTAGTTATCCCTTTCGATACCTCACCTATTACCAAGCTTTTTGTATGTGAAGGTTTGAATTGCAACTTCTTTGGTAAGCTCTCCAGAGAACTGGTTTCGGGTGGTGTATCCACAGGAGTGGAAGTTGATACTTCATCATTATCAGGAATAATAGCTGTACTATTGTCCTCATCAAAAGTTACGATAGTAGACTCTTCAACAATCATGGAGCGTTTATTGAACACTCTATATCCCTTACTCTTAGCATCATAATCAAGAAGAATACCTTCATCAGCTTTGGCATCAAACTTGCCTAAGTTGTCTTTGGTATTCAGGATAAAGCAGCGACAGCCAAACACTCGAAAGTAAGAAACATTTGGAGTTTTACCAAACCTAAGCTCATAGGGTGTTTTCTTCGAAATAGGCCGAATCAAAATCCTATTCAAAACATGGCACGCTGTGCTGACAACTTCTTTCCAAAAATATTTTGGAAGAGAAAATTGATTCAGTATGACGCTAGCCATATCGCCAAGAGTCCTCTTCCGCTCCACAACACCATTTTTTTGAGGAGTTCTAGGACAAGAAAACTCATGATTAAAACCATTTAAATCATAAAACTTTTCAAAATTAGAAATTTCGAATTCGCCACCATGATCACTTTGGATACGAGTAACCATGTAGCCTTTTTTATTTTAGAATTTTTAGAAAAAACTTTATAAACTGAAATGGTATCACTTTTATTTGCAAGAAAGAAAACCCAACAGTGAATCTTGAAAAGTGATCAACAATAACGAAAGCATAGAGTTTTCTGCCAAGACATGCTACTCTACTAGGACCAAATAAATTCATATGGAGTAATTATAAAGGTCGAGTGGTACTTACAGTGTTGATAGATTTAAAAAAAGATTTGGTAGCCTTATTCTTTTCACAATTAGCACATACCATATCCTTTTTTAATATAATTTCAGGCAATTCTCTTACTAGCTTCTTGGTAGATAGTCTCGATATGGTGTCCATGTTAGCATGACCAAGACACTGATATCATAATAGCTTTTCATCTTTGTGGGCGTAAAGGCATCTACCTGCACTGTTAGTATCTCTAGATAGATATAAAATATATATGTTATCTTCCCTTATCCCTTCGAAAGCGATGTCTCCAGATGATCTTTCATAGATAAAGCATTTAGTTTTACTGAAGTTAATATCATATCCATGATCAGTAAGATGACTAATGCTGAGCAGGTTATGCTTTAACTCGGTCACTAAACAAATATCCTTAATAATGGAAGAAGGAGGATAACCAATTATACCGTTACCTATGATATAGCCTTTCAGATTGTTTTCGAAGGATACATATCCTTCCTTTTTCATCGATAGTGTTGCGAATAGATTAGTATCTTCAGTCATATGTCGTGAGCACCCATTATCGAGAATCCATTTGCTTCTAGTTTGAGAAGGTCCACCTAAACCACGAGTGTGACCTTTGGTACCCAAATTCTTGTGGGTCCTAAAAATTTAGTCTTCGGTACCCATACATATAGATTAATATCCACTAATTTACTAATTCTATACTATGGTAATATATGTCCATGTAAACCACAGTAAGTACATGTAGCATGCATATTGGTATTGGGTACATGATGATAGTGATGTCGATATGTGGGTGTAGGATGATGATAACTACGTATAACAGCAGGATAATTATAGTAACTGTGTACAACAGCAGGATGATGATATGATTTACGTATGGGAGTTCTATGTGCTGCATGGGAGTAGGTATACATAAAGGCATGTTTTTGTGTGGTATGTTGATGAATGTTCTTGTAATGACGTGCTCTCTTGTGTTGAGCTGTCTGGTATTTAGTGTAAGTGTTGTGATTATGAGATTGAGTTTGAGGTTTAATAACCTGTTTACCCAGTCTAATCTCTAATTTCTTAGAGGCAGCATGCAACTCATAACATTTAGCAGTAAGACCATTTATTCTACCAGTAGCAATCTTGTACTTATTTTCTCTTCAGCAAGTTCTTTATTTAAAGAAGTGATATCATGTGTTTGCTTCTCAATAAGAGGTTCGACATCGTGTGAGCTTAACTTAAACTTAAATACCTCCTCAGTGTTTTCCGTGGGTCTAGTGTTTCTAACATTTTCTAATAAGCATGAAAGTCTATGGATCTCAGCTTCATGAGCCATAATTTTATCCTTAGCATGTTTATATTTTTTAATAACCTTTTTGTAGTCTTCAAGTAGATCACTAAAGGCATCACCTAGTTCATCAAAATAAAAGTTGTCAAGAGAATCATTTACTTATCTGAAGTTGCCATTAGGCAGACGTTTGTCGTGTCTTGCGGAGAGTCCTCTTCTTCGTCTGAATCACTGGCCTCGCTTTCGTGCCAGATGCTAGTATTGGCAAACTTCTTTGAGGTTGGCTTCTTGTACGGCTTTTTATATCTGCTTCATTTCTTTGCTATAGGATAATCTTTTTTGATGTGTCCCGTCTTCTTACATCCGAAGCAGGTGGGTTCTTCCTCATCGTCTTTTTGTTCCTTCTTCAAACATTTCTTATTTTAAAGTTCTTGGTTGTCGCTATTTTATCCTGAACACCAAGGATAACTTAGGTATGTTTGACTCGAAGGTAGACGAAGGAATATCCCTCGAGTATGCTGCCAAGAGTATGGGATATATAATTTTCAATAAGAGATCTATGATCATTGAAGAATCTATTAATTTTTCTTTTGATAAGCTCAATAGTCAGAGATCTAGCGACAATGATGAAGAAGATGTACAAAAAAATCCAAGACACCTGAAGATATTGCTACCACATGAATTATCTGGAGAATCTGCCTAAGAAGATAAAATCCATGCCAGGTCTAATTTTCAATAAGAGATCTATAATCATTGAAGAATCTATTAATTTTTCTTTTGATGAGCTCAATAGTCAGAGATCTAGCGACAATGATGAAGAAGATGTACAAAAAAAATCCAAGACACCTGAAGATATTGCTACCACATAAATTATCTGGAGAATCTGCCTAAGAAGATAAAATCCATGCCAGACCATCTAGAGATACTTGTTATAGGTGATGTATCTAAAGGAGTAGGTACATATTCTTCTACTAAAGACATAACAACAAATGCAGCTTTCATTTCTTAAGTAGAACCTAAGTCAGTAACAGATGCATTTTCTGATAATTTTTGGATTGATGCCATACAAGAGGAACTTAGTCAATTTTAGAGAAACCAAGTTTGGGAACTTGTTTCTAAACCTATTTGTCAATCGATAGTAGGTACCAAATGGGTGTTCCAAAATAAATTGAGTGAGAATAGACATGTCCTACGCAACAAAGCACTTCTAGTGGCCCAAGGTTATAATCAAGAAGAAGGAATTGATTATGATAAGACATATGCTCCTATTGCTAGGCTTGAGTCTATTCGCATGTTTTATACATTTGCATGTTTTCATAATTTAAAACCTTTTCAAATGGATGTGAAGAGTGCATTCTTGAATGGCTTTTTAAAGGAAGAGGTTTTTGTGAAGCAATCCCCTGGTTTTGAGGATTTTTAAAAACCTGATCATATTTTCAAGCTAACAAAAGTACTCTATGGACTCAAATAAGCACTGCGTGCTTGGTATGAACGCCTAAGTGCTTTCCCACATGAAAATAGTTTTTCAAAAGGAAGGGTTGATACAACTTTATTAATTAAAAGTTCAGTTGACAGTATTTTACTTGTGCAAATTTATGTTGATGACATAATTTTTGGTTCTACTAACGAAAAACTTTGTCAAGATTTTCTAAGTGTATGCAAAATGAGTTTGAGATGAGCATGATGGAAGAGCTCAACTACTTCCTAGGACTTCAGATCAAACAACACTCACACGAAACCTTCATCAATCAAGCCAAGTACACGAATGACTCACTAAAGAAGTTTGACTTCGACAACGTAAAGCCTATCGGCACACTAATGGCTATATCAATACGACTTGACATTGATGAAAGTGGCAAACCAGTAGATCGACATAAGTATCGATGTATAATTTGTAGTTTACTTTATTTAACTGCTAGTCTCCCTGATATCATGTTCAGTGTTTACATCTGTGCATGATATCAAGCTAATCCTAAAGAAGCAAACTTATGCGCTGTTAAGCGTATCTTTCGATACCTTAAAGGAACTTTTACGGCCGGCTTATGGTATCCAAAAACCATATCATTTGACCTAATCTCTTACTTAGATACTGATTTTACTGGATGCAAAGTAGATCGTAAAAGTACAAACGGTATATTTCATTTTCTAGGTAAGGCTTTAGTCTCTTGGTTTAGCGAAAACAAAACTCTGTAGCATTATCAACAACTAAGGCTGAGTATATCGCAGCAGGACGTGGTTGTGCTTAGATTTTATAGATGAAGCAAACCTTAGAAGACTACAATATGTACTACACAAACATTCCTATTTACTGTGATAACACTAGTACTATTAATTTGACTAATAACCCAGTATGCCACTTACGCACTAAGCACATAGAATTATGTCACCACTTTCTACGTGAGCATCAACAGTACAGAAATATCTGTCTAGAATTTATTGACACAGATCATCAACTGGCGGACGTATTCACAAAATCATGGGCTGAAGATCGTTTTAACTTTGTGCGTTGAAAGTTAGGCATACTTGAATTTTCAGAGTCATAATGGGCTATGTTTAATAAAAATACATGAAACTTAAAATTCAGCAATTTATTGATCAAAGTTATTTTGAGTACAAACTGAAAGGATCCTTCTGTCATACAGGCTTAAATATCCTGAAGCGACACGGTGTACTAGTCTTCAGACTATCGCTAGGTAGGATCCGGTCCCTACAGCTAATCCATGGTAATGGATATTAATTAATTAATAATTTGCAAGTTTATAGGCTATCTTTATCATTCATTATTCAAAATATGACCTAAAAATCAAGTGGCCGAACTCGGATCGAGTTCTAACCGAGTTCGGGCTGAACTCTGTAGGGGACACTTTTTATATTAGAATTCGAACCTGCAACCCCTTCTTTACTTCTTCTTCTTCCTCAAAGAACAGTTGTCCGAAACCCTAAATACCCTAACCCTAGATCCTAGATTTCTATTCCTCAAGCATCCCACTTCAGAATTCCTCGAATCTAAGGCTCTTTGAAGGCGTTCTCTTCCGTCCTTGATCGATTTTGAGGTATATCTATCACTTTTCTTTCTCTATTTTGTAATGGCTTCTAGAATTCCTAAGAGAAAGAAAACTAGAGACAGTGCCTCATCTTCCATATCAGAATATGAATCTGCTAACCTACTCAGTCCATATTGTCCTGATGACGATGATGATTTTAACCCGTTTCTTTTTGTTTTATTGGAGAGCTAACCCTTTGGTTCGATCACTTTCGGCATCGAGAAATATGTTTGGGGAAAATGATAAACTTTACCATTCTCTCGGAATATTCAGCCAATTTTGAAACCCTAAGACTGCATAAATTTTTAGAAATTGCTAATCCTATTCACGATAACGCAGTTCGTATGTTCAATTGTAACTTGCAAGACGCAGATGACTGTATTCGTTCCTTTGTCAACGGAAAGAAAATTGAATTCAACTATGATGACTTGAGCGAATATTTCTTAAGGCCAAACAATAGTGATGCTCTAGTCAATAGTACTAAGGTTGAATTTCCTGTAAGCATGACTCTTGATTCTTTCAAAGTTGCACTATGTCATCCCGATCCGATTCCTCGGAGACAGTTGGTATCACATAACTTGAACCAACATTTCTATGAATTACATCGTTTATCATTTCATCTCTTTTGTCCAAGAGGGGATCTACTAATGAGGTCATGTACTTGGAGTTATCCATGATGTAGGACCGTTGAGCACCTCTAGAGGGGGGTGAATATAGTGAGTGCGAATACTGCAGAAAATAATCACCAATTTAAAAATTATAAATAGATGACAGTTAATAAGAGACAGTAAATAAATATAGTAAGAGATAGAGAGATCAAACTCATTGACACAGCGATGTATACTGGTATCCCTCTGAGAGGACTAATCCAATCTCGAGTACTCTTGTTCGATGTTAATCCACTATGGCACAAGCTAATTGAGAGCTTGTAGTCTCTTACAACACCGTGCTTGGTGACAAGTGCGCGACCGACTTCACAACACCGTGCTTGGTGACGAGCGCACGACCAGCTCCATAACAGAGATAGTTTTTGTACTTTAAACAACCTCTTTACAACTCTTGAGAACCAAAAGACTCTAGATCGAATAGATATTACTTGCTTTTGGCTAAGAGAAGTGTAGGTGTGTTATGAAAGATTTTGATCAGATGAAAACACTTATTGAAGGGAGAAGAGAAAATGAAATTGATTGAGTGATTTGGAATGAGAAATTCTCTTCTATTTATAGGTGTTTTCTAGGACCAAACTCGGGCAGAGTTCTGATGCAAAGATTTTGCAAATGAATATTGCATGCAGATTTGGAGGCAACAAACATTTAAATTTAAACTGACCGAACTCAGGCAGAGTTTGAACCGAACTCGGGCCGAACTCAGTTTGAGTTCTGTCTTAGAAAGAATGTAAAACATTTGTCAAATTTTGTTACAAAAATAAAATAGAATTTTGGTAGGTGAACTATGGATGGGTAGGCTGTATGGGAAAGTGGACTTATGATTAACCTAAGCCAGTATTATCCAGTCGATCTTACAATTTATATCCTAGACTCAATAAAGATAAAATATATAATAAATTGTAAAAATGACTTAGACTAGATTCCAATGAAAGTAAGCTTCAGACTGATGATTTACGTGCTTGCTGATGTTGTAGTACGCTTGTTGATATTGATTTCACAAGACCTAAAATGATTAGCAGCAGTTCGTATATTTTGTATATTGTCTTAAGTTTATGTCGGTTATTAAAATCGGATGTGACCATGGAATGGACCAACAATCTCCCCCATTTTGATAATTGGTAAACTTGAGTCTATACCAAAATATATCTAAATAGAACAAATAAAATTACCTAAAAAAAGGGTTTTTGGTATTCTTTCTTTGATTGTTGATTTTGGTATTGCACTCTATAGGGTGTGAAACATTCTGACACGCTGACATAAAACCAAGTCAGCCAAAGGCCATACGCTCAGCCAAAGGCCATACGCTCAGTGCAAAAGTCATACGCTCAGTGAATATTTTATTATTTCTCGACTGACAGCACAACATACGCTCAGTGGGGGATGAATCTGACACTTCGTCTTTCGTGCAAAAAAATAGCTGTCTTTGGAGAATTAACCGTGGTATGGATTTTCGAGAATTAATTTTGTCTTTTACGAGGACAGCTCATTAGCCATCATGAATGCACAGCCATCATTACTGTCATTTCTGACAGTCTATCAGCCGTCATATCCGTAATACGACGCTCAAGAGATATTTGTCAGTTATTGGGAGATATGGCGTATTCGAGAAGATTGAGGACATCCATGTGTCTACTTCTCCAGTTATACGACTCCTCATCAAGACAGCGTATGTACTTCATACGACTCCTCATCAAGGCAGCGTATGGACTTCATACGACTCCTCATCAAGGCAGCGTATGTACTCCATACGACTCCTCATCAAGTGAGCGTATGTACTCTATACGACGTCTTGTCACCCAAGTGAGCGTATAGACTCCATATGACTCCTTGCTATCCAAGTCAGCGTATACAAGACATACATATCCAAAAGACAGCGTATGGACTCCATACGACTCCTCTTCAAACAAGACAGCGTATGCTAGTCATACTTCTCCAAAAGACAGCGTATCAAAGCAAATGCATTCAGAATGACTTCAAATGTACAGTCAACACACGTTCTCATGTGTCCTGTATTCGGTTACCTACTCATTCAGAAGTTATGCAACATGGCATTCATGCCATCAATCTCTCCTAGATATACTCCACTACTCTCAACCACACTCCAACGTGTCTCTACCAAAATTCGCCACACGTCCCTGCAGTTATGCATACGTCAAGTAACTGACTGAGCGTATGCCCAGAGCAGTTATCCAGAACTCTATAAAAGAGAGTTTCTTCACCTTCAATAGACACCACATTCAATTCAGAGAGAACAGAGAGATTGCCCAATTGCTGTCCAAGTTCTTCGAGGTTCGAGCCTTCTTCATCGCATCGTCCAAGGGATAAAGTGATCGTCTTCTAGATCAGATTCCTACAGTTATAATTTTCTCAGAAACACAATAAATAAATAGAATCTATTTATGGAAAACAAATTGGCAACTCTGCTGGGGAAAGCTGTCTCCTATAACGAGACAACAACAACTCAATGCGATACTTCGTCGATCGGTTCGGCGAAGAAGATGATGGTCGTATAATTCGACCAATCTGCTTACGAAGAAATGCTCAAGGCGAAGGAGGGCCGAACAGCTTCCTCCGCTTTTCTCTCTGCCAAGAAGAAGGGACGTTCTGTCTATGTCCCTAAGTCTTCTCCGGCGGTCCGAGACGCTTTTGTCACTTCCCACGCTGACAAGAACACGTCTCCAACCTCAGTGAAGCACGCCTCGGCTTCTCTGAATACAGCAACAGTGGCTTCTCCTAGTCACGCTGACAAAATGGGTTCTTTAGCCAAGTCAGCGTGTCCAAGGAAACCCATCTCTGGACATGTCAAAGTCTCTTCTTCTTCTACTCTTACGACAGCAGTCAGCTTTTTAGCCATTAATGACTCTGTGCGTATGGCAATCATTGACCAACCATACGCTAGTCAAAAGGCAGCGTATGACAAGAATTCTCTGAAGATTCCCCCACAGCTTGCACATCTTGTGCCAACCAAGGAGAATGACTCTTTAGTCAACTCCTCTGCTCCTAAGGTTTTTACTTCTGGGGTTAATTTGACTAGTACTCTTACTAGATCAAACAAAAAAAAGCCTTTTGGCTACTTCCTCTAAAGATAGATTATTACCGACTCCCAGTCGGAATAATGTTCATATTCCTTCTCTCAAAATTTCCCGATCCAAGAAAGGCAAATTGCGAGTATCCAGGACTGATACCAAAGTTGTACCTCCTATGGACCTTCGTAACAAGCTTAACCGGAATTGTCTCGGTTCTACTTCCGGCATAAAGAAGCCTTATCAAACTGGGACAAGTATAATGGACCCTGATGCACAATATGCTAAGAACTATATCGCTCAGATCAATCGGTCTTTATACATTCAAGAACCAAAAAGACAGAAGAATAAAAGACAAGTTTCTACACAAAGACTATCTTCAAACACTTCCCAGTCTGTTTCCGCAGATCTCCGGGAACATCTGCAAAACAAGCGGAGAATCAACACTCCATCTGTCTCTGACATTGCTCATATTCGTCATGAAGAGCATTGTTGTAACTTTCAACCTCGGGTCGTGATCCAGTGTTGTTGTTCACCGAAAAGACGTTCTGTCTTCGAACAGATTCAACATGAACCAATACCAGACGAAGACGAACCTCTTTATGCTTCCGTCAACATGACCTCCAGAAATACTGGGGGTAGAATACGATCTGATTCTATGTTAGATTCTGAAGACGGTGTTTACCTCGGCACCAGATCCAGAACCAGAGCTTCGACCAGGGTCTCTTCTTCTTGTCATCCAGGTGATAATCCTGAGACCACGGAGGACTTCCTAGGAGAGTCCAACTTCCCAGTATTAACTCCCGTGAATAGCCCCAGGAAAGATGCTGACTCTCATAGCGACGATTCGGAACAGACTGTTTCCTCGTCGATACCTCGAATGATTACCACTTATATGGTAGATGGCAATCACGAACCTTCGACTAGCACTGAGGCTCATGAACAAAGGATTTCTTCCTTGGAACAACAGTTACGAGCCATGGCGGATACATTGACTGCTATGTATACTCTTATACAAGCTCAGCAACAAACTCAGCAAGTTCAACAAATAGTACCACCTGTGGTATTAAATACTCCTGTTGCCCCAAACCTGGAACCTTCTACTATTCCGGGGGTACAGTCTAATGTTCATGTACAGCCCACTCTAAGTCAGTCTGGAGTTGAGGGTGGTACATATACTGCAGTTCCTCCTCCCAATTATGCCCAACAAGCAACGACACCGCAATCTTCCGGAGCGGTCACTGAAGAGTTGAAGAATCTTCGATCTCAATTCGAAGCGTTCAAGCAAAAGGACGGCTTACAAAGATTAGGTATCAAGCAACCTTACCCCATACAATGGAAGGAAGTATCGTACCCCCCAAAATACAAGCCTTCGACCATCTCTTTCTTTGATGGGACCACCTCACCAAGTCAGTTCATCAATCACTTTGAGGTAATGACTGATCAGCTGCAAACGAGCGATGCCTTCCTCGCTCGGGTATTTGTTGGTTGTCTTAAAGGAACCGCTTATGAATGGTATCGAAGTCTTCCTGATGGGTGTATTACTTCGTTTGCCGGGTTCAAACAGATATTTCTAGAACGATTCTATGAAGGCATTAACGACATGACCATGTCAGCCCTTATACGAATCAAACAGAAAAATAATGAAAGCACTAAGAGCTTCATTGAAAGATTCAGAAGAGAAGCTCTAAAAATGCCTCTCGGAACTCCCGATGCCGTCACTATCGACACTTGCAAGTCGAACCTCTTACCAATCATCAGCATGTGGACAGGATCCACTCAGTTCTAAGATTGGCCTTCCTTCATCGTCAGAGCCAAAGCTACTGAAGTCAGTGCTGAGACTTTCAAAGGTCTGGGGGTACACATGACTCCCAAAGAATCAAGTCAAAGTACTAGCAATAGTACGCAACCCAACAATCGCAAAGGAAAAGAGACTCTCGAAGTCAATCTCCAGAGCAACAATCAAGAGGTAATGTCTGCCCAAGCTACCCCAGCTCCAACAAATCAACAGCAGAGACCTCCTCGGCCGAAGGAAGAATACTCTTTCGACGATGACGATGTTCAAGGCATCTTCGAATGTTTACTTAAAAGTAACAAGATACAACTGTCAGATATCAAAAAGCCTGATGAAGCCAACAAGACGGATCATCCAAAATACTGTCCATATCACAGAATGTTGGGTCATACAATCCGGTCTTGCTTCGTATTAAAAAGAAAGATCCAAGAAATGATCAAATAAGGATCTGTGACACTAACACCTAAAGACAAGGCAGTCACAGCAAATGTGATTTCGATACAGTTCGGTGACTTCCCTCCGTTATTGGTGGAAAATGGGATTATCCCTATCCCCAAAGCAACCCTTGAAGTTGTGAATATTCCACCAGCCCAGAATGAAGGACTTGTTCCCGTCACCACTAAAAAGGGAGAGATTATGTGGATCCACCCCGATTTAGTGACGGAGTTCGAGAAGTCTTCCTCTTCTCCTCAGAAGGCTCCTCTGTCTAAAAAGAAACCTGGGAAGATTAAGTCATGCCATATGACTTCTAGCATCACACCTAATCTTTCTCTAACCTCTACTTTCATCCTAGTAGAAAAGTCACCCCCTACAGAGGTAAAAACTGTACCTCGATCCGAAGACAGATACAAACCTGCGTTTCATCTATATAGTTCACAATCTCGTGAATTAATGGCGAAGATGGGTTATGATCTAGCCACTGCTCCTGGTTTAAGCTCCGGCAAAGGACTCCGAGCACCTCTAGCCCTCACTTTGAGACATAATCAATCCCGTGTTGGCCTCAGTTTCTGGACTGAAGCTCTCATCAAGCACCGAAAAACCAAGAACAAGATGAAGGATTGCAACATGGTTTCGGTAGACTCTGAACCTGATCCTGAAGTCGAAGCTCTCGCCGGAACCCGGTCAGGAAAAACATATCTGAAAGATTATGCTGAAGCTCCTGAGGAAACTCCTGATGTCCCTCCGATTGCAGCTCCAGCACCTATCTCTAACGAAGGACCTTCAAATGCTCCTGCTGAGACGATTCCCTCTGAACCAACAACAGCCGACAAAGGGAAGCAACCTACCCGCTTCGAAAAACCAATCAAGAAGTCTCTTTCTCCTGGATTACAGAAGCCATATAATTTTGACATTCTGATTCAACTTGCTAACACTCCAGCCAGGTTGTCCATCTTCGAACTTTTACGTTTATCCAAGGAAACTCGAGAAACGTTAAGTGAAGCTCTACTGCAAGCAGACTCTTGCCTGACTCATCTGAAGAAGCCGGAAGTAGAGCCGGTGACTTGCCTATATTGCAACAGTGTCTTGGAAATCATTCCGAACATCACTTTTACCCAAGACGATATGCTTCTAGAGGACAATCGTCATGATCGGCCTCTCTACTTTACTAGGTACATTGACACGATGAAGGTCGATCGTATTCTAATTAATCCAGGATCAGCTCTAAGTATTATACCTAAGAGTCTCTTGGATGCCTTACGGATTCCAGTTCATCATCTAGTCAAGACAGTCACTACCATTTTAGGGTTCAATCAAGGCAAGAGCGAACCTCTGGGGAAAATTTGCCTAAAAATACAAATAAGCAATTTTCGGGCGAGTGTCATATTCTACGTGATCGAGTTAGTTGGATCTTATAACTTGCTCTTGGGAAGACCTTTTCTCCATGAACACAATATCGTCCCCTCCACTCTTCACCAGTGCTTCAAATACATTGATGAAAAGGGAGAAGTTCAAAAGAAAGTCGCGGACATTAATCCTTTCAGAGGAGTCGAAGCTTACTACAGTGACTCTCGCATGTACAAAGATGAGTATTCAAAAGTCTTACAAGCTATGGATGATGATGAGACATCGAAAGTTGACACCTTTGTTATTCCTGTAAAAGGGCGTATCACTCATCCGCGGTCTACTAAATCATCTGAAGAAAGCCCACTGATAATTCCTGGCAGTGGATGTACCACTTCATTGCCTTCCCAAGCTCCACAAATTTCGCTGATAATCCCTGTCAGTAGACGCACCACTCTCTCACCATCTTCTCAGGCTAGACCAGATACTCTAGTCATTTCAGTCAGTGGACGCACTACTTATCCACGATCCTCTTCAAGGGAGCTCACCTTTTCTGAGCCTTTTGTTATCGACCTTAATCGAAACAAAACTTCTGCTCGCTCTTCTTCTCCCCCTTTAGTCATTAATTTGACTAAATCTACTAAGGCTCAGCCTTCTTCTGTAAATACAACATCTGATATTAATAAAGTATCTTCTTTACAGTATATTAATGTTTCTAATCATGTACAAAGTTATTTACATTTACTAGATAGCTTAGAGCTAGTAACTATAGGAGTTGTTCAAACTCTTCATATAGAAGTATTATTAGAGTCTGTACAAAATTTATACTTTCTTGTTCCTATTAGAAAGTCAGGAGAAGCTCCAATATTCTTCTGCAAGGGGACCCAGAATCCTCCTAATCTGGAAGACGACGACAAAAACGATGATACGGGAAGGTTACAACTACGTCGCTACAGTCAGCAGTCCAAAAACATCATCAAGAACATGGGCTATGACTTCAGAACCGGCCTCAGTAGTGGAAAAGGAAGAAGAATGCCTGTTCGAATTCCTCCCTTGAAATACGGAAGGACAAAAAGCGGATTGGATTACATTACTCCTACCCCCTTCATCAACACAGTCCATGAGGATCCAGAATCCGACGGAGATGAACGATCTGATTCTTCCGATTCCTTTTCTTGGGATTCCGACATAAGTATTGGCGATTTTCATCGTTCTACTCTATCCGCCAATATGGTCTCCGCCAACGGTCCGCAAGAAAATGATGAAGATGAAGATGATTTTGAAATATCACCCGAATCGGAATAATGGGCTCAAAGATTAGATAACTAATGGGAATTCAGGTTCGAGCAAAGAGAACCTCCTACTGAAGATAAATTGATCCAAATTAATGTTGGTGAGGAGGGATCCCCCAAGCCAATATTCATCAGCGAAAGTCTTTCAGAAACAGATAAGCAAGACATGATCAAGCTCATTCATGATTACATCGATGTCTTCGTCTGGAGCTATGAGGATATGCCAGGGCTAGATCCGAAGATCGCAACACACAAACTTAATATCATACCGAATGCTAAACCGGTCAAACAACAACAGCGACAATTTTGTCCAGACATTATGGATGTAATTGAAGCTGAAGTCAACAAGCTTATGGCTTCCGGATTTATCCGAGAGGAACAACATCCTGAGTGGGTGGCTAACATTGTTCCTGTTCTCAAAAAGACTAGCAAGATCTGAGTCTGTATAGACTTTCGCGATCTCAATACGGCTTGTCCTAAGGACGAGTTCCCTCTTCCAATCATCGACGTCATGATCGATAACACGTGTGGTTTCGAACGAATGTCATTTATGGATGGGTATTCGGGGTACAACCAAATCAAAATGTTTCCAGACGACGAGAGACATACTTCCTTCAGAACGTCGATCGGTACATACTGTTACACAGTGATGTCGTTTGGTCTCAAAAATGCAAGAGCAACGTATCAGCAAGCAATGAGCACTATATTCCGCGAACATCTCCAAAAAATAGTCGAATGCTACGTTGATGATATTGCAGTCAAGAGTCGACAAAAGGGGGATCATATCCAAGATTTGAAGACTATCTTTAATTTAATGCGTCAACATCAACTTAAGATGAACCCTACTAAGTCCTTCCTGGGCATCTCTAGTGGTAAATTTCTCAGCTTCGTTATTACCGCTAAAGGTATACACGTGGATCCCGAGAAGATCAAAGCCATCCAAGAGATGCGTCCTCCACGCACCTTAAAAGAGCTACGAAGATTTCAAGGAAGAATTGCTTATATCAGGAGATTCGTCTCTAACTTATCAGGACGCTGCAGACCGTTCAACAAACTTCTGAAGAAAGGTGTGTCCTTCGTCTGGAACAAAGAATGTCAAAAAGCATTTGACGACATCAAACAGTACCTCATGAACCCTCCGGTTTTGGTACCTCCCGTCTTGGGAATACCATTCCTTCTATATGTTCGAGCCATGGATCATTCTCTCGTTGCATTGCTCGCCCAGAAAAACAAAGATGGCCACGAACAGGCTATTTATTACCTCAGTCGCACAATGACAGGTGCTGAACTGCGTTATTCTCCAATTGAGAAAGAATGCCTAGCATTAATGTTTGCCGTTCAGAAGACGCGTCATTACATCATCGGTCAAACGATTCATGTCATTTTCAGAGTGAATCCCATCAGGATTATAATGAAGAAACCCGGTATTCTCAACTCCAGACTGGCTAATTGGGGAATCTTGTTATCTCAATATGACATGCATTATATTCCTCAAAAGTCAGTTAAAGGACAGGCTCTTGCTGATTTTCTGGCAGCTTATTCAGTTCCAGAGGATTCTAAATTATATGATGAGATTCCAGATGAAGTTATGGATTCAAATCAGGTTTCAGAAGAAACTCCTACCTGGCGTCTATTCTTTGATGGAGCGTCTAGAATGGGTCGCAATAGTGATATTGTCGCCGGAGTCGGGATTGTTCTTGTATCCCCGAAAGGGCTAACTATTCAGAGGGCTTATTCTTTGGATCAATCGTGTTCAAACAATGTAGCCGAATACAATACGTTACTCATCGGTCTTCAACTTGCTGTACATCTGGATATTCAGTATTTAGAAGTTTATGGAGACTCCAATCTTATTTTCAATCAAATTAGAGTACATACAAAGTCCATCATCAGGATTTGATACCTTATCACCGAGCAGCACTCTCTATGGCCTATTCCTTTGAAGGTTTCTTTATTGAACACGTTCGACGAGCCTATAATACAGAAGCCGATGCTTTGGCTAATCTTGTCGCTGTGCTAGCCATATCGGTCAGACGTCAACAATTGATAGTGGTTTATAACCGAAAGCTATTCTACGTCGAGAATAATTTGGCTTTGGGTTTTTCCCATGACCTAGACGAAAATTCTCTCAACCCTGATGAATTTAATTCATCCAACCTTAACACTGGATTAGGGTTTGACAGAGCATCCTTATCTTCTTCCGATTCTACTATGGAATACGTCTTTTCCAACAAAACAGAAGCCATGACCGAAGACTGGAGATGTCCATTTCTAGACTTTGTATTGTATGACATACTTCCCGATAATCCGAGCGAAGCAGCGTCTATCCGACGTCGATCTCTCAGATTCTATTATAATCATACGACAAAGACACTATATCGTCGGGCCTATGACGGTCTTCTCCTCCGATGCATCGCTGGTGAGGAAGCACAACGGATTATCCGTAAAGCACATGATGGTGTCTGTGGAGCCCATCAACCAGGTCCTAAACTTCAAGATTGCATCCGACGTATAGGTTATTATTGGCCCACGATGGTGGCTGACGCCATTCAATATGCCCGAAAATGTAAAGCCTGGCAAATCCATACAGACTTTATCCATCAACCGTCAGAGTTCTTACACCCGACAGCGGCATCATGGCCCTTCGAGGCCTGGGACATGGACATCATTGGTCCCATCAACCCACCATCATCAAAAGGACACCGGTTTATTCTAGCAATAACCGACTACTTTTCCAAATGGGCTGAAGTAATCCCGCTATCCGAAGTCAAAACTTCCAACGTCATCAACTTCGTCAAGCATCATGTCATCTATCGATTTGGTGTTCCTCAGCGTATTATCTATGATAATGGACCACGGTTCGTCAGTCAGAAATTTACTCGATTCTGCGACGACCATCGAATCAATAACCTAGCTTCTACAGCATATAATCTAGCAGCTAATGGATTGGCAGAAGCTTTCAATAAAACCATCATCAAACTCCTAAAAAAGTTCGTTTCTTCTAACAAACGCAACTGGAGCGAGAAGCTTGGTGAATGTTTATGGGCCTACCGCACCACAGTTCGCAATGCGACCGGGTACGTACGCCTTTCTCTTTGGTATACGGGTGTGAAGCTGTCCTTCCCCTCGAGATCCAGATTCCTTCTCTGAGAATCACAATCTCCAATGAACTTACAACGGAGAACAATGATCATCTTCGACTTCAAGAGCTAGAAGCTCTAGATGAAAAGCGATTGTACGCTCAACAAAATATCGAGCTGTATCAGGCCCGAATTTCAAAAGCTTTTAACCGGAAGGTGAAAGTCAGAGCATATCGAAAAGGAGAACTCGTTTTTACCGTCAAACGTCCGATGACTATGACACATATGAGCAAAGGCAAGTTCGACGCAAAATGGGAAGGCCCATTCGTCGTAAACAAAGTCTTCTCAAACGGAGCATATCAGCTTACCTCTATGGATGGTAAAGTCACGATGATGCCTATCAATGGCAAATTCTTAAAGAAATATTATGTATAAATCTCGTTAATATATGATATTTTCATCTGCTACGATCATTCTCCAGCAAATATAAAATTAGAGTTTATTCTTCCCCATAAAAGTCGTCTCGATATCGTTATCCCCAGCGGAAATTGATATTCTACCACATATCATATTCCCAGAGAATTTGATATTCTGTCTTATTAGATCCCCAGTGGATTTAATAAAGATCTCATATAGAAAATCACGTCCATATTACCTCTGAATTTTCTATCTCAGTATCATATTTTCTATTCTATGAAAATGATATCTAGTCTTTTGATTTCCAAGTCCAAAGATCATGGAAAATTGAGTTCAAAGATATCTTTATATCTGAATTCTGTTTTCTCTAATCAGTATTAAACTAAAAATTTTGGTTTAATATCATCTGATGAAATTACAAAATTCATTTGTATATTTTATTATATTAAAATATGTCATGTATTATTTACCTCTGAACATATTTTCTACAAAAACATCATACACAAAATCGAAATCAGGTCAAAGTGCTCATTTTTTTAGTCAAAATTAAAATACTGATTACAAGAGCCTTGCCTTTCCCCTTCGCGGCAGCGTCGAGCTTGGGTGCCATTGACGAAGATTAGGTTGGAGAAGAAGAAGGCATGAGCTCTGGATTCTCTCTCTCGAAGACGAAGGCAAAAGTAAAGAAAGGAATTAAGTCCTTAAAGGCCTATTTATAGAAGAAAGAGAAGCCCAAACGGCAGCCTTTTTTAAATGCAGAATCCCTAGAGATATGCACTGATATCGAGGAAATAACAAACTCGTGCCAGCGTGTCAAGACTTATTCCCACTTTGAGTTCAAAGTAATTTTGAACTTTCGAAAATCATAAAGTTCGAAAACTTTGAAGGGGGTCTTGTAGGGTGTGTAAAATTCTGACACGCTGACATAAAACCAAGTCAGCCAAAGGCCATACGCTCAGCCAAAGGCCATACGCTCAGTGCAAAAGTCATATGCTCAGTAAATATTTTATTATTTCTAGACTGACAGCACAACATACGCTCAGTGGGAGATGAATCAGACACTTCGTCTTTCGTGCAAAAAAATAGCTGTCTTAGGAGAATTAACCATCGTATGGATTTTCGAGAATTGATTTTGTCTTTTACGAGGACAGATCATTAGCCATCATGAATGCACAGCCATCATTACTGTCATTTCTGACAGTCTATCAGCCGTCATATCCGCAACACGACGCTCGAGAGATATTTGTCAGTTATTGGGAGATATGGCGTATTCGAGAAGATTGAGGACAGCCATGTGTCTACTTCTCCAGTTATACGACTCCTCATCAAGACAGCGTATATACTTCATACGACTCCTCATCAAGGCAGCGTATGGACTTCATACGACTCCTCATCAAGGCAGCATATGTACTCCATACGACTCCTCATCAAGTGAGTGTATGTACTCTATACGACTTCTTGTCACCCAAGTGAGCGTATAGACTCCATATGACTCCTTGCTATCCAAGTCAGCGTATGCAAGACATACGTATCCAAAAGATAGCGTATGGACTCCATACGACTCCTCTTCAAATAAGACAGCGTATGCTAGTCATACTTTTCCAAAAGACAGCGTATCAAAGCAAATGCATTCAGAATGACTTCAAATGTACAGTCAACACACGTTCTCATGTGTCCTGTATTCGGTTACCCACTCATTCAGAAGTTATGCAACATGGCATTCATGCCATCAAATCTCTCCTGGATATACTCTACTACTCTCATCCGCACTCCAACGTGTCTCCACCAAAATTTGCCACGCGTCCCTGCAGTTATGCATACGTCAAGTAACTGACTGAGCGTATGCCCAGAGCAGTTATACAGAACTCTGTAAAAGAGAGTTTCTCCACCTTCAACAGACACCACATTCAATTCAGAGAGAACAGAGAGATTTCCCAGTTGCTGTCCAAGTTCTTCGAGGTCCGAGCCTTCTTCATCGCATCATCCAAGGGATAAAGTGATCGTCTTCTAGATCAGATTCCTATAGTTGTAATTTTCTCAGAAACACAATAAATAAATAGAATTTATTTATGGAAAACATACTCTTTCTTCCCCTTTGTCAATAAAAAATGGATGTGGCTCCCCCGCAATATGTGAAGCCAACAATGTTCATCAAATTGACAAAGTTATACTAGAGAGAAAACCAAATAACAATATTGCCACGAAAAAAAGTGCACAAAAGAAATAACTAGTAGTGGAATAATGAAAATGTCATGCATAAAAGAAAGATACAACCATCATAATCTGCTAATAAATGTCTAACTGTAAAGTTTAGATATATAAAAATAACTACATCAGATCATCATCCATCAGACTCTATCAAAAAATCCACTAGCTCAAGTCCTCATCACATCGGAGTGTCATCACCACCAGGAGCCTCCGGTGGAAAATATACAGCAGTAGGATCGAAGTGAGGAAATATAACACCCACTTTTCAGGAATGAGGATAATTTTAAAATTTTATAATTATAATCATTTAATAATAATATTTAAATCATATTGTAATTTTTGGTGATTTTAATCAATTTAAAACTATTTAAAATATTGAATTATGATTTTGATGGTTAACTAGTTAAACCCTAGTTTTGCTAAGCCTAGAGACTAACCATGACCAAGGTGTAGGAGCGTAAAAAGTGCTTCATAGAATGAGTCGAAGAGATGGAGCATTCCACTCAAATTGATCCACTTTACGTCTAAGACAGGCTAATCACTTTACGCCTAAGACAGACTAACCATTTTACGCTGGACAAAGCTATCAAGTCTTGAATTTAATGCAAAGTCTGACATGAAGATTTAATGATGGCATATATCACAGAAATCAAAGGGATTTGTTTTACACAGAGACCAATGTTGTTGTTTAGTATGTGGACTGAGCTATTTTACGCTCACAATATGGCTTCTTTTACGCACGAAGACTATACGAGTCTATAAATAGACTTATTTTTCTCATTTAAGAAGACAGAGACAGGAGGAGAGAAAACAGAGAGATTAGAACTCAAAGATTTTGTTTCTCCAGAGCATTCTTCTTCAACCTTTCTTTCAGAACAGAGTGAAGCAAAGCAGGAAAGCATTCGGCCTCGTCATCAGTGCCCAAGTGCGTCGATACCTTTCTGGTGACTTAGTTCTTCCAGTTGTTCATCTTCAAGCAGTGATCTTCATCATCATCGTATGGTCCAAGGAACAAAGTGATCATTTACAGATCAGACTTCCATAGCAATACTTTCCCAGAATCAAATTTGTACTTCTTGTACTTTTTCTCATTTTATTTTCAAAAGCCAATTTCCAGGCATTTTGTTAAGTGAAACAAAATGGTGACGCTGCTGGGGACTACCTTCTCCTCTGACGAGGAGGCAATTGCTCAATATGATGATGTGTTGATTGGATCGACAAAGAAGACTCTAGTTGTACACTTCGACCAGACTGCTTATAAAGAAATGCTCCGAACTGGGGGTGGTTCTCGCTCCTCCAATGTTCAAAAATCTTACAAAGTACGAAAAGTTTGGATTCCTAAATCCAAAATAGCTTCTGATCTCTCTGTTGCTTCTGATGGCAAGGGAATTCTTCCCACTCCTGTCGTAGGGAATCCCGTTCGTAACGAGGTAGTCCTTACTTCAGCGTTGCACTCTAAGTGTGGCAATTTATCTCCCGTCCGTGACGGTGAAGATAATCAGGTTTCACGCCCACTGCGTAAGAACCAAGTTTTACGCCCGGTACGTAAAAATGATGTTTTACGCCCAGTGGGTAAAAACCAAATTTTATGCTCAGTACATAAGAATGAGTCTTCCATTTGTAATGAGGCAGACTCTTATGCTTGTGCTTCTGAATGTAAGAATCAGTCTCCCGTCTGTGACGTGGTAGACACACATAAATTACGCTCTTCGCATAAAGGAAAATCTTCCGTCTGTGACATGGTAGATAATCAATTTTTATGCTCTACGCGTAAAGGTAAGTCTCCTGTCTGTGACAGTGTAGATAAAATTTGCAACGATGTTTTTACATCCAATGTGAATGTACCTAAATGTGTACAGCGTAAAAATATTATTGGTAAAGCTTCAGTTCTACACCAACAACCTTCTTATACTGCTCTACACAAAGTACCAAACCTACAAATTACACGTAATGAAAATGGAGTCCTTCGTGCTAAAAAATCTCAAGATTTACACACACACCTCCAAACGCGTAGAAATATACAGTTTGGTTCTGCGAATGCAGCCAGTAATCTTCTTTATACACAAGGGACTAAACATTTTTCTACCCCAAATGTAATGAAGAAGATTACTCCCTCTACTCCTTCTGATTTACGTGAATTGCTAATGCAAAAGCGTAAGAACAGACAATCTCCGGTGACATTCTCCCAAGAAAAACACCATTGTGAGTATCACCAGGTTGTAATCAACTTTTGTTGTTCGGCTTCAAAACGGTCAGTTTTCGATCGATTGAGTTTTAATGTGCCTCAACAACAAGCTGATGATCAAGAACATGAGCCGTCATATGTGTCAGTCAACATGACATCTCATACTAACAGAGGACGACGTCCAAGACGAAATACGTCCCAAACTCCAGGTCAACAACAGTTCAACGGACTTCCTGATTCCTTTGAAGGAGTATATCAGAATACCCGATCAAGAAGACAAAGACAATTGCAGACTTCTGATTCAGAAGCTGGGGGTACTCAATCTTTTGAGTCCGAGACTGATAGTGTCGATTCATACTTCTATACTAATCCTTCTATATCTTCAAGAGAGGTTGAATCCTACGCTATTGGAGATGAACCAGAGACGTCATCTGCTAATACAGAACAATGTCTCACTACCGTTGAGCAATCATTAAAAGACATGCTTAACATGGTACAAAGCATGCATCAGATAATATTGACTCAGCAAACTGCTCAGCCGGCAGTAATAACACCGGTACCAGTAGCAGCACAAACTCAAGATAGTCAAGGGGCTGATATATCTTTGAATATTCAAGAGCCTGCTGTTAATCAAAATTTTGCGTCTCTAGATCCCATTATTCTAGAAAATGTACCATCTCCGGTGGGAATTACGGTACATCCAACAACCATTCAATCTAATGTGCTTCCGTAAACTAGTGAAGCTATTCAAGCAGTACGTGAGCTCAAAGCATAATTTGAAGTTTTGAAGCACAAGGATCAACTCCAGAGGTTAGGGATTAAGCAACCTTATCCTCCTCATTGGAATGATGTACCCTTTCTACCGAAATTCAAGCCACAATTAATGGTACTGTTTGATTGAAGGGCTTCTCCTAGTCAGTATATCAATTATTTTGATATTATGACTGTACATTTGTAAAAAAATGATGCTCTTCTCATTCGAGTATTCATTGGGTGCTTGACGAGTTCAGCTTACGACTGGTATCGTAGTTTACCTGACAATTGTATTTTGTCTTTTGACGAATTTAAAGCAATGTTTCTCTCCCGCTTCTATGGAGGAGGTATGGACATGAACATGTCTTCCTTAATAGAAATCAAACAAAAGGAGAAGGAAGATACTCGGACGTTCATCGAACGCTTTCGACAGGCTACTTTAAAGATGCCTCCTGGAATGCCAGATTCAGCATTAATTGATACATGCAAGATGAATCTGCGACCTTCTATTGCTGTTTTCACGGGTTCTCAATTCACAGATTGGCTTCGTTTATCATAGCAGCAGTTTCTGTCGAGACCAATGGTAGATTGGCTCATGAACATGGGATAATTTTTGCCTCAGAGGATAAAGAAAAAAAAGTAATCCTGGTAATAATTCTGGTAATCGTAATGTGAAAGGAAAAGATACCCTTATGGTCAATCTTTCCAAGAATAAAATGATGCCGAATAATCAAGAATCTTCCAGGCCAAAGGAAGAATACTCTTTTGACGAAAGTGATATCCCAAGGATATTCCAATGTCTGGTGAAGAGTGACAAACTCCAGATTCCAGAGCCAAAGAGGCCTAATGAGGTTAATCTGACTGACAATCCCAAATATTATATCTATCATAGATAAATTAATCATCCTACCAGTGCTTGCTATGTTTTGAAAAAGAAAATCCAAGATCTGATAAATGGTGGTGCTATCGCTTTAACCAATGATGACCATACGGTTACAACTAATATGGTTTCTCTTCAATTCAGAGATTTTCCTCCACAGCAAGTCCCAGATGGAATTATCCCAATCCCGAAGGCGACGATGAAGATTGTGAATATCCCGCCTGGCAAAAAAGAAAGTGAAGGATTGTTGTCTCTAACATTAAAGAATGGTGAAATTATGTTGGTACATCCTGACTTAGTTCCTGAAATGGAAGATGAAGGTAAAACTTCAAAATCCAAGAAAGGTAAGAAAGTCAAAACCTGCAACATGATTTCTCATGTTATTTTAGATCCTGATAATTTGGATCATCTATGGGATGGCCTTCCTTTAGAAAATAGACTGAGAGGATTGAATATATGTCCCCCAAGTCTAGCTCCTCCTACCAAGCTCAAGCTTACTCATCAGCAGTGGCTAGCCATGAATAGTGTTCCTTTATACCGGGCACAACAAGTCTTTGCTGCTTATGAAAAAGCTCCTACAGGGATTTTTTCTCGAATCCCGAATCCTTCTCCTCCCGTAGCTACGGAGACGTCTATTCCTCATTTTCTTATAGTTACAGAGATCTCTTCTTCTTCCTCTGTTGAGCCACCTATTGAAAGTCTACTGCCCATTCATTTATACAGTCAGCAATCAATCCTTCTCATGAAAAAGATGGGCTATGACTTTCAGAAGACAGAAGGTTTGAATTATAATAAAGGAATACGATTTCCTTTACAGATTCAAAATCAAAAATCTACTGTTGGATTGGGTTCTGAGGTTTCTCATAACAATCCTCACAACAAGAAGGCTAAGGGAAGGAAGACTAAATCCTGTAATATGGTACTTCTTTTTCCTGAGTCTGAAGAAAAAACTTTTGCTGGTACAAGATCTGGGAAAGAGTACCACAAAGATTATGAGGGATCTTCTAAAGAAGCAGAAGACGTAGTGGAAACATTACCAACTCAACCTTCTCCTGTTCCTGCTAAACCATCTGTGGTTGAAAAGGGGAAACAGAAAGCAGTACGTTTTGATGTCCCTTTAAAGTCTGCTTCCAGTCAGGAGGTGGTGATGAAACCCTACAAATTTGATATTCGAGCTCAGTTAGCCAATACTCCGGCTAGACTATCTATATTTGAGCTGTTTCGTCTTTCTAGAGAAAGCAGGAAGACTTTGAGTGAAGCTTTACTTCAAGCAGATTCATGCTTGGCTCAACTCAAGAGTCCTGATAATATACCTATATCATGTCCATAATGTCATAGTGTGATGGAAGCAATCCACAACATTACCTTTACACAAGAAGATATGCTGTTAAAGCATAACAAGCATGATAGGCCTCTGTGCTATATTGGGTATATTAGATCCACTAAAATTGACATGATTTACATTGATCCTGGGTCTTTAATTAGCATAATTCTTCAAAGTATGCTAAGACCATTGAGGATTGCTACTAGTGAGCTGACTTACACTAGTACTATAATAGTTGGTTTCAACTCTGACAAGAGTAAACCACTGGGGAAGATTCGTCTGAAGATTCAGATTGGTGATCTTTGAACTATGGTAACCTTCTATGTTATCAACTCAGACGTATCCTATAATATTCTTCTGGGGAGACCGTGGATTCATGAGCATAACATCGTGCCTTCAACCCTCCACCAATGCTTCAAGTATGTAGATTCCCAAGGAGTTGTGAAGACTGAGTTTGCTGATATCAATCCTTTCAAGGGTGTCGAAGCTTATTTTTCTGATTCAAGGCTTTATAAACAAGAGCATGTGAAAGAGATATTAGACATAGCTGAAGATCAATCATCTACTGAAGATCAGTCTATTAATGAAGATATGCCAGAAGAGCAACCTTTAAAAATCATTGTCAAGGGACGAATCCAATCTCAACCTGTCAATAATCAACCTTTGATAATCAAGGTTAAAGGTCAAAGGGCGTACTTCTTGTACGAATGATCAAGAACCACCATTGATTGTCAATCTTAGAAAATCTACGCAGAAGACGGATAATGATCCATTAATGATTAATCCGAAGTGTAGCAGTCAAATTGTAAATGATGTAAATATTGATCATTCTGTACTTTTTGATATTAATGAAGATTTCCTTTTCGAGTATATGGCTGTCAAGTTTATTGAAAGAATGACTTTATCTTCTGATAATCAAAGTCAACAATACAAAAATGACATAGAACCAGAAGAAACTTTATACATTAACTATAAAAAAAATTCCTTTCCTCTTCAGGTTGATGTTGGACCTTTTGCTCAGAAGTTCTTAACATCTTCTACCTATCTTCTTCCCGTAGTTGCTCCATCGCAAGCTTGTGTAACTTATAGACGTCACGAAGAATCTTATTTCGTGGTTCCGTCTGATAAGAAAAACAAGCGCCAAATTGTGTTTGGCCTGGCTAGAAATATCCCTGTTGCTCAGACAGATGATCTAAAAAATAAAGATAAAGGAAGAATTCGAATTGACAAATATAGTCAACAATCTATCAAGATTATCCAGAATATGGGATATGATTTGAAGACTATGCAAGGTCTCAATCAAGACAAGGGTAGACGAATACCGTTATGTGGTGATCCGTTTTACCAGAAGACTCGTTATGGGTTGGGATATGATCCGTCCTACATGTTTAATGACGATATACAAGAAGAATTCTCTTCGAGCTCTTCACAATCATCAGATTCAGAGGAAATCCAATTCATCGAATCTGATACATCTCACCGCTCATATGTTAGAGGAGACTATTATGATGAATCTGAGCAAATATTTTTAGCTTACATGGTTCAAATTGATGGTGAATCCGAGCCATTTGAAAATGACCCTTGGGCCGAATAAATGGACACTCAATGGGAACTTCGTTTTAAACAGTGACATCCGCCTACAGAGGATGAGGTTGTCCAGATTGATGTTGGAGATGGAACTACATCCAAACCAATATTCATCAGTAAAAACCTTTCCGAAGATGAAAAAGAAGAGTTGATAAAACTGGTCAAAGAATATATTGATATCTTTGCATGGAGTTATGAGGATATGCCGGGTTTAGATCCTAAAGTTGCTACTCATAAACTCAATATCTTGCCTAATGCCAAGCCTGTAAAACAACAGCAACGGTGCTTTAGACCAGATATGATGGATGCAATTGAAGCAGAAGTCAAAAAGTTGATTACATGTGGCTTTATTCGTGAAGAGCAACACCCGGATTGGGTTGCCAATATTGTTTCTGTTATGAAGAAGAACAGAAAAGTCAGAGTTTGCATAGATTATCGAGATCTTAATGCGGCTTGTCCAAAGGACGAATTCCCACTTCCCATTACTGATGTCATGATAGACAATACATGTGGTTTTGAACGTATGCCTTTCATGGATGGATTCTTAGGATACAATCAGATCAAGATGCATCCAGAAAAAGAGAAGCATACTTCTTTTTGAATACCCCTTGGGGTTTATTGCTATACGATTATGCCGTTTGGCCTTAAAAACGTCGGTGCCACGTATCAACGGGCTATGAGCAACATCTTTCAAGAACATCTACAGAAGACAGTTGAATGTTATGTAGATAACATTGCTGTTAAGAGTCGATCAAAGAATGATCACATTCAAGACTTAAGGACAGTATTTGAATTGATGCGTCAACATCAATTGAAAATGAACCCTACTAAGTCTTTCTTAGGGGTTTCCAGTGGCAAGTTTTTAGGATTTATCATTACTTCTCAGGGTATCCATGTTGATCCTGATAAAGTTAAAGCAATCCTTGAAATGCGTTCTCCTCATAATCTGAAAGAACTCTATGGCTTTCAGGGTCGCATTGCTTATATCAGGAGATTTATATCTAAACTCTCTGGGAGATGTCAAGCTTTCTTCCGTCTATTAAAGAAAGGTGTATCTTTTGTCTGGGATGAAGCGTGTCAGAAAGCTTTCAATGACATTAAGCAATATCTTACAAATCTACCTGTTCTAGTACCTCCAGTGGTAGGAAGACCATTTTTACTATATGTTCGAGCCTTGGATCATTCACTTGGCGCCCTTCTTGCACAGAAAAGTGACATTGGTCATGAACAAACAATTTATTATCTTAACCGAATGATGGTCGGAGCTGAACACAGGTATACACCTGTAGAAAAGGAATGCCTAGCCTTGGTTTTTGCTGTCCAAAAGACAAGACATTATGTAACAAGACAAATTATTCATGTTATCTCCAGAATAAATCCCATTCGGGTATTGATGAGAAAACCAAGTATTCTTAATTCCAGATTAGCTACCTGGACGATGTTACTCACTCCTTATGACATGGTTTATGTACCTCAAAAATCAGTAAAGGGCCAAGCATTAGCTGATATCTTAGCTGCTCACCCTATACCTGAAATATCGAAGTTAGACGAGGACATTCCAGACGAAGTCGTAGATTGTAACATGACGTTGAAGAATGACATATGGCAATTATATTTTGATGGAGCATCACGGGTAGGACCTAAAGGCAATATTGTCTCTGGGATAGGAATCGTCTTGGTTTCTCCTGACAAAATGGTCATATACCGTGCTTATTCTCTCAATCAGCCATGCTCCAACAATGTAGCAGAATATAATGCTCTATTGATTGGTCTCCAAGTAGCAAAACAATTGGATATTGAGTTCCTAGAAGCTTATAGAGATTCTCAATTGATTGTTAATCAAGTTAGAGGGATTTATGAAGTCAGAAATCCTGATCTCATCCCTTATTATCAAGTGGTAGTCGAATTGGTCCTTTCATTCAAAGGATTCTTCATTGAATTCGTACCACGTTCTCATAATGTGGAGGCTGATTCTCTTACTAGCTTAGCTGCAGACTTGGCTGTTCCAATCCGAAGACAAAATACAATTACTTTGTTGGACCGAGATTTATTCTGTGTCAAGAATAATCTATATATTGGACAGAGTTATACTACAGAGTCAATTTCCCAACAGAGGGATTGGAGAACTCCATTCATTGATTACGCGGTTCATGGGATTTTACCGAAAGATCCAAAAGAAGCTGTATCAATCAAGAGACGATCATTTCAATTTTATTATGATTCATCTTTACATATGTTGTATCGTCGCTCATATGATGGACTCTTGCTGCGCTGTCTCTCAGAAAGTGAAGCCAAACAAACACTCCGAGAAGCTCATGATGGTGTTTGTGGTGCTCATCAACCGGGCTCGAAATTACAAGACCGCATTCGAAGAATGGGGTATTATTGGCCTTCTATGATAGCAGATGTTGTAGACTATGCCAGAAGGTGTAAAGCATGTCAAATTCATGCTGATTTTATTCATCAACCGTCTGAATTTCTACATCCTACAGCAGCCTCTTGGCCCTTCAAAGCTTAGGGTATGGATGTCATTGGTCCTATTAACCCTCATTCTGTTAAAGGACATCAGTTCATATTAGCTATAACCGATTACTTTTCTAAGTGGGCAGAAGCAGTTCCCCTTGCTGAAGTAAAAACATCTAATGTGATCAGCTTCATCAAACATCATGTCATTTATCGCTTCGGGATTCCTCGACGAATAATTCATGACAATGGTCCACAATTTGCTAGTCAGGCATTTTATCGGTTCTGTGATAAGAATCGAATTCAAAATTTGGCTTCTACGGCTTATAATCCAGCTGCTAATGGTTTAGCCGAAGCTTTCAATAAGACGATCATTAAACTTCTCAAAAAGTTTGTCTCTTCTAATAAACGCGATTGGAATAAGAAACTTGGAGAATGTTTATGGGCTTATCGAACAACAGTCCGGACTCCTACTGGTTTTACACCATTTTTATTGGTTTATGGATGTAAGACTGTTCTTTCCTTGGAAATCCAGATTCCATCTCTACGAATAGCTATTGCTAATGAGCTAACTATAGAGAACAATGATCGCTTACGACTCCAAGAACTTGAAGGATTGGACGAGAAGCGTCTTCAAGCACAATATCACATTGAGCTATATCAAGCCCGTATATCTCGAACTTTCAATCGTAAAGTTAAAGAGAGGGTATTCAAGATTGGCGAGTTTGTATTAGCCGTTCGAAGACCGATGATTATGACTCACAAAAGCAAGGGGAAATTCTAAACAAAATGGGAGGGCCCTTATGTAATTGAGACCGTATTTTCTAATGGCGCCTATCTGTTATCAAAGCCTAATGGAGATCTACTCATGAGGCCAATCAATGACAAATTTCTTAAGAAGTACTATGTATAAAAAAAGAGAGACAAAATGAAAATAAAATTTCTTTTATTATTATTTTTGTTCTGAATAAAGGATTAAGGACAAGGACCACTGCCTTCCTTATTGAATTACATAGTCAGCCAATGCTTCGAAGGCATCGTTGCCTGAGTTCATAAAAAACCTGCAGACAGCCATCCTCAGTGCCTCTTCTTCAGGAGTTTTCCCTGGCTCTACCAAGAAATCAAAGATGTCTTGTGGTGGCTTGAGAGTAGAAGAGCTTTCGCCTACTTCGGTTGGACCTGTCACAATTGGCTCAATGGGGCACGTCTCAATGATGTCCTCAACTTTCTTGGAGACTTCATTATTTTGCTGCATAGCCTTGGAAGACATTTCCAATAGAGGAGTAGAAATAAGAATGAAAAGTTACAAAGATTTCTCACCTATTTAATATGAGAGATCTATTAATGAACCGGTCTTTGAAATGGAAAATAACCTTTCATTCCCGAAAAGGCCTGTCCGTTCATTATATCAGATTCATTCATTTACTTACGAAATTAAATTGTTCTTTCTTTTCCCGAAAGACATGTTGGTTCATTCATTCTTTCATCGATATTGACGTATACTCTCATGACATCTGTCTTCTTAATTCCCATCTACCAAGGTTTGGTTAAGCTGATTACTCGTCTCTTTGGAGAGAAATTTTTATCTTCTATCTTACTAGTTGGTATAGAAAGTTGAATTTATTATTTATCACGTTCTTATAACCTCTGAATAAATATTAAATTTGCTTGCTTTTCCTACCTATCATGTCCATTTGACCTCTGCATAGATATTAATCTAGTTTTCTGTTGAGTTAATATGATTTATCATGTCCATATTACCTCTGATAGTATTGTATGCTTTAAAACAGAAGACGAGATCTATTATGTTTATATTACCTCTGGATGGATACAAATCATTGATTATAGAAGACTTGTCATTTCCATTCTCATATCATCATAAAAGTCGATGACATTTCTTAGAATTTCTTACAAATCATAATGGAAATCTATTACAATCTTGGATTTTCATTCTATACACACAACGATAACCTAATTGAGATCTATTACTTCTTTGGATCTTCTTCGTTGGATTCGTTATTGGTGTCAATTTCTTGCTGTCTGAGCCTTAGTGGCGACCAGAACAGTAGGAATTAAACTCTGGTCTTCTCTCTCAGACGAGAGGAGAATCCCAGAGTATGGCAGCCCGAAGACGTGTTGCTGCCAATACAACTGGTGGAGAAGTGGCAGCCTCTCAAAGGAGATAGAAATATATCCAACATTGGGATATGATTCCTAGTTCTGCCGTGAAAGGAACTCTACTACCCAATTTCTTGGGTTAGAGTTGACTCCACCATCCAACTCTCTGTGTATAAAGGCTCTTCCTACCAACAGAGGAAGACCCTTCTATCCCATGAAGAGTTCTGAGTTGTCTGATTTGCGCGTCAAAAGCACATGAGCTCCCTGATATTGATGTCAGAAGAATGCTCCTCACAGCGTCAAAGTCACCAATACCGGTTCTGAAAAAGCTCTTTAGCCAAACTTCTGCAGAAAACAACAAAGAAAAATTGTTTTAAACAGAAGTATCATCAGACGCATATTAGTCAATTAAAACAGATGTTTACGCATCTTGTTTTATCTCCAACAGGCTACAAGGTTTTTTACGCTCGTAGCTCATATGCACCTTAGTCAACAAGACCTTCACGCCCATGTTTCATGTGCATCATATTCAACAAGGCCTTTACGCCAGTGTCTCAGGTGTACCTTATTCAACAAGGCCTTTACGCCAGTGTCTCAGGTGTACCTTATTCAACAAGGCTTTATATGCCAGTGTCTTATGTGCACCCTATTCAACAAGGCTTTTATGCCGTTGTTTCATGTGCACCTCATTCAACAAGGCTTTTATGCCAATGTTTCATAAGCATATTATTCAACAAGGCTTTTACACCCGTGCATCTTACCTATAATATTCTACATCGGTCAAGGATTTACGCTCATGTGCATCTGTTTTTAACAAAAAGTTCAAAGGCAGACAATTGTTTACGAATCAAACTTACCATTAAGGTCGAATGGTTCGGCTCTAAGGGTGGTTGAATCAACGTCTGGTGACCGAGCGTACAAAGGAATGCCATCGGAAAGCATCGCCATCGTCATTTGTTGGAGAATAAAATATTGTAAAAAGCTATCTCCGGAAGAATGAGAATGTATAAAACATTCTTTAACTCAACTATTTATAAGGGTTGAAGAAACGGGTGGCGTGAGTCTATTTCGGAAAAGATCCTACTAAGAGGCGCTCGTGACCACAAGACAGATGCCACGTGTTGTTTTATTTCTCTTGGGAATAAACAACCATAGATGCAGTCAAAGAAGGAGCAGAACAATTATATATACCAACAGATAAGATCAATATTAAGATTTTATTTAAAGGGGAGTAGGCCCCTACAGATAAATTGAAGAGTCACAATACATAGACGACACTTCTACATAAAACATTATTTTTTCTCTCATTCGTTGGGCTGACGAAGGGAGGCACCTAACTCGTGCATGTTGCGAATCCCGGAACGACGCATCAGATTAATAAATGCTTCCGCATCTCCTGATCCTTCATACGCAGTTGAGGGACCACCATCGATACGACCAAAGACTGCTGGAGTCACTCAAAAGCACTCTATAAAGTTGCGTGCCCGCTCAATCTCTATCTCTACATCAATCCTGGAGCTCGGAGCCTCTTCTTTGTTAATCTCTTTCTTTGGTGCCATGACAGTATGCGGATGAAAAGCAAGAATAAAGAATTTTTTTTTATTTATACAATCAAACCAACTCTTCATATTCCTTGTGGGAAATTGATCATTATTAATGCAAACTCGGGAAGATGAAGAAGCATTCGAAAGTTTCGAGAAGCAAATTCATTATGACAGTTAAGTATTGACCGACACCATTTTCTGAATTTTACGCTGACTGGTCAAATCCAGACTTTTACGCTTCTGTTCAAAGTGTTTCAAATTTTGAAGATACTTGAAAACTTTGAAGTGGGTCTTGTAGGAGCGTAAAAAGTGCTTCATAGAATGAGTCGAAGAGATGGAGCATTCCACTCAAATTGATCCACTTTATGCCTAAGACAGGCTAATCACTTTACGCCTAAGACAGGCTAACCATTTTATGCTGGACAAAGCTGTCAAGTCTTGTATTTAATGCAAAGTATGACATGAAGATTTAATGATGGCATATATCACAGAAATCAAAGAGATTTGTTTTACACAGAGACCAATGTTGTCGTTTAGTATATGGACTGAGCTATTTTACGCTCACAATATGGCTTCTTTTACGCACGAAGACTATACGAGTTTTTACGCTCAAAAGTCGACGTGTGCATAAAGTTTATTTGGGCTACTTTTACGCTCAAGGTTATTTAACAACCACTTTACGCGAAAAGTCCATGTCATGGCTATTTTTACGCCTAGTCTACTACTTTACGCTCAGGGTATATTTGGGTTGTTTTTACGCCCTATTCTTCTTCACCAATTCGGAACGTGGTTTGCCTACATGACTTTCATGCCACACATCTCGAAGAACGTATATACGTGTATCCTATTCTTACTGAAATAATGGGACACATGTCAATGTATGCAGAGGATGACTCCAGTCATGGGTGGCAGTTGTTAGCGTAAAGACGAAACTTTTGCTGAGTTCTTACGCACAGGAGCCCAAGTCTATAAATAGACTTATTTTTCTCATATAAGAAGACAGAGACAGGAGGAGAGAAAACAGAGAGATTAGAACTCAGAGATTTTGATTCTCCAGAGCATTCTTCTTCAACCTTTCTTTCAGAACAGAGTGAAGCAAAGCAGGAAAGCATTCGGCCTCGCCATCAGTACCCAAGTGCGTTGATACCTTTCTGGTGACTTAGTTCTTCCGGTTGTTCATCTTCAAGCGGTGATCTTCATCATCATCGTATGGTCCAAGGAACAAAGTGATCATTTACAGATCAGACTTCCATAGCAATACTTTCCCAGAATCAAATTTGTACTTCTTGTACTTTTTCTTGTTTTATTTTCAAAAGCCAATTTCCAGGCATTATGTTAAGTGAAACACAAGGGAGCCTAGTCATGTGATTATGATGACTAATTATAACTTTTTAGCCTAAGGGTATTTTGGTCATTTTGACTTATTAATGAAAATAAATTTTGATTAATTAATATTGTGCTAATTGAATTGTTAGAGACTAACCTAGAAGCTTAACCTAATCTAGATTAGTCTTGAGGTTAGAATCATGGTTAGACTATTCTTACTATGTGCCAAGGTTAGAAATATCTAGATATTATTGTAGTAGGATATTTCCCTTAGGATATTTGTCAAAAAGAAAGCCTTAGGACTAATTGAACCAATAGGAGTTCCCCTAGGTGTAGCCCAAGTTTGGTAGGAATTCGTGTCCATTTTGTGTCCGTATCGGACACGTATCGGTGCTTTGAATAAGTGTTTGGTAAAATGCCACATAGAAATGGATTTTAGTAATTTGCAAATCTAATTACATGTATTTATAGCTAATTAGGTGTAGAGCATATATCAAATCGACTAAGTCGAATTTAGGGATGTTTTGACACTGTTTTAGGGCACAGACATGTAGTACGAGACATCGCACGAGGCTCGTGCGGCTTCCCTGCTGCTCGGGTGTCCTAGCAGACACGATACAGATTCATATGATACGATTTTTGTTGGACACGAGGGGCATACACTGACAGCATGCCCTAAAATCTTAGGTGAAATGGTTCACCACACGAGAAGATATCGAGGCTGCACTGGAATAACACTGACAGTACACAGCCAAACATTGCTCATTGACATGGACTTTATGTCCCTCGTAGACACATTGTGGACACGTTTCAGGGTGTTCAGTCCCTAGCCCTATATCCCCTCTATACGTGTGCACGAGCTCGACACACTTGGTAGGATACACGTGTCCTTAGCTTACTCGACACGCGTGCATGAGGCTGTACCTTTGTACAGTTTCTGTCACATATTGACACTCGTGTTTGACATGACTTGGACACCTATTGACACTTGGACACCTGTTAGACACTCACCTAGACATCACTAGACACTGCACATATAGGATTAGTTGGGTATCAGGTATGTTTACATCTGTCCTCTTCCATTCGAGTACCAAATGCTTAACTAACCATCCTCACTAATATTCAACCACCTACCTCCTAATGATCACTCAACTGCTTGCCTTAGTATGGAGTATCAATAACTGCATTTGTCCTACATCCCCATCTAGTTCAGCACCCCCATCCTCCATATGATACTTTCCATGTATCAGTTGTAAGAACATGGTATTAACTCATATAGATAGAGTACCAGTTACAGAGTCCTATCCAACTCGATTGTTTACTGTATTTGTTATAACCTGTTCTGCCCCAACCTTAGTGTGCCTAAATTGATCACCTGTACATCTCAGTCCATAATATCTTATATTAGTCAATTGGCATGATTGCATTCATTTGCTCAGTCCTTATACCTTCATTTCAGACCATGACTAACCATTGCACTTGTCTATACTGGGCACATGATTCAGTCCTATTATAAACACATTCAACCCTACCCCCCTCTTTCTTTGATCTAGAGGTTTAAGTGTCCATTTCACATTATCACCTTTAGTTCATGAATGTGAGAAGGAGATTATCTCAATATATGTTCTGTTCAGAATTTGTGTTTAGTATTGGTCTTAGATTTTAGTGTCCTGGTGGTAGTTTGGTCAATTTCATATCTCAGTCCACATATTAGAATTTGTGTTCAGACATTCATTCACTAATATGTTTCCTTTTTCTTTTCATTAGTATCCATCTTAGTTATGTGCCCTGCCTCTGTCCTTCACAAATGTACTTGCATAGATTTTCTAGCCTCCTTGAATTAGTGGGATTACCTTAAGGTATCTATCTTTTGAGTTGAGTTGTGTGAGTATGTATTAGCTAAAGATTAGGGTGTGGGTTCCATGTTGGTTTCTCACACACAGAGAGGTAATGAATGTTTGAGTGATGGTATGAGTGTTTGAGGGTGAGCACTAGAGGGACTGAACAGAAGTTGGAGGCCTGGACAGTAGGAGAATAAAGGAGGGAACTTTACAGATATGATAGATTCATATTTGATGTGTTAAGTTAATATGCACTACAAGAAAAATGACGATTCTTGAAGGTTTATAAGTTGATGGTCGTGAAAAACCGTCGAGTAATTGGATTATCTTGACGGATTTAGCCTTACGTCAAGAAAGAACACATCTTATGTTCATTTAACAATTTTGTAGCATAATAGCTGACGGTTTTAGATGATCCGTCAAGAAATATCATTTTATTTATTGACGGTTTAGTGATAACCGTCAACTAATGTATGCGCAAAAACTTTGCAGGATTTTTTCAGCTGCCATTTTTGTAATTTTTTGAAATAATTTTTATTACATTTTTATGTTGACGATTGTCCTTCAATTCCATTCTATTTATTTCCCGATCCTTTCTGCTCCACTTTAATACTCCATAGAAGTTGTTGTTGATGGAGAATTAGAACCCAAACGAAAAATCTCCCTCTTCATCCTCTCCATCTTCCTTCTCCTCTTCTTCCTCTTCCTCCTTTCTTAATCCCAAAACCCTAACCCCAAATCCATCCAATGTTGTCCCAAACCCTAACCCTAGATCCATCAGAGTCCAGAGTTATGATGTAGATGGCATAGTCGGAGGTCGTCAACGTCAGAGGTCCTCCTCCTCTATAGCTTTCCCGATCTATGGTACTCATATCGCCACCAGATCCTCGGCCTCGGGTTCCATGTTAGGTATTTGTGATATACTATATATGGGGTTATGAGTAATACTTTACTTTTTGTATGTTTGATGTATAGGTTTGGGTTTGAGGGCTAGCCTTAGCTCCCTTGCCCTTTTGGTTTAATTGTAACCTATGAATATAGTGTATAGAGTTGGTATGTAGCATATATACACATCATATGAGATATATTGTATATATATATGTTATGGTTTTTAATTAGGGACTTTGAGTTTAGTGTGACATATGATTAGGCTATACCAAGTTTCCTTCTACATAGCCTTAGACAAAATCTTAGACTAGATTATTAAAGACCAATGTGGACCAAAAATCCAAGTTGACTTAGTTTGACTAAGATAGTTGACCAAAAGTTGACTTTTGACTTAGAGAGGCCTAGAGCATGTAGATTTCATTGTATACTTCAGATATTCGATATTGAACACATTATAACCCATATTGCTCTATGTAGGACATTGTGACTCCGGTGCAGACATCTGATATTACACTTCTCTTTTCAGAGTGTCAGGCGAGTACATTTTCTGATAGTTCTTTCATTTACTTGTCGATTACTGTACTTCAGTTCTAGTGAGATCTATTTGACTCTCTGTTACAAACACGATTGATATTGCTGGATCCATTTTATGTGACACTCGTTTATTCATGTCTGGCCTCCATTTCTGGAACCACTACTGGCATCACCTACTGGAATCACCCTGGAATCATTTACTGGTATCATTCATGTTCTGGCTGGACTTGTACTTATTTTGTGTTGGGTTATAGATTCACTTGTACTTGTTGTGCGAGAAAATATTGGAGTAGATATGTTAACATTCCCAAATACTGGAACCACTCCATTGGAATTATACTGGAAAGATAGCCATCCCATACTTGGCCGAGTGTACGATATGCCGTATTACCTACAGCCGTTTACATGTCGATCTCGATATTTTAAAACACACTATTAGAGTATAGTCTCGACTCATCCTGGAATTATTGATCGCTGACTGGACTCACCTTATACTGGACTCTTCTTGTGCTAGATTCATTTGGTATTAGATTTACATTTTCTGGACTCACATTGAGAATACACTTGACTCATATTATACTATCTGGACTTGTATCTTATTACTCTAGTTCAGCTAGATCTTGTTTTACAGTCTTCATTGCCATGCTTCTCCTCTTGTTTAGTTACCTTACTTTCCTTGTACCGTAATTGTTTCTCTACATCACTACCTGTATAAAACTGCCATGTTCATCAATATAACTGTCTATACTTTCTTTATAGTTCTTTATCATTTACTTGGAATTTTTTGATGAGTTGTGCTCGTTTCTGTCCTGACTGGACCTGTTAAAAATATTACAGATGATTGCCTTGAGGACATTTGCCCTACTTACTATGGACCAGGAGATGTTTTAGCTACCTTTGGCCCCGACACTCAGGAGTGATTCAGGAGACTAACTAGTAGACTTGTTTTAGTTTTTATGTTTTAGAACTTGAATTGTAATAAGTTGAGATATTATTTTTGTTTTGAGATTGTTTGAGATTATTATTATTTAGTAGTAGATTTTGTTGTTGTTATTTAGTCTTAGATATAAACTTCGGTATTATCATATCGTGCTTAGACTGTGATTGAGATATCATTATATCTATACTTGTCCTCCGTTCGGATTTAAGATTTGATAAGTACATTATATAATTGCGTGAGTTGTTGATTAGATAGTAACCTAGAACAGCGTTCTACTGCCGATACTGCGGCGTAGGCTGGACGTACCCACTTCTCGTGTCTCTACACTGGGAGCGGGTCGTGATACGTTTTTAGTGGCGGTCCATACAGGTCGAGTTTATATAGTGGTATTCGAACTAGAGTATCACTACAGCCTGCAATAAGATTGAGAGATGGGCTTTGAACGGAGAGGTACTCAATAACAGTTAGGAAAAATTCAGCAGCTTCAATTCATGCCTCTACACTTCTGACTGAATTGCCTTCTTTGAAATAAACTGTCCTCCTTTGATTATATCGATTCCTGTACAGAGTTGAGTTTTTTGTTTGATCTGTCTTCAGGATGGTGGAGACACGATCACATCGCTCTGGTACAGCAGCCGCTAGAGAGGGGTCTGCCACCTCACGTCCAGTGCAGCAGGATGCTGGGACTGTAGCACCTTCTGTTCCTGATCAGACAGGAACAACTGTAGCCTTTGGGTGTATGCCTCTACCTGTTCGGAGGATGACCCCAGTTATTCCTGAGAAGTTTCAGCATCAGCAGCCACCTGCGGGATTGGTTGATGCTGCCCACATATTTTTTTTTGTGGAGAGGATTCTGGAGTCCTACCAGCAGCAGCAGTAGCATCAGACTGCCGACTTCCGTCAGGGTATAGACGAGGCTCACCAGCTGGTCCGGATGACAGTGGAGATGGTGACCATCCAGGGGCCAGCACAGATACATCAGAGACATCAGAGGACACCAGGCATCTAGGAGTTTCAGAAGATGCATCTGAGAGATTTCCTTGGTACAGAGAGCATCCACTATGTGGATGAATGGATAGAGCATATGGAGAAGATATTCCGATTAACAGAGATACCTGTCCGACTTCAGATCGAGGCTGCGAGCAGCCAGATGCAGGACTTGGCCCGCACATGGTACCAGACAGACCCCAGAGTGGGAACCGAGCGACAGACTTGGGCAGCCTTCAAGACGCTGTTCAAGGAGCAGTTCTTTTCCGACGTAGCACTTGGAGGCATAGAGGCACAGTTTGAGAGCCTGGTTAAGGGAAGCCAGACAGTCGGGAAATATGCTGGAGAGTTCTGCCAGCTGAGCAGATTCATTGAGGACCTGAGCGAGAAGAAGAATGCAAGGAAGTTCTGCAGAGGTTTGATCAGGGAGGTTCAGTCCTTGACCAAGAGTGACAGGGATGTTTCCTTCGCGGAGATCTTAGCAGGAGCTATAGCAGCAGAGGATGATCTAGGGTTAAAACTGAAGAGGGGTCGAGATACTCATATAGCCAGTAGCAGTGGAGGTCCGGCCAAGAGGCCTCACGTACAGATTCAGCAGACACATGCACCAGTGAGAGTGCAGTAGGCACATCATCAGCCTAGAGGAGAGGACCGCTGGGTGCAGACTTTTACCTACTACAGGAAGGCAGGACATGTTTAGGAGTCTTGTAGGAGGAGGCTGAAGGTTTGTTTATTTTGTGGGTCTGATGCTCACAAGATAATAGATTGTCCCGCTGCACCTCCTTTTGAGAGAGCTAGGCCACCTGTAGCTCAGCACCAGAGGGTAGAGCTTTTGCAATAGCGGTCGAGGAGATCGATGCTGCAGGTGACGGATTAGCAGGTTTGACCTTATTGTTCTTCTTTCCCACCTTCATGTGTGATTTCCATTATTACCTGTCAGGATATGCCTTTGATATGCTAGATAGCGTAGTTACCCTGTTCGAGACTACGGAATCACGACCAGTAGGATTGTGTTTGCATGTTATCTTTCGACCTTGTTTGATTGGGGGTTTGACCTAGGAGGAGTACGATCATCTTAATTTCGAGGACGAAATTCTTCTAAGGAGGGTAGGCTTGTAAAACCCACTTTTCAGGAATGAGAATAATTTTGAAATTTTGTAATTATAATCATTTAATAATGATATTTAAATCATATTGTGATTTTTGGTGATTTTTAATCAATTTAAAACTATTTAAAATATTGAATTGTGATTTTGATGGTTAACTAGTTAAACCCTAGTTTTGCTAAGCCTAAAGACTAACCATGACCAAGGGAGCCTAGTCATGTGATTAGGATGACTAACTACAACTTTTAGCCTAAGGGTATTTTGGTCATTTTGACTTATTAATGAAAATAAATTTTGATTAATTAATATTGTGCTAATTGAATTATTAGAGACTAACCTAGAAGCTTAATCCAATCTCGATTAGTCTTGAGATTAGAATCATGGTTAGAACATTCCTACTAAGTGTAAAGGTTAGTAATATCTGGATATTATTGTAGTAGGATATTTTTTTTAGGATATTTGTGAAAAAGAAATCCTTAGGGCTAATTGAACAAATAGGAGGACTTAAAATTTGGTGGAAAAGCCTTAGCCACTCATCTACATCTAAACCTAACCCTCATTCATCTAGTGGCCAGCCATATAAGACCCCCTCCTATAAGTATCACACTTAAGAGCCTTTGCCTTTTTTTAAATACCAAGAAAGAACCCTAATTTGTTCTTCCCTAAACTTCTCCCATTTAATCCAAATTGAGTCCAAATTGAGTCAAATCAATTGCATCATCATCCCCAACGGTAGAGGAGACTTCTGGAGGCTCGCTAGCAAGGTTTGAGGATATTTGAACCGTAGCAAATCGAAGAAGACATCAACTCTAGGCTCTTTACATTGAGTTTGAACTCTCAATAGGTAAAACCCTACAAACCCTAATAAATTCTCAATTTCTTTACATAGATGCATCCATTTAGGTTTTTCCTATGTGTAGCCCAAGTTTGGTAGCAATTCGTGTCCATTTCGTATCCGTATCAGACACGTATCGGTGTTTTGGATAAGTGTTTGGTAAAATGCCACATAGAAATGGATTTTAGTAATTTACAAAACTAATTACATGTATTTATAGCTAATTAGGTGTAGAACATATATCAAATCGACTGAGTCGATTTTAGGGATGTTTGGACACTGTTTTAGGGTACGGACACACCGCACGAGGCTCGTGTGGCTCCTCTGCTGCTCGGTTGTCCTTGCGAATACGGCACAGATTTATATGACACAATTTTTGGTAGACACGAGGGGGCATACACTGACAGCATGCCACCAAAATCTCAGGTGAAATTGTTTGCCACACGAGGAGATATAGAGGCTGCAATGGAATTATACTGACAGTGCACAGCCGAACATTGCTCACTGACACGGACTTCGTGTCTCTTGTAGACACGTTGTGGACACGTTTCAGGGTGTTCAGTCCCTAGTCCTATATCCCCTCTACACGTGTGCATGAGCTCGACACACTTGGTAGGACACACGTGTCCCTAGTTCACTCGACACGCATGCACGAGGATGTGCCTTTGCACAGTTTCTGTCACATGTTGACACTTGTGTTTGACATGACTTGGATACCTATTGACACTTGGACACCTGCTAGACACTCACCTAGACATCACTCGACACTACACATATAGGATTAGTTGGGTATCTGGTATGTTTACATCTGTCCTCTTCCATTCGAGTACCAAATGCTTAACTGACCATCCTCACTAATATTCAACCACCTACCTCCTAATGATCAGTCAATTGCTTGCCTTGGTATGGAGTATCAGATAATTGCATTTGTCCTGCATCCCCATCTAGTTCAGCACCCCCCTTCTCTATCTGATACTTTCCATGTATCAGTTGTAAGAACATGGTATTAACTCATATAGCTAGAGTACCAGCTATAGAGTCCTAACCAACTCGATTGTTCACTGCATTTGTTATAACCTATTTTGCCCCAACCTTAGTGTGCCTAAATTGATCACCTGTACATCTCAGTCCATAATATCTTATATTAGACAATTGACTTGGTATGCATTTATTTGCTCAGACTATACCTTCATTTCCGACCAGGACTAACCATTGCACTTGTCCGTACTGGGCACATGATTCAATCCTATTATAAACACATTCAACCCCACCCCCTATCTCTCTTTGATCTAGAGGTTTAAGTGTCCATTTCACATTATCACCTTTAGTTCATAAATGTGAGAAGGGGTTTATCTCAACATATGTTCTGTTCAGAATTTGTGTAGTATTGGTCTTAGATTTTAGTCTCCCACTGGTAGTTTAGTCAATTTCATGTCTAATCCAAATATTAGAATTTGTGTTCAGACATTCATTCACTAATCTATTTCCTTTTCCTTTTCATTAGTGTCCATCTTAGTTCTGTGCACTGCCTTTGTCCTTCTCAAATGTACTTGCATAGATTGTCTAGCCTCCTTGAATTAGTGGGATTACCTTAAGGTATCTATCTTTTGAGTTGAGTTGTGTGAGTATGTATTAGCTAAAGATTAGGGTGTGGGTTCCATGTTGGTTGCTCACACACACAGAGGTAATGAATGTTTGAGTGATGGTATGAGTGTTTGAGGGTGAGCACTAGAGGGACTGAACAGAAGTTGGAGGCCTCGACAGTAGGAAAATACATTAGGGAACTTTACATATATGATAGATTCATATTTGATGTGTTAAGTTAATGTGGGATATTGGTTATGTGAGAAAGGTATTTGTGATATACTATATATGGGGTTATAAGTGACACTTTACTTTATGCATGTTTGATGTATAGGTTTAGGTTTGAGGGCCAGCCTTAGCTCGCTTGCCCTTTTGGTTCAATTGTAACCTATGAATATAGTGTATAAAGTTGGTATGTAGCATATATACACATCATATGATATATATATATATATATATATATATATATATATATATATATATATATATATATATATATATATATGTTATGGTTTTTAATTAGGGACTTTGAGTTTCGTGTGACATATGATTAGGCTATACCAAGTTGACTTCTACATAGCCTTAGCCAAAACCTTAGACTTGATTATTAAAGACCAATGTGGACCAAAAATCCAAGTTGACTTAGTTTGACTAAGATAGTTGACCAAGAGTTGACTTTTGACCTAGAGAGGCTTAGAGCATGTAGATTTCATTGTATACTTCAGATATTCGATATTGAACACATTATAACCCATATTGCTCTATTTAGGACATTATGACTCCGGTGCAGATATCTGATATTACTCTACTCTTTATAGAGTGCCAGACGAGTACATTATCTGATAGTTCTTTCATTTACTTGTTGATTACTGTACTTCAGTTCTAGTTAGTTCTATTTGACTCTATGTTACAAACACGATTGATATTGTTGGATCTATTTCATGTGACACTCATTTATTCATGTCTGGCCTCCATTTCTGGAGCCACTACTGGCATCACCTACTGGAATCACCCTCGAATCACTTACTGGTATCATTCATGATCTGGCTGGACTTGTGCCTATTTTGTGTCGGGTTATGGATTCATTTGTACATGTTGGGCGGGAAAATATTAGAGTAGACATGTGAACATTTTTAAATACTGGAACCACTCCCTTGAAATTATACTAGAAAGATAGCCTCCCAAACTTGGCCGAGTGTGCAATGTGCCGTATTACCTACAGCCGTTTACATGTCGATCTTGATATTTTAAAATACACTGTTAGAGTATAGTCTGGACTCACCCTGGAATCATTGATCACTGACAGGACTCACCTTATACTGGACTCATCTTGTGCTGGATTCATCTGGTATTAGATTTATATTGTCTGGACTCACATTGGGATTACACTTGACTCATATTATACTGTCTGGACTTGTATCATGTTACTCTAGTTCAGCTAGATCTTGTTTTACAGTCTTCATTGCCATGCTTCTCCTCTTGTTTAGTTACCTTACTTTCCTTGTACCTAAATTGTTTCTCTACATCACTACCTGTATAAAACTGCCATGTTCATCAATATAACTGTCTATAACTGCTTTATAGTTCTTTGTCATTTACTTGGAATTTCTTGATGAGTTGTGCTCGTTCCTGTCCTGACTGGACCTGTTAAAAATATTACAGATGATTGTCCTGAGGACATTTGTCCTACTTACTATGGACCAAGAGATGTTTTAGCTACCTTTGGCCCCGACACTCAGAAGTGATTCAGGAGACTAGCTAGTAGACTTGTTTTACTTTTCATATTTTAGAACTTGAATTGTAATAAGTTGAGATATTATTTTGTTTTGAGATTGTTTAAGATTATTATTATTTTGTAGTTGGTTTTGCTGTTGTTATTTAGTCTTAGATATAAACTTCTGTGTTATCATATCGTGCTTAGACTGTGATTGAGATTTCATTATATATACTTGTCCTCCGTTCGGAGTTGAGATTTGACAAGTATATTATATAATTGTGTGAGTTATTGATTAGATAGTAACCTAGAACATCGTTCTACCACCGATATAGCAGCGTAGGCTGGACGTACCCACTTCTCGTGCCCCTACACTGGGTGCGGGTCGTGACACGTTTTTAGTGGTGGCCTATGCAGGTCGAGTTTACGTAGTGGTATTCGAACAAGAGTATCACTACAGCCTGTGATAGGATGGAGAGATAGGTTTTGAACGGAGAGGTAATCAATCACAGTTAGGAAATATTCAGCTTCAATTCATGCCATCTACACATCTTACTAAATTACCTTCTTTGAAATAAATTGTCCACCTTTGATTATATCGATTCCTGTTCAGTGTTGACTTCCTTGTTTGATCTGTCTTCAGGATGGTGGAGACACGATCACATCGCTCTGGTATAGCAGCCGCATGAGAGGGGTCTGCCACCTTTCGTCCAGTGCAATAGGATGCTGGGACTATAGCACCTTATGTTCCTGATCAGACAGGAACAACTGTAGCCTTTGGGGGTATGCCTCCACCTGTTTGGAGGACGACCCCAGTTATTCCTGAGGAGTTTCAGCATCAGCAGCCACTGCGGGATTGGTTGATGCTGCCCACCTATTTTTCTTTGTGGAGAGGATACTGGAGTCCCACCAGCAACAGCAGTAGCATCAGACTGCCGACTTCCGTCAGGGTATAGACGAGGCTCACCAGCTGGTCCAGACGACAGTGGAGATGGTGACCATCCAGGGGCCAGCACAGACACATCAGAGCCATCAGAGGACGTCGGGCATCCAGAAGTTTCAGAAGATACGTTCGACGGATTTCCTTCGTACAGAGGGCATCTACTATACGAATGACTGGATAGAGCATATGAAGGAGATATTTCGATTAGCAGAGATACCCGTCCGGCTTCAGATCGTGGCTGCGGGAAGCCAGATACAGGACTTGGCCCGCACATGGTACCAGACAGACCCCAGAGTAGGAACCGAGGGACAGACTTGGGCAGCCTTTAAGACGCTGTTCAAGGAGCAGTTCTTTCCAGACGTAGCATTTGGAGGCATAGAGGCACAGTTTGAGAGCCTAGTTAAGGGGAGCCAGACGGTCGGGGAATATGTTGGAGACTTCTGCCAGCTGAGCAGATTCATTGAGGACCTGAACGAGAATACGATGGCGAGAAAGTTCCACAGAGGTTTGGTCAGGGAGGTTCGATCCTTGACCAAGAGTGACAGGGATGCTTTTTTCGCAGAGATCTTAGCAGGAGCTATAGCAGCAAAGGATGATCCAGGGTTAAAACTGAAGAGGAGTCGAGATACTCATATAGCCAGTAGCAGTGGAGGTCCGGCCAAGAGGCCTCACGTACAGATTCAGCAGACACAGGCACCAGTGAGAGTGCTGCAGGCACAGCATCGGCCTAGAGGACAGGACCGCAGGGTACAAACATGTGCCTACTGTAGGAAGATAGGGCTTGTTTGGGAGTCTTGAAGGAGGAGGCTGATGGTTTGTCTATTTTGTGGGTCTGATGCTCACAAGGTGATAGATTGTCTCGCTATACCTTCTATTGAGGGAGCAAGGCCACTTGTAGCTCAGCACCAGAGGGGTAGAGCTTTTGCGATAGCGGTCGAGGAGACCGACGCTGCAGGTGACGGGTTAGCAGGTTTGACCTCCTTGTTCTTCTTTTCCACCTTCATGTATGATTTCTATTAGTACCTATCAGGATATGCTTGTGATATGCTAGATAGCGTAGTTACCCTGTTCGAGACTATGTAACCACGACTAGTAGGATTGTGTTTGCATGTTATCTTTTGACCTTGTTTGATTGGGGGTTTGAGTTAGGAGGAGTATGATCATCTTAATTTCGAGGACAAAATTCTTCTAAGGAGGGTAGACTTGTAACACCCACTTTTCAGGAATAAGGATAATTTTAAAATTTTATAATTATAATTATTTAATAATGATATTTAAATTATATTGTGATTTTTGGTGATTTGTAATCAATTTAAAACTATTTAAAATATTGAATTATGATTTTGATGGTTAACTAGTTAAACCCTAGTTTTGCTAAGCCTAGAGACTAACCATGACCAAGGGAGCCTAGTCATGTGATTAGGATGACTAATTACAACTTTTTAGCCTAAGGGTATTTTGATCATTTTGACTTATTAATGAAAATGAATTTTGATTAATTAATATTGTGCTAATTGAATTGTTAAAGACTAAACTAGAAGCTTAACCTAACTAGATTAGTCTTGAGGTTAGAATCATAGTTAGAGCATTCCTACTAAGTGCCAAGGTTAGTAATATCTAGATATTATTGTAGTAGGATATTTTTCTTAGGTTATTTGTGAGGAAAAAAAGCCTTAGGACTAATTGAACCAATATGAGGACTTGAAATTAGGTGGAGAAGCCTTAGCCACTCATCTACAACTAAACCTAATCCTAATTCATTTAGTGGCCAGCCATACAAGCCCCCCCTCCTATAAGTATCACACTTAAGAGCCCTTGCCTCTTTTTAAATACCTAGAAAGAACCCTAATTTGTTCTTCCCTAAACTTCTCCCATTTAATCCAAATTAAGTTAAATCAATTGCATCATCATCCCCAATAGTAGAGGAGACTTGTGGAGGCTTTCTAGCAAGGTTTGAGGACATTTGAACGGTAGCAAATCGAGGAAGGTATCAACTCTAGGCTCTTTATATTGAGTTTGAACTCTCAATAGGTAACCCTACAAACCCTAATGAATTCTCAATTTCATTACATGGATGCATCCATTTAGGTTTCCCCTAGGTGTAGCCCATGTTTGGTACGAATTCATGTCCATTTCGTGTCCGTATCGGACACGTATCGGTGTTTTGAATAAGTGTTTGGTGAAATGCCACATAGAAATGGATTTTAGTAATTTTCAAAAGTAATTACATGTATTTATAGCTAATTAGGTGTATAACATATATCAAATCGACTGAGTCAATTTTAGGGATGTTTGGACATTATTTTAGGGCACGGACACGCGGTACGAGATACCGTACGAGGCTCGTACGGCTCCCCTTCTGCTCAGGTGTCCTAGCGAACACGGTACAAATTTATATGACACGATTTTTGGTAGAAACGAGGGGGCATACACCGACAGCATGCCCCTAAATTCTCAGGTGAAATGGTTCACCATACGATGAGATATCGAGGCTGCACTGGAATTGTACTGACAGTGCACAGCCAAACATTGCTCACTGACACAGACTTCGTGTCTCTCGTAGACACGTTGTGGACACATTTCAGGGTGTTCAGTCCCTAGCGCTATATCCCCTCTACACGTATGCACGAGCTCGACACACTTAGTAGGACACACGTGTCCCTAGTTCACTCGATAAGCATGCACGAGGCTGTGCCTTTGCTTAGTTTCTGTCACATATTGACACTCATGTTTGACACGACTTGGACACCTATTGACACTTGGACACCTGCTAGATACTCACCTAGACATCACTCGATACTACACATATAGGATTGGTTGGGTATCAGTTATGTTTACATCTGTCCTCTTCCATTCGAGTACCAAATGCTTAACTGACCATCCTCACTAATATTCAACTACCTACCTCCTAATGATCTGTCAACTGCTTTCCTTGGTAAGGAGTATCAGATAACTGCATTTGTCCTTCATCTCCATCTAGTTCAGCACCCCCCTCCTCCCTCTGATACTTTCTATGTATCAGTTGTAAGAACATGGTATTAACTCATATAGATAGAGTACTAGCACCCCCCTCCTCGGCCTCGGGTTCCATGTTAGGTATTTGTGATATAGTATATATGGGGTTATGAGTAATACTTTACTTTTTGCATGTTTGATGTATAGGTTTGGGTTTGAGGGCTAGCCTTAGCTCCCTTGTCCTTTTGGTTCAATTGTAACCTATGAATATAGTGTATAGAGTTGGTATGTACATATATACACATCATATGAGATATATTGTATATATATATATATATATATAAAATATATATATATATATGTTATGGAAAATATATATATATATATATGTTATGGTTTTTAATTAGGGACTTTGAGTTTAGTGTGACATATGATTAGGCTATACCAAGTTGCCTTCTACATAGCCTTAGCCAAAACCTTAGACTAGATTTCATTGTATACTTCAGATATTCGATATTAAACACATTATAACCCATATTGCTCTATGTAGACATTATAACTCTGGTGCAGACGTCTGACATTACACTACTCTTTTCAAAGAGTCAGACGAGTACATTCTCTGATAGTTCTTTTATTAACTTGTCGATTACTTTACTTCAGTTCTAGTTAGTTCTATTTGACTCTCTGTTACAAACACGATTGATATTGCTGGATCCATTTCATGCGACACTCGTTTATTCATGTCTGGCCTCCATTTCTGGAACCACTACAGGCATCACCTACTGGAATCACCCTGGAATCACTTACTGTTATCATTTATGTTCTGGCTGGACTTGTACTTATTTTGTGTCGGGTTATGGATTCACTTGTACTTATTGGACAGAGAAATATTAGAGTAGACATGTGAATATTCCCAAATATTGGAACCACTCCCTTGGAATTACACTGGAAATATAGCCATTCACACTTGGCCGAGTGTGCGATGTGTCGTATTACCTACAGCCGTTTACATGTCGCTCTCGATATTTTAAAACACACTATTAGAGTATAGTCTGGACTCACCCTGGAATCATTGATCACTGACTGGACTCACCTTATACTGGACTCATCTTGTGCTAGATTCATCTGGTATTAGATTTACATTGTCTCGACTCACATTGGGATTACACTTGACTCATATTATATTGTCTGGACTTGTATCATGTTACTCTAGTTCAGCTAGATCTTATTTTACAGTCTTCATTGCCATGCTTCTCCTCTTGTTTAGTTACCTTACTTTCCTTGTACCTTAATTGTTTCTCTACATTACTACCTGTATAAAACTGCCATGTTCATCAATATAACCGTCTATAACTGCTTTATAGTTCTTTGTCATTTACTTGGGATTTCTTAATGAGTTGTGCTCGTTCCTGTCCTGACTGGCCCTGTTAAAAATATTACAGATGATTGCCCTAAGGACATTTTCCCTACTTACTATGGACCAGGAGATGTTTTAGCTACCTTTGGCCCTGACACTCAGGAGTGATTCAGGAGACTAGCTAGTAGACTTGTTTTAGTTTTCATGTTTTAGAACTTGAATTGTAATAAGTTGAGATATTGTTTTGTTTTGAGAATGTTTGAGATTATTATTATTTAGTAGTTAGTTTTGTTGTTGTTATTTAGTCTTAGATATAAACTTCTGTGTTATCATATCGTGCTTAGACTGTGATTGGTGAGATTTCATTATATCTATACTTGTATTAACACTCGGTCCAAATTCTGTTCGAACTCGGTTAGAGTTCGGTTGCTTGTATTTCCAATATCATAAATGTAGTATTTGTTTAAAAATCAAATTTATAACTATTGTACTTCTTCATTTAATAACTTCTATTACTTTGGGTTAGCTGTAGGGGTCGGATCCCAGCTAGTGGTGGTACGAAGACTAGGCACCGTGTCGCTTCAGGCTATTTACACCTGTATGACAGAAGGACCCTTTCGGCTTGTACCCAAAATAATTTCCGTTAAATAAATTACAAAGTTTTGAGTTATAAAAAAAAATTTAATAAACATACTACATTATGAATATGAAAATTCAAGTATGCCAAGCTCTCGCCTCATAATGTTAAATCGGTCTTCAGCCAGTGGTTTCGTGAAAATATCTGCTAGTTGTTGATCTGTGTTAATAAACTCTAGGTAGATGTCCCCGTGTTGTTGGTGATCACGTAAAAAGTGATGACAAATTTCAATATATTTTGTGCAAGAGTGACATACATGGTTCTTAGTCAGGTTAATATTGCTAGTGTTATCACAGTAAATGAGAATCTTAGTGTAGTACGGATTGTAGTCTTCTAGGGTTTGCTTCATCTACAAAATTTGAGCACAGCAACGTCCTGCGGCGATATACTCAGCCTCAGTAGTTGATAATGCTACAGAATTTTTTTTTTCTAAACCAAGAGACTAAGGCCTTTCCTAGAAAATAATATGTACCGATGGTACTTTTACGGTCTAGTTTGCATCTTGCAAAATTTGCACCCGAATAACCTATCAGGTCAAAGGATTTAGTTTTAGGATAGCACAAGCCGACTGTAGAAGTTCCCTTAAGGTATCGGAAGATACGCTTAATAGCACTTAGGTGTGATTCCTTAGGATTTATCTAGTATCATGCACAAAAGCAAACACTGAACATAATATCTGGATGACTAGCAGTTAAATATAATAAGCTACCAATCATACCTCGATACTTACGCTGGTCGACAGGTTTGCCACTTTCATCAGTATCAAGCTTTGTAGATGTAGCCATTGGAGTTCCGATAGGCTTTACATTATCGAAGTCATACTTTTTCAGTATGTCCTTCGTATACTTGGCTTGATTGATGAATGTTCCTTTTGAGTGTTGTTTGATCTGGAGTCCTAGAAAGAAGTTCAGCTCTCCCATCATACTCTTCTCAAATTCACTCTGCATACACTTAACAAACTCTTGACAAAGTTTTTCATTAGTAGAACCAAATATAATATCATCAACGTATATTTGCACAAGAACAATGTCATCATCTAAAGATTTGATAAACAAAGTTGTACCAACTCTTCCTTTTGAAAAATCATTATCAAGTAAGAAGGCACTTAGGCGTTCATACCAAGCTCGAGGTACCTGTTTGAGTCCATTGATTGCTTTCTTAAGCTTGAAGACATGATCAGGTTTTTGAAAATCTTCAAAGCCAGGGAGTTGTTTCACAAAAACTTCTTCTTTTAGAAATTCGTTCAAAAATGCGCTTTTCACGTCCATTTGAAATAATTTGAAATAATTAAAACATACAAATGTACAAAACATGCAGATAGCTTCTAGTCTAGCAACAGGAGTATATGTCTCGTCATAGTCAATACCTTATTCTTGATTATAACCTTGTGCCACTAGACGTGCTTTGTTGCGTAGAACTTGTCCATCTTCACTTAGTTTATTTCGGAACACCCATTTGGTACCAATTATCGATTGACCAGTAGGTTTAGGAATGAGTTCCCAAACTTGGTTTCTCTCAAATTGATTAAGTTCCTCTTGTATGGCATTAATCCAAAACTCATCATTAAAGGCATTTTCTATATTCTTAGGTTCTATTTGAGAAATAAAAGCTATATTTGTTGCTATTTCAGAATATCTAAGAGAGGAGCGTGTACTTACACCTTTTGATACATCACCTATAATGAGTGTCTCTGGATGATCTACAATAGTCATTCCAAACATATTAAGTAAAATCAAGTTCATGACAAAAGGAGTAAGGATATAAAATGGGCGTAAAATATCTAATAAAATATCAATATACGGGCCAGGGGGATGCGTACGCATAAAAGCACGCACGCAGGGGGAATGCATACGCAATAAAACACGCACGCAGGAGGGCAGCGTACGTGAAAGTCACGCACGCTCAAGGGGCACAGTGTACGTGAAAGTCACGCACGCTCCAGGAAGCAGCTGCGTGAAAAGTCACGCACACTCGGGGAGCAGCGTTCGTGAAAGTCACGCACGCTCAAGGGAGCAGTGAACGTGAAAGTCACGCACGCTCCAGGAAGCAGCTGCGTGAAAAGTCACGCACGCTTCAGGAAGCAGCTGCATGAAAAGTCACGCAGGCTCCAGGAAGCAGCTGCGTAAAAAGTCACGCACGCTTCAGGAAGCAGCTGCGTGAAAAGTCACGCACGCTTCAGGAAGCAGCTGCGTGAAAAGTCACGCAGACTCTAGGAAGCAGCTGCGTGAAAAGTCACGCAGGCTCCAGGAAGCAGCTGCATGAAAAGTCACGCACGCTCCAGGAAGCAGCTGCGTGAAAAGTCACGCAGGCTCCAGGGGACACGCTTCCAACAGGAAGCGTACTCAAGTCTGCGTACGCAGCGCTAAAGAGCGCGCGTAGCTCAGTGTGCGTGAGCTAAACAGCTCTGCACACTGCTCACTGTCTCCTCCAAACAGCAAGAACACCATGGATGAACCCAAGGCTTCAAGGCATCATAACTTGGCCATCCGAACTCCAAATCCAGATTTCCAAAGTTCCAACTTGGGTAGAATTGAATGCTCTTCCACTTGGAAACACTAAAACCCATAAAAACTCAACTTAAAGAGATCAAACCATGCAAAATCCGAAAATAAAAATAACTTAGATCTAGAGCAAAGGAGACTTCAAATCACAAAACACCAAGTTCTAATATTGATCACCATGTCCTAATCTAGCAAATGAACCAAGAAAATAGGGCTTTCATGAAGTGGCAAGGTGCACTTGCCTAGGGTTAGGAGATTTGTGGAGGAAGGAGAAGAAGAAGAAGAAGAAGAAAATTAATGGTGGAAGTTATGAGGAGAGAGAGTGGTAGGTGGGGGTTATAAAGAGGGTGAGTTGTGATGGAATGGAGGTGGAGAATAGGCTAAGGTGTTCCAACACATAAAACTGAACCAAATCGAACCATCCCAACAAAATCGAGCCCAAACCCAATTAAAACCAAGCCAGGCCAAAACCCAAAATACGAGAAATACCGAAATTTCCCAAGTTGAGAAAAAATAAAAATACAGGCCAAAAATCCAGATACGAGTATAAATACGAAATACGGGAAATACGAGAAATACGGGAAATGAGGGTGACAACTCTACCCACCTTAAAAGAATTTCGTCCTCGAAATTTAATCAAGGAGCTAGAGATTGTCACGACAAGCTACACTAAGCACAGGCAAGTTACACTAAGCAGTTCAATCATGCAATCATACAATGCAAGCAAGGAAGGGAAAACGTAAGGCATAAGAAAGACATTATATCTCACGAGTCAAACAGATAGGGATATCACGATCGGATATCATCCTCACGCTCCCACGTTGACTCACCCAGAGGGTGATGACCCCAACCAATACGGACTAATTTAATAGTCTTATTCTTGAGTATCTTTTTCCTACGGTCCAAAATAGACACGGGCCTCTCCTTATACGAAAGGTTGGTACCAATAACCAATTCCGAATGGTCTAGGATGTGGCTCGGGTCCGGAATATACCGTCGTAATTGGGACACATGGAATACATCATGCACCTCACTTAGCGACGGCGAAAGAGCGAGACGATAGGATACATCTCCTACTCGCTCTAGAATATCAAACGGCCCTATATACCTAGGACTAAGCTTTTCCCGCACGCCAAAGCGAATGACGCTGCGGTTAGGCGAGATCCTAAGCAATACATGGTCGCCGACAGCAAATTCTAAGGGACGCCGATGAGCATCGGCCCAATGGCGCTGGCAGTCCTGGGCAACTCGGAGGTGATCTCTGACCTTCACTACACCAAAACAAGCAATTTGTAACACTTTTATTTTCCAATTTGTAACAGTTAATACCGTTACAAGTTAGTAACAGTAATTACCGTGACAGTAATTAAATAACCGTTACTAAAATCACTTTTGTATATTTTTATATAGTTTATTTTTTGTAACGGAAATAACCGTGACAAATGAAAAAAAATGTTACCAAAAATTTCAGCCTCCCTCCTTTAATTTCAGAATCCCTCCTTTATTTCCCCACTTGTAATAGAGAAGTGTCACCAAACTAAAATTATCCCGAGAAGGGCTCTCACCATCCCGAGCTAGGGGACTCTCTCTTCACTCCCACTACCATCCTCACCTGAAAGCCATCCTGAGCCAGGCCTCTGCTACCACCACCCTCACCTGTGCCATCACCATGCTCGTTGGCTCTCCGAGTCGAGAGAAAGAGGACATGAGTGTGTCGAAGATGACTACTCCGACCTGTAGGCCCTCCAAGCCTTCCACCTCCAGGGATCCTACAGGTTCGACATCCGCATCTTTCTGCTTCCATGGATCCGACAGGTTCGACATCCGCATCCTTCTGCTTTCATGGATCCGACAGGTCAGATGCCAAAATTAATCTTTCTTTCTTTATCTTCTTCAAAAATTAGGAAATTTATTAGTCCACTTTTAGTGTTATTTTGGTTTTCTTGATCATATTAGTGGTAAAGTTTGGTTCTCTATATGGAAAAGAAATTAATTCCATGGAATTATTTTCCTAGGAAAAAAATTCCATAGAATTTTAAAAAAATTTCATGGAAAACTTAATTCGGTGTTTGATTGTCATTATTTTCCATAGTAAATAGTTATTTTCCATGGAAAATGATATTTTCCTATGGGTTGGACAAGTTTCATTTTCCACCATTTTAGAAGAAAATATGGAAAATGATAGGTTTTTGGAAAATAATTCCATGGAAAATATAAGCTAGCAAACACTACAATTGGTGGAAAATTTGTGATGGAAATATTTTCCACGGAAAAAAAGCCCAATCAAACACAGCCTAAGATGACCATTTGAGAAAGAAGAAATTTAGTCCCGGCTGTGAGAAGATCTATGCATGCCTTTACTTAAGCTTAACTTATTTCTCCTCTATAGTTCTCTATATCATTTTGTTCTTAAAAATATTAGGAAGTAATAAGACGAAACCCTTATTTTTTTTCAGCCTCTTCCTCTTTGTATCTTCCTCATTCTTGCTATTCTCATCCACGAATCTGATAAGGCATCCTTTTGACCCGCATGTTATTTAGAGAGTTAGAATCAATTAAGGCTTTGTTGTCGTCATTGTTTGTTTAGACATTACAAATTTGTCCCAAAGTAGCCCGAGAAACCAAACTTGTATCAATTGTATTAAAGTTTATTACTACAGTAAGTTATGAATAATTTGAGACATTCAATGGCGACATGCCATCTACTGGATTATATAGTTCCGAATTCTTGTCAAGTTTTGTAGTTTGATGTGTATTTCAGGTTGAATTCCCCCAGGAAGAAATAAAATTTAGGATGCGTTACAGAGATTCTTATGGCTTCAACGATGAGCTTTCTCCGATCTCTACTTTAGTAGCATGATGAAATAATGGTGCATTGGATGCTCTGCCTTTCCTAAGCCATGCCAATACCATGAAATAACCAAACTTTTAGTAGCCAACACCCAAATTATGATGTCATGAATTAGTGTGATCCTTGTATTACTCTTGTGGGGTGCAGGATGCTATTTAGTTTTAGGCAAAATCCCCACTCAATATCAACCATTAATTTGGCCTGCCCTAGACTTCAAACCCTTACTCATGTCACTCATCAGTTTCTTCTGGTTGGTTCATCCAAGAGCATCTCCATCAGTTGCTCCATATAGACTCATGTAATTTTCCTTTATTTTATAGTTGTTGTCCTCTTTTAGCCTTCAACTAATTTGAAGGCACTTTTGGCACTAGTTTCTTTTATTTGGTTGATTTGTTTGTTTCACGTACTAAACTTGGTTATTAGCATTTTGATAATTGTTCTTGATATGTGTCTCTGCAGGTTCGAAACCGAAACCAAGCCCAAAGGGGAGAGGATGGAAGAAGAGAAGACTTTCATGGGACGAGCCAAGTACTTCCTCGCAACCCAATTGGGTGATTACATTCTTAGTGGTAATGTTACTAATATTTTTCATGCCAATTAGTTTACTTTCTGTAGAGATTCAAACCACAAAAATGGTAGTTGGAGGAAGAGGGAAAGAGGAAGAAGGGAAACTAGGCTTTCTATTTATGTTACATGTAAATAAGATACAATCCAAATAATCTATATAGATGAGCGAAGTCCTCTGAGACGCTGATTACGACTTGACCATGTATTATACAACACAACTCCTCACCAAAATCACCTGGGCAATTTTTCTTCTTCTGATTTTGTGGACCAGAACTCCGGTATTGTCTTGAAGTCCATGGGTCTTTTGTTTCTTACTTGCTTAACTATTGAGTACCTAATACTATTTTGGTTCCTAATCTAAACCTGTGTTTACCCTTTCATTTCGTGTAACTCTATCTGAAGATCACTTCCTTAGACAAAATTACTTATACTGATTTGCATCTGTGTATACTAGAACGGATACCTTGATTACAACAAGAAATGAGGCTTCAACAGTTGCTATATATGGGTCTGCCCACCTTCAAAAGGTGATGACAATATTCTGTATTGTCATCCAAACCTACAGAAGATTCCCAAACCTGATAAACTTTGTGGATGGTAAGCCTGACTTATGCATTGTAACCTCCATATGAATCTGCATGCTTAGTTTTATTTATGACCTTTCATGGTCTGACATGATGTATAACATTTCTGCCAGGTATCAAAACTTGTTCAGGAAAGCAAAAAAGAAGAAAATAGTTGATGAATGTATAAATTGTATGATCAGTTCTTTATCCAATCTAACGAATGCAAGGCCAAGATCAGTACAGCTCGCATGCCATATTATGATAATGATTATTGGCCAGGAGTAGAAGAAGTGATCATGAACTCACGTTGGACAACATTAGCAGGTAGAGCAGTTATCTCCGTTACTCCTTTAACTATTCACTTTTATACGTTGAATTGCTTCTGTAATACAATTGAATGCAGGCCAAGATTGGTTAACATGTGCAGGTATATGGGAATTCTACCATTTGGGACAAATAAATACTTACGCTTCATGCTCTGGAGAAAATTGCGCCAGTAATATGATACATCATACATGTCAGAAGTCTTTGTTTTAAAAGTAGACTCAAATCTCATAATAGTCCTTATTTATGATTTATCTTATCTTGTTTCAAATTTCAAATAAGATTGATATCGGTTAGAAGTGCATTGAAAGCTCATAGTAGACATGTATGTTTTCGGAATAGGAATTGAAACCCACGATGAACCTCCAATGCATGTACCATTTCTAATTCTCATACTCTACATATATACCCCAAAACTGGTGTTAGTTCCAAGGTTGCTGTCTCTAAAAGTATCCAAAAGATTAGCTCATGCCTTTCAACCAGGACGGATGAACTTACATATGTATTTGTTCAAAATTCCCAAAATATATGTATCATGACCCCTACTGTTGTCATTATTAAAGGCTAGGTCAGTTAAAGAATGTACTTTTGTAGGTATTGAGTTCAAATTATCTCAAACACATTTGAGTTAGATTTTTTTCCAAGCCCCCGCTCACTTTTTTCTCAAGCCCCCACTCACTAAATTCTCTAGATTCTCCCATGCTTTCAACTGCATCCAAAGCTCACAACCGTTGATCATGTCTCTAAATTGATCCTAAATTTCCAAATGAATTTATCTTAAAACTAGGGATGGTCTTATATACATGGTCCATATGGTGGCATAAACATATAAATGTACATGAATATAGGCCCTTCAGATATTTCAAGTGACAATTATCAAGCTATTATGTGAAATGTATATAAGAATCCCTTCAGACATGAACCCTTCGTATTTATCTTGAGTTTTTTTTTTTCTTTCATCACTACAAGGAACATCTTGCTTCCAAGTGAGGACCTGGAATGGACCTGATCCGAGTTTCTAGAAATGGCAGCAAACCTCAAAAGTAGTAGGTAGGTGAGGCTGCCTTGCGGCTGTTGTTGAAACATCAAGTTGGAGCTACTCATTATTATCACTAAAAAATAATGGGCAAGCCAACATTTGTATGAAATTGACACAACATGAATATGTTATCCTCTCTTTTTTTCTCCACTTTTCAGTTCCCTGCTTGTTCCATACTACCAGTTATCATAATGTAAATGGTGATGCTCCAACTATGAATCTGTAAGGTAGTGGAAATGATGACACTTCGACTATTATTTTCTTTCAGTGCTAAAGTTTATTATAGTTTCTTGTTCTTTAATATATTAGACACCAACATTTGTTAAGGAGAGACAATCAATTGTGGTTATTTAACTTGTATGTGATTGTTTACTTGGGATTGGACATGAATCACAGATTTTTGGTTTTAGGAATTTTGTTCTTTTTGGTCCTTTGCCTAGTCACATGCAAGAAATTGATGTTTAAAAGATCACTGCGGATTTATGTCATGATATGCTTATCGTGTTTTGCATTTTGTATACTTCTGAGTTTTAGCTATTTCGTTCATGAAGCAGACAAGGTGTTCATTTAGAACCGTACTTTTTTCTGCTCTAGGTGGGCTGAATTGTTGAGGCTATTAATTTTGATTTCTCAATTATCCTGGGCACATCAAGTTACTGTGATTGCTTAAATGTGTTGAGTAATCATCTTGAAATTGGACATAAGTTTGTTTATCTGAAGGAAGGTTGATGGTTATAGCTATTTTTATTGGCTTGATGTCATGACATATGTAACTAAGTACTTTCTCCTCGATATTTAGAAATTGTAGCTCCACCAAAATTTATAGATTTGCGTGTTTCATATTATGTACAGCTACTTCAAGAATACCTTTTGTGATGATACTCTTTTTGGCAACTTGGTTTAGTTTTGAAAAAACAAGTGTACGAGATTGAATGTTATGGTATAAATTGAATTTGCTCCTGACTTTTAAACCATATTTGTTGGATATAGAAGTTAATGTTGTCTTGTACTTCTGGTCAAACATTTTTTTTGGCAAGAGTCCTTAGTTGAATTTATTGAATTATTCAATATGATATGCATTTGTTTCTAAACCATTTTGTGTTGGAGAGGAACTTTTGATAGGTTCCTGAACCTGTAGAATGAGTATTTTTTTTGCTACATTTCTATAGAAAGAAGACAATTAATAGTAGATATATCTTTAATTTCTTCTTCAATGTTATTATTTATTTCTATATTCTCTTTAGATTGTTTTGGAGTACCCATGTGTTTATATTCCTGATGTCAGTTGCTTCTGCATATATGATCCCTATTTCTTAGGTAATATATAATCATATATTAATATTGATATTTGTTTCTTTGTGCGGTTCAAGGAGTTGGCCCAGGCTTATGATGTATTGAGTGACTCTGAAAAGCGTGAGATATACGATCAGTACGATGAAGATGCACTCAAGGAATGAATGGGAGGTGGCAGCGGTGGCCACGATCCTTTTGATATCTTCCAATCCTTCTTTGGTGGTGGAAGTCCCTTTGGAGGTGAACTTTAATAAATATTTGTATTTGATATAAATAACAGACATTGAATTGCATAAAATTGTTATGTTCAGCTTCTTGACTGTTCAATGTATACAAATACAGGCTTCAATAAAGGTAAGAAATATGTTAGTAATTTATTTACATACCAATTATTTAGTTCCTTCTACTTATGTGTAATTTGTTCATTTGACTGTCTTCTTAATCAAACAGGGAGATATGGGAAAAATCAATAAATGTGTTACTTTTCCTGAAATGCTGGACATGATTCCATTTGTGACCGATGCTGCAGACAGCCCTCCACTTTACATGTTGTATAGAGTTGTTGTACATGTGGGTACCTTGAATGCATCATTCTCTGGGCATTATATTTCATATGTTAAAGATGCGCAAGGGAGTTGGTTCAAAGTTGACGACTCTGAGGTATTGCCATTTCATCTTGATGTTTAATATCTCAATTTCCCATTCTTGAGACACATGTTTAATTTTTATATCGCATGTGTTATTGAGCATTTTGATGGGTGAAGGCTTGGATGATAATATGTTTTGAATATTTTGCTATATATTTTTTATTCGTATCTCTGATTTAGTCAATTGGAATATGATTTTACCGAAACTCTATGATTCAAATTGTGGTGTGTATTTGTCATGGTGGTGCACTAATTTCCCAATTCCTAGGGTCTTTAGCTGACTGGCCAGGTTTTCTATAAACTTTGTGCATGTAGTTTAGGCCAATGCTAAGGGAACTTCATTTGTTGTTAAGGGCTATCACCATTTTTGCAGTTCTGTGCATAGTAAGGATTGCAGAAATTTTGACAGTCATTGCTGTGCTTAGGACTGCCAAAATTTCTGCAGTCCTAAAGATAGACTTCTCAGTCTATAGGACTGCAGAAATTGTGATGCCCCTTAACAAGTTTTGTAGTTCCCTCCCTTAGCATTGGCAGTAGGTTATTATCTAATTTATGGTTCACTTTTATAAGTTATAGTAGTAATATATGTTTACATAACTATTAAAATTTGGCCATTGTTTGATCTGGGAATGAAAACAAGTTTCTTAATCCATATATTTAACTCCAGCTCCGTCATCATATCTTTCGTCTTATAACAGGTGCTGGCTGTGTCCTTAAATGAGGTAATATCAGAAGGTGCTTATATGCTCTTCTATTCAAGGTATGTATATTCTTACTGCCATTTTGATTTTTTAACCCTTTTAGTTCAATTTTAACCACTAGATTTCATTCAGGTCCTTTCCATGGCCTCCAAGAGCTTACATCGAAAAAGCATCAGCTAAGTTGTTTGCTTCAAAAGGCCAGAATATTTCAAGACATGATCCCCAGAAAATTAGTAGGGAAAATAGTTTCGGGGGCAGCAGCAGCAGCATCCTCCCAAGAGAAGAAACATTTTTCGATTCACTGAGCACAGACTTCTCTGATGCGACATCAAGTGATTGGTCTCTCTTCACTAGCTCAGATGAATCATCTTCACGACATGAAGCATAATAGATTCATTCAGCATTGTTGATCATCGGGAAACTGCTGGCCTCGATCTAATTTCCTCTATATTTGCCCCTCCATTCTATATTTCAGAGTATCCGAACAACCCAATTTTTGTACAAAGTTCTCCACTTCTAGGCCGCTGATATTCTTTTCAGAAAAGAAGGGGTTAGTCAAGGATTCTTCTTCGTTGACTCACCCTCCCAGGAGTGTACATAGGGGAAGGGGTTTGGAGCAGGTCGAAGATCCTTTAGCTCTTGGAAGTAGTTGTAACATGTATGGTCGATACTGGAGTAATCCCAAAAAGAATTTTGTCCCAAATTCTGGAGATTATGGTCTTTAGTCATTTAGATTGCTTCTGTTGTAGAGTTACAAGCCCGAAATTGGCCATACCTCATAATTTTTTTAGTCTGTTGAGGCGTGCTTAGTTCTAAATTGAATTATTGTACTGGAATAGAACTCTTCTTTATATTTTATTAGTGATCTAATGTTAATTCAAAATTCTAATTGTTGTTGCTGTAGGTACTATTTCTGTTCTGACTAGTATGGGAATATTATTTTTTAAATGTATTTGCATCGGTTATAACCGTTACAATTAGTGTACAATAGTGACCAAAAAAATACATTATAGTCACAATAATAACAGTGACCAAAAAATATTTTGTAACATTAATAACCGTGACAAATGTTAAATCTCTAACGGTAATTACCGTGACGAATTGTATTTTCCTCACGGTTATTACTGTTACAAAAAATATAATTCGTAACGGTTATTACCGTTACAAATTTTTAACCACGCCCAAGCCGTAACGGTTATTACCGTGACAAAAAATAATTGTCACGGTAATAACCGTGGGTAATCGCCTATTATGGTGTAGTGCTTCCTGACCACTTCAATCGTCTGGGAAATCAACTCGGGTCCGAGCATCTGCCTCTCTCCGACATCGTCCCATGCTAGCGGGGATCTGCACTTCCTGCCATAGAGAGCCTCGAAGGGTGCCATTTGGATACTGGCCTGATAACTGTTGTTGTACGAGAATTCTACCAGGTGCAGATGATTCTCCCATGAACCACCGAAGTCAAGGGTATAGGATCTCAACATATCTTCAAGAGTCTGAATTGTGCGCTCTGATTGACCGTCTGTCTGCGGGTGATAAGCTGAGCTGAACTGAAGGCGAGTCCCGAAACTCTTCTGCAAGCTACGCCAAAAGTGTGATGTGAACCTTGAATCCCTGTCTGAGGTGATACTAACTGGCACACCGTGAAGCCTGACTATCTGCCTGAGGTACATCTCTGCTAGCTGTGCCGTCGACTGTCCAACTCTGAATGGGAGAAAGTGTGCCACCTTGGTAAGCCTGTCCACAATTACCCAAATAGCATCTCTGCCGGCCGGAGATCTGGGCAATCCGGTCACGAAATCCATGGTTATATGCTTCCATTTCCATTCTGGGATCGGTAAGGGTTGAAGAAGTCCAGCGGGCCTCTGATGTTCAGCTTTAATCTGTTGGCAAACCAAACACCGAGAGACAAACCGGGCTATCTCCCTCTTCATGCCATTCCACCAGAAATGCTGACGAATATCACGGTACATCTTCGTACCACCCGGATGAATAGAATATTATGAACTGTGGGCTTCTGCCATGACTTCCTGTCTGATATCTCCACTGGGTACATAAAGACGAGTGTCGTGCCGAAGTGTACCATCTTCATGGATACATAGCTCTGGCCTTCTTCATGCTTCACACTCTGCTCTGAGTCGCTGGATCTTAGAATCTGTTGACTGTGCCACACGGATTCTCTCAACTATGCTGGACTGAACCTGTAGGCTGGCCATCAATGCCACGCTGGTTGGAAGAACCACTTTAATTCCCATCTTCTGAAGATCTTCCAATAATTCTGGTTGCGCTGTCAGGAGATAAACTTCGGCTCTCCTGCTCAATGCATCTGCTACAACGTTGGCCTTTCCGGGATGATACTGCAAATCCACATCATAATCCACCAACAGCTCGAGCCATCTTCTCTGTCGCATATTAAGGTCCTTCTGGGTGAAAACATACTTCAGGCTCTTTTGATCAGTAAAGATCTCCACTCTATCTCTGTACAAGTAGTATCTCCACAACTTTAAAGTAAACACTACCGCCGCCAGTTCCAAGTCGTGGGTCGGGTAATTCTTCTCATGATCACGTAGTTGACGTGACGCATAAGATATTACCTTTCCGTGTTGCATCAAGACACACCCCAATCCTCTGCCTGAAGTGTCGCAATAAACTGTGAATCCTCCGGTCCCATCTGGAAGGGTGAGAATGGGAGCCGTTATCAAACCTCGCTTCAACTTCTCAAATGATTCCTGACACTCTGCTGTCCAAACAAACGGCACATCCTTGCGGGTTAACTGGGTCATCGGCGGTGAAATCCTTGTGAAATCTGAAATGAACCGCCGATAGTAGCCGGCCAATCCAAGGAAGCTGCGAATCTCTGCCACTGAGCTGGGTACCGGCCAAGACTCGATAGCCACAATCTTCTGGGGATCCACTTCCACTCCTCCTCGGGTAATGATGTGACCCAAGTACGAAATACGATCGAGCCAGAACTCGTACTTACTGAACTTGGCGTACAACTGATGCTCCCTAAGTGTCTGAAGGACGACTCTGAGATGCTGCTCATGCTCTGCTTCACTCTTGCTGTAGACCAGGATATCAACTAGGAACACGATCACAAATTGATCCAAGTAAGGCATAAAAATGCGATTCATGAGGTCCATGAATACTGCCGACGTATTGGTCGCTCCAAAGGGCATAACAAGGAACTCCCAAAGCCCGTACCTCGATCTGATTGCTGTCTTCGGGATGTCCTGCTCTCTGACTCTGATCTGGTGGTAACCTGAGCGTAAATCAATCTTCGAAAACACTGAAGCCCCTCTGAGCTGATCAAACAAGTCATCTATCCTCGGAAGAGGGTATCTGTTCTTAATTGTCATCGAATTCAAGGTACGATAATCAACACATAGCCTGGACGTACCATCCTTCTTTTTCATAAGAAGCATCGGGGCTCCCCAAGGCGATCCACTTGCACGGATGAATCCCTTGGTTCTCAGTTCTTCAATCATCTTGTATAAAATCTCCAACTCTGAAGGCGCCATCCTGTAGACTCGCTCTGATACTGGTGCTGTCCCGGGAATCAAGGCTAAAGTGAACTCAATCTCCTGCTCTGGCGGCATCCCTGGAAGCTCCTCTGGAAAGACATCTAGAAACTCTTCAACTATCCTGGGCAACTGCACTGCTGCTACTGCCATCCGCAACACTGGAAAAGATGGCTCCACTGCTCCTCTGGAAAACGAAAACTCTGGCTCGCCGGGATACTAAAGACAAATCTGCCAACATGGCAGTCTATCCTAGCATACTGGTTCCTCAACCAATCCATGCCTAGGACTACATCATAGTCTGCCAAAGGAAACTCTATGAATCTAGCGGGGAACCCCTACCGCTAACTACGATCTGACACGAGGAAAACACTCGATCTACTCCCACAAGGCCATTACCAGTAAGTATATTGAGCCTCACTGATAATGACTCGGGCTACAATCCTATCCGTGTCGCGAATCGTGCAGACATAAATGAATGCGATACACCAGAATCAAACAATACCAAAGCTGGAATGGAGTTGACGAGAATAGTACCTGCCACTACCTCACCTGGTGCAACTTCTTCTTCTATAGCCATCATCATGGCCTGACCTTGTCCTCTGGCTGCTGGTCCCCTCTGTTGGAAACCTCTCTACCGATTCTAGGTCTAAGCTTAGGCTTGTGCATACTGCTGGGGGTGTTGTTGCTGGAATGCCTGAGACTGAGGCGGCAAGGGCCTCGAAGACTGATACTGCTGCTGCTGAACTGGTGCTGGGGCAGGTCCTCTCACCGAAGAGCTAGAAGTATTAGATGCTGATGAACCACCCCTATTCGGGTAAGCCCCTATCCTATGATCTGCTGCTCCACAAGTCAGGCACAATCCCTGCGTCCTGCGACAATCTGCCACCACATGCCCTGGCTTCCCGCAATGAGAACATCCTATCGCGGAAGTCTGCTTTTGCTTCTGCTGTTGCTGGTTCGTCGGGGTCGAATGCTGAACCGACGTTACTGAGGCCGCCCGCCTCGGAGTTCCAATGGTCAAACTTCTAGCTGTTGGGACTGGAGCTGATGATTGCTGCATCTGGCTATGGGACCGCTTCCTACTTCCGGTCCTATCCACGATCCTCTGGGAGGTGTACTCATGCCTCCTAGCTGCTCTCAAGACTGCATCGAACGTCTGGTGCTCGAACTGCTCTACCGCCAACAAGATCTCCAAATGTAGTCCCTGCTGGAACCGCTGGGCCCTATCAAACTCGGTCGCCACCAAGGTGGGGGCAAACCTACTGAGTCTAGAGAACTCCGATGCATAACTGTCGACTGTTCTGCCTCCTTGCTTCAAGTTGGTAAATCTGGTCTGCAGGTCGTACCGAGCCACAGCATCGAAATACTTCGTCTGGAATCACTCTCTAAACACTGCCCAAGCAATAGGTGCCACTAATCCCATGGCTTGCGCTGCCCACCAACTGCGAGCCAAGTCCAACAACTGTAGGCGTACTACCGCCACCTTCTCATACTCGGGTGTCCTAGCTGCTTCCAAAATCACCTCGGTATCCTGAAGCCATGCATCCACGGCAATCGCATCCTCGGTGCCGTCGAAGAAAGGAGGGTTCAATCGCTTGAAACTGTTGGCCGCCTGGTTCCCTGGATGTCCGCCTCGGGTCAAAGCATCTTGAACTGTCTGGTGCAGGGCGTCGCTCTGACGATCTTGGGAAGCTATCAAGGTTCTGATGAGGCCTACTAAGGTACCATCATCTGGATCTGCGGGCTGGACGGGTCAAACTGGCTACTCTCCTCCAGTTGGCACAACTCTGGAGGCTATGCCGGAATGCTGGGCTTGATCTCCGGGTTGCTGCTGACCCACGGGAAGTGCTCCACCTCGTTGATCGGTAGGACCAGGTACAGTGCCGCTGAAGAAGACGACACAGGAAATAATAAGGAAAAGACCAGGACAGATCAACGATATAAGCACAGGATCAGGACAAGAATCCAGGGATTCAGAGGATACGAACAGAGATCAAGGACGAGTACTGATTGAGACATCTATCTGGTAAACCCTCACACATCTTGATTTACAAGACCTGCATGGGCCACCACTAAAACCATGTCACGTCCCAGAACCAGAATACTGGAGAGCGAGGGCAGACATAGCCAGCTACGTATATTGAAATGGGAACCACCTCGATATACGGTCACGGCTGTCTAGATATGTGAGGGTTTTCTACAAGCCAACAGTCTCTTATGGTCATGAACAAGCCTAGTGTCTCAATCATAAGCAAGTAAGTAAGGTCGCAAGATGTATGATCATTAAATATACAATAATAAGGCATCCCAAATATTACATATTCAGCTGATCATGAAGCTAGTCGTTACAAAATGTTAAGACTAGTAAGAGTTTAGTCATACATGATCAACCCTAGGATTTGTCAATCATATTTGCAGCCCGTAGGCAGACAGTAAGTAAAGTGCATCGAGCTAACAGGTGCTCGTCGGCTAAACGCCTCAAAAGAATAATTTTACAATAGAGTGAGCAAAACAAAATAGAAAACCCACTCGTAGCCCGGGTTCCTTCTAGTCACCACCATTGGGCTGGAAGCTTGGTAGATCCTCGGAAGCTGCTCCGAAATCTGGCCACACAAAACCAGCTGAGTCAACCCCAGAAAGAGCAAGTGCCACAAGGGGGCCACGAAATAAGAACAAAAGCCAACAATCAGCACAAGAAAAATATAATATTAAAACTAGAACTTACGAAAACATGTCAGGATGATATACGACGAGATAACCATGGGACTATTCCGATAGCCAGGTTACAACCCGAAAACCGAACAAGGACCGGGGTTGTAACCCTTCATCTGAACAGAACTTGGTTTCCCACCATTTATTGGCAAGATAATAATGCAAGAAATCAAGACAGGGAGCAATCTTGTACTGAATCAAGACATGGCTAAACTGGTTATACCTCATTCAATCAATCACGGCCAAGCAGATACTACGGCTTACTACTTTAACTAACTTGGGTTATCACAGGCCTAATTTCTAACAAGATGCAGTGAGATTGTACCACAGCCACAAGCCCTGCAGACCATCCAGGTTATCCAGGTCGAAATTAGGGGTTGAATTCAGATGGGTACATTGTCCGGGAGACAAATGTACCCTTATGTGACTTAGAGGGTGCAACACGCGACGGTGTGCTAGAAATGTGCCCTACTCGACGGTAGGCTACAGATCCCAAGAGTGCCCAGGTAACGGGATTGCCCGTAGCTGTGTCATCTCTTCATGACTACTGTGTTATTCTAGTTATTAACCTTAATCCATTTTAGTAGGTACTCCTGACCGTGGTACTCAGGAGTTCCATCCTAGACATGATGCAAGACAGGACAAGTGGATTTAACAAGATAGCAAGAAAGAATCACCCACGGTGTCAAGGCAGGACAAGTTAAGTTAGCCGTCGCAACAGCGTTAAGATAAATCATGTCAGGGTACTTGTCAGGAGTGCGCCACGACGGGCCACTATCATGTCAGGTGGGTCATGTCTGGAGTGCACCACTATGGGTCACTGTCGTGTTATGCAAGTTCCTTGTCATACCATGCCATGTACAATAGTCATTCCAAACATATTAAGTAAAATCAAGTTCATGATAAAAGGCATAAGGATATAAAATGGGCGTAAAATATCTAATAAAATATCAATATACGGGCCAGGGGGATGCGTACGCATAAAAGCACGCACGCAGGGGGAATGCATACGCAATAAAACACGCACGCAGGAGGGCAGCGTACTTGAAAGTCACGCATGCTCAAGGGGCACAGTGTACGTGAAAGTCACGCACGCTCCAGGAAGCAGCTACGTGAAAAGTCACGCACACTCGGGGAGCAGCGTTCGTGAAAGTCACGCACGCTCAAGGGAGCAGTGAACATGAAAGTCACGCACGCTCCAGGAAGCAGCTGCGTGAAAAGTCACGCACGCTTCAGGAAGCAGCTGCGTGAAAAGTCACGCAGGCTCCAGGAAGCAACTGCGTGAAAAGTCACGCACGCTTCAGGAAGCAGCTGCGTGAAAAGTCACGCAGACTCCAGGAAGCAGCTGCGTGAAAAGTCACGCAGGCTCCAGGAAGCAGCTGCGTAAAAAGTCACGCACGCTCCAGGAAGCAGCTGCGTGAAAAGTCACGCAGGCTCCAGGGGACACGCTTCCAACAGGAAGCGTACTCAAGTCTACGTACGCAGCGCTAAAGAGCGCGTGTAGCTCAGTGTGCGTGAGCTAAACAGCTCTACATACTGCTCACTGTCTCCTCCAAACAGCAAGAACACCATGGATGAACCCAAGGCTTCAAGGCATCATAACTTAGCCATCCGAACTCCAAATCCAGATTTCCAAAGTTCCAACTTGGGTAGAATTGAATGCTCTTCCACTTGGAAACACTAAAACCCATGAAAACTCAACTTAAAGAGATCAAATCATGCAAAATCCAAAAATAGAAATAACTTAGATCTAGAGCAAAGGAGACTTCAAATCACAAAACACCAAGTTCTAATATTGATCACCATGTCCTAATCTAGCAAATGAACCAAGAAAATAGGGATCTCATGAAGTGGCAAGGTGCACTTGCCTAGGGTTAGGAGAGTTGTGGAGGAAGGAGAAGAAGAAGAAGAAGAAGAAAATTAATGGTGGAAGTTATGAGGAGAGAGAGTGGTAGGTGGGGGTTATAAAGAGGGTGAGTTGTGATGGAATGGAGGTGGAGAATAGGCTAAGGTGTTCCAACACATAAAACCGAACCAAACCGAACCATCCCAACAAAACCGAGCCCAAACCCAATTAAAACCAAGCCAGGCCAAAACCCAAAATACGAGAAATACCGAAATTTCCCAAGTTGAGAAAAAATAAAAATACATGCCAAAAATCCAGATACGAGTATAAATACGAAATACAGGAAATACGAGAAATACGGAAAATGAGGGTGACACTGGTGTACCCGCTTGTAGAAAGGCTTTAAGCTTCTTGCAGAACTATGAGTTCTTCAGGGTGTTCCCTCCATCCGGCAGCAGTAGTACAGGAGATACCTTAGTGGATGAGGGAGTTCATACCACTAGTTTGACAGCTGGGGCGTTTCACTGGCTTTAGTATATTAGACCGTCGCAGCTGGTACTCAAAAATAGGAGCCATGCCTATCTGGAGCCGTACCTACCGAGTTATTTCGTAGGCAGTTTTGCTACAGCCAGCTCCTTTTGGAAAATCCTAGTCCTCATCTCCAGTCGATAGGGAGTCTGATCGACAGGGAACGTGCATGGGGCTATTATAATGCTGGATGTACGGGGATAGTTTTTACCTTATCAGAAGATAAACCTGACACCCACATGCTCTTTGCTGCTGCTAAGTTCTATATTCAAGTCAATAACCTTCGTTCTAGGTATGACCATGAGTAGAATTTAATATCGGGGACTAGGTTTTCCTCTACTCTTGCTGATATAGGACGAGTGCGCGTAATGGAGAGTTACAAAAAGGAAGGGGACGCACCCACAGTTGAGCCGGCTGCAGCGCCGCAGCAGAGAGTTGTTCTTGAGGAGCCTATTATTGCAGCACCTCGGAGAGATGATACTGAAGAACCTCTTTCTAACATTTCTCATAAGAGGAAAGCTTCCACCGAGCTGGTTCCACGGCCCAAAAGGAAGAAGGTTGTTGTTTCTCGGGGGCGAAAGAAGGTCGCGGACGTGAGTGCCGGCTTGCCTCCTCCCAGAAGATCTTCTCGGCAGACGACGTCACAGGCCGTTACCATTCGGGAGGTAGACCCCTTCCTAGACTCCATAGCCATTTTGGTCAAAACTTTAGAAGCTTTCTCACCCTTGCGTTTATCCTTTGCACAAGATCCTGAAGTTGTAGCTGAGGCAGGTGCCTCCTCGTCTGAGGAATTGGACGTGATAACAGTGTCCCCTGCTCATCCTCGATCGATGGATGAGGGCGGGTATTCTTCAGCTGTAAGGTTTGAGCGACGGGATGATCAGGGCGAAGGCCCAGACCATGACGACAATCAAAAGATCAGTCCCTCCTTTGACATTTCTTTGGGGGATATGTCTATTATAGGAGCTATAATAAAGGACTTAGATGAAAATCAAGTCCAATCAGCTCATCCTCCCACGGGTACATTATTTTTGTGCCTCTCTTCGGATGAGTTTCTTCGAATTCAATTTTACGTGCTCCTCGTGAGGCTAACCACGATTGTATGTTCCCTTGTAAACAAGGAGAAGGAATCACTCGTAAAGATAACCCAAGGCATTGAGGGAGAAATAGAGGTTGTCCCCGGCTCCTCTGAACTTGCTGGTGCAGAGGGAGCTGTTAGTGAGCCGGTATCGGCTACAAAATGGGAGGTTGAACAGCCTACTGAGGGGGTTGTTGCTGAATCTGCTCGCGATCCTGCTGGGGTTGTGGAAGATACCCATCCTGATGCTACTCGAAGCCTTGATATTGTTCTTCTTGAACAGCCTGGGCCTGCTCTCGGTTTTCCTGAAGCTAAGACCAATGACTTAGCCTAAATTGGCACTGAGCATGCTGAAGGTACGAAATTACAACTCTTTCGCATTCTTTCTTTTTTATTACTGATGTATATGCTATTTTCTTGTCATGTTCGGCTTCTTGTCAGGCATCTCTTCTAGGAGCGGAAAAACCTCATCAAGTTTCCTTCCCTACTACCTCTACCGAAGCCGACGAGATGGCCCAGGAAGTTGTAAGAGCTTTCTACTCTGTTTTGAAAGTAATACTTCCTGGAGTTCTGTATCGAAACGTCGCCTTTGGCCCTGTGAAGGCTATTGCCGAATGCCAAGTGGCGGCCCTTGAGAGCATTGTCGGCTATGAAGAGCGGGCTAATGCTTTAAGGAAGGTTCTGAATGATCTGGAGGGTCAGGTGGCCAGATTCAGGGATGCCAAACAACGGAGCCCGACGTTGCTGTTCCGTGCATAAGAAGAGGCTTTGATCACGGCTCTCACGGAGGAGAAGGCTACTTTCCAGGCAAGGAAGGATGCCCTCGTTCAAGAGATCAGTGAATTAGCTGTTCAGTATGGGCAGTTCAATGTTGCGAGTGAGGCACGTGCTGCTTCGAAGAATAAGCTGGCTGTACAGATTACCGAGAAATATAATCACATCGTGCAGATCCTAAGCGAGATTGCTCAACTGGAAGCCAGCTTGAGGACAACAATATTTAAGCAGGAGGACTGTTTGGCTCAGGCTGCCATGACCGCCGCAACTTCCGACCACTTAAATTAAAGAACAGATAATGAAGTTGGAAGAAGAGCATATGAATTTGATCCCCTTCCAAGATGAAGCTGCTCGTCAAGAAGAGGCATGCCGCCGTGCTACCGTGAAGTCTGAAGTCGAAATTACGGCTTTAAGGGATAATATCAATCGATTGTGTATCACATAGATTTTTGTTTGTAATTATTTCTTTTTTTTTAGCCGTCAAGACTTTTGTATCTTTTTCTCCGTCTTTTGATAGACATTTTAATAAAGAATCGGTTGGCTTCAAGAATTCATAAATGTGGTTTTGTGAAATATCAGAACTAGAGATAATGTGGACGTAGTAATGATATTTCTGGTGGATATTCCGCTGGAGAATTTGATGTGGACTCGTTATCCATTTTATATTCAGGGTTCTTGAATATAGATAATAAGTTAAAAGAAGCTGCTAATAGAGGTAATATGGACATAATAGCATAGGATATTCTATATCTGACCAGAGGTAATATAGACGTGGAAGTATTATAATATATAATATTAGGTAGGAGTGGATAATTCAGAGATAATATAGAAGTGATTATCCTTAATGAATGCTTTTTCCCAGAGGTTATATGGACGTGTTAATCATTCCACTGGGGAAATAATTATCGAAAAACAATTTATTGGTAATAGGGACGCGACTTGTTCTCGTCAAACCGAGTTTGGGTAGAGTCAAAAACGAAAATGATTCTACTGGGGAATCTTTTTAGAGGACCTATTATCCATGGCGTATTCAAGGCTCTTGAAATACGGATAATAGATAGATAATTTTTTGGATCACATAAACGTTGCACTGTACATTTATGTGACTAAAAATATTTGAATACAGTTTAAAAAAGATTACACATAATATTTCTTCAGGAACTTGCCGTTGATAGGCATCATGAGCAAGTCACCATCAGGTTTGGTTAGTCGATACGCACCGCTAGAATATATTGATTCTATAATGAAATGATCTTCCAATTTAGTATAGAATTTTCCTTTTGTTTTGTGCATCATGACCATTGGTCTTCTCACTGCTAAGACTAGATCACTAACTTGGAAGATTCTTTCCCTCACCTTTTTATTGAAGGCTCTGGAAAGGCGTGCTTGGTATAGCTCAATACACTGCTGAGCTAACAAGTATTTTTCGTCTAGCGCTTCGAGCTCCTGTAGTCGCAGACGATCGCTTTCTTCGGTAGTCAACTTGCTGGCTAAGGCTACTCGAAGGAAAAGAATCTGGATTTCTAGAAGAAGAACTGCTGTGCTCCCATAAACCAGAGAAAATGGCGTACTTCCTGTTGGAGTCTAGACCGTTGCATGATAGGCCCATAGACATTCACCGAGATTCTCATTCCAATCGTGCTTGTTTGAAGACACAAACTTCTTAAGAAGTTTAATGATAGTTTTATAGAAGACTTCTGCTAACCCATTAGTCGTTAGATTATAGGCAGTAGAGGCTACATTCTGGATTCGATTCTCATCGCAGAACCGATAGAATACATGGTTTGCGAATTGTGGACCATTATCATGGATGATCCTGCGAGGTAGGCCGAAGCGATAGATAACGTGATGTTTGATAAAACTGATCATGTTCAACGTCTTCACTTCGATGAGTGGTATAGCTTCCTCCCATTTGGAGAAGTAATCAGTTATAGCTAGGATGAACCGATGTCCTCTGGAAGATGGTGGGCTGATTGGGCCTATGACGTCCATACCCCAGGCTTCAAAAGACTAAGATGTTGCCGTCGGGTGTAGAAACTCCGAGGGTTGATGAATGAAGTCGGCGTAAAATTGATAATCCCTACACTTCTTTGCATATTCAACAGCATTTGCTATCATCGTGGGCCAATAATAATCCATTCGTCTGAGGCGATCTTGTAATTTGGGACCTAGTTGATGTGCACCACAAACTCCATCAAGAGCCTCACGGAGTGCATATTTGGCTTCTGTGTTTGATAAACATTGCAACAGTAGTCCATTGTAAGAGTATAGGGACAGCATCTTGGTAGCTGTATCGTAGTAAAATATGAGGGATCGCCTTTAGACAGATACTGGTTCTTTTGGGTCCTCAGGAAGGATTCTATAGACATCGTAGTCCATGAAAGGAAATCTCCAGTCTTTAACGTCGATGTTTGTTTCTGTTGTGTAACTGTGATGAATATGCAAGGCATCTTTCACACAGAATATTTCTCGACCAGAACTGTGATCGACTGTTGAGCATTGGTAGGAACGGTCAAAGAAGCAGCATGACCGACTAAAGTATTTGCTTCTATATTCTGTAGTCGAGGCACATGCTCGATGAAGAATCCAGTGAAAGTAGATGCCAATTCGATTGTCGTCTTGTGATATGGGATGGGATCTTCGTGACAAACTTCATAATCCCCTCGGACTTGACTAACTATTAGCATAGAATTACCGTAAGCTTCTAGATAGTCAACTCCCAGCTATTTTGCCAGTTGTAGGTCGATCAATAGGGCATTATATTCGGCCACGTTGTGGGTGTAGGGTTCTACGAGAGAATATGCACGATGTATAACCAGATGGCCAGGTGACACAAGCACGACGCCTACTCTGGCCATAATATTTCCTTTAGGTCCTGTTCTTGGTGCACCGTCAAAGAACATTCGCCAAATAGGAATTTCTTCAGTTGCGTGTTAGACTCTACTAATTCATCGGGGATTCCGTCGTAGGGTTTGGAAGATTCTGGCACCGGATGAGCTGCTTGGAAATCAGCTAACGCTTGGCCTTTTACTGCCTTCTGAGGGACGAACAACATATCATAAAGAGTCGACAGCATTGCCCATCTAGCTAAACAGGAATTAAGAGAACCCAATTTAGTCATGAGTATTCTGAGAGGATTAACTTTAGATATGATGTGGATAGTCTGCCCAGACACATAGTGGCGTGCCTTCTGGATAGCAAATACCAGTATAAGATATTCCTTTTCCATATATGTGTATCTGTGCTCGGCACCCACCATCGTACGGCAGAGGTAGTAGATTGCCTGTTCATGACCTCATTCTATTGAGCTAATAGTACACCAAGGAAATGGTCCATAGCACGGACATATAGTAAGAAGGGCTTCCCCATGATTGGAGCCACCAGTACTGGGGGGCTTGTGAGATACTTCTTGATGTCGTCAAATACGCGTTGACATTGTTCAGTCCAGACGAAAGATACGCCTTTCTTCATGGGCTGAGTAAACGGTTGGTATCTTCCAGAGAGGTTCGAAATGAATCGTCTGATGTAGGCTCCTTCCTTGAAGTCCGCGTAGCTCTTTGAGACTTCTTGGGGGATGCATATCGAGGATCGCTTTCACTTTCTCTGGGTCAAGATGTATACCCTTTGAAGTGATAACGAAACCAAGGAACTTGACATTGGAGACTCCCGGAAAAGACTTGGTTGGATTCATCTTGAGTCGATGTGCACGCATTAGTTCGAACACCATTCTCAAGTCTTGGAGGTGGTTGCCCTTGAGACGACTTTTAACTGCGATATCGTCTATGTAGCATTCCACTGTTTTGTGCAAATGATCACAAAAAATTGTGTTCATAGCTAGCTGGTATGTTGACCCTGTATTTTTCAATCCGAAGGGCATCACCTTATAGCAGTGTAACCCCAATGGTGTTCGAAAAGATGTGTACTTCTCATCGTTGGGGAACATCTTGATCTCGTTATAGCCTGAGAATCCATCTATGAAGGACATCCGTTCGAAGCTACAAGTATTGTCGATCATTACGTCGGTGATCGGAAGAGGGAACTCATCTTTCGGGCATACAGTGTTCAAATTACGGTAATCGATACAGACTCGAACTTTACCGTTCTTTTTCATGACTTGAACAATGTTAGCAATCCAGTTAGGGTGTTGTTCTTCACTAATGAATCCACTTGCAATAAGCTTCCTGACTTCATTCTCAATGGCCTCCATGATATCTAGTCGAAATCGTCGTTGCGGCTGCTTCACTGGCTTCGCTTTAGACGAAATATTTAGGCAGTACATAGCGATTTTAGGGTTCAAGCCAGACATGTCTTCATAGCTAGCTCTATGCAAAGACGTCAATGTATTCTCTTATAAGTTGTATAAGAGATTGTTGTTCATCGCCAGATAGACTTTTGCTGATGAAGAGATGATTCATCTCCTAAATTGACTTGGACCACTTCGTCTTCATTAGGTGGTTCACGTTGTTCGAAATGTAACTCCCACCTAGTATCCATCTTTTGAGCCCATTGTTCAAGCTCGATTGATTGGACATTGTCTGTAATTTGGTCAACTGACACCATGTTGATGGACAAATTTGCTTTGAACATGTCTCCGATGCTGGAAACTGAATCCCAGAGGCAGGAATCAGAAGAATGAGAATAAAGATCTGCTTCGACGTCTGATCTTTCAGGGGTTGTTGGAGGAGTGACATAACCTAAACCAATACCATTTTGTTGACAATAGTTCTCGTGTTTACCGGGAGGAGCAAAGTGACGTATTGGCAACCGTCGTCCCTGATTGTAGTTTAGCCCTTGGTTGCATTTTATATCATATCACATGTTTTGGATGATATTCTTGGCCTGCCAACTATATTGGAAAAGTTACATTTTTCCAGAGTCAGAGTCACCTTCAGTATTGTGATTGGGAGAAGTAGAGTCCAGAATGAACTTTCTTTCACCAATTATTCGACCAAAGATGATTAGTTCTTCACCCTTCTTTCTGGCTGGAACGATAAAATAGTGGATATCTTCTGGCCAGATTTTTTTCTCGCAGATGAGGCGTCGTGATCAGCATGTACAGGTGTGGTCCCATGCCATGCTCTAGAGCGTATACCGTATCTATGTAACAGATTGGTTGACATCGGAGTAATTCAAAGATAAACCTTTACTAAGAAAATATGCAAGTTCTTTTTCATGGATAACATCATCCATTGAAGGTACATTATTTTGAGTTGATACTCATTGAGAGGATCATTGTCTGAAACATGAGCCACAGATTTGACCAAGTTCACCACATAGGGTAACCCTTCAGGATTGGGAGGACGGACTTCAGTAGGTTCTACCCGAGGTGTCTTGCGGAGAGTGATGGTCAATGGTTTGATCTTATCAGGATTCTTCTTTTTAACCCAGATCGTGAGAGACTTTGGAGTACTTTTTGGAATAGTACGTCCTTTGACTCGGATAATCAGGGGACCATCACTGGAGGATGAACTCGTTTCAGCTTCATCGTCAGTTTCGTTATCGTCATCCTTGGAGGGCTACGATTGGTATAGTACTGAATCTCCATAGTAGGTTTTAATGCCCTTAAAAGGATCGACATCAGCAAACTCCGTCTTCATAAAGCCATCGTTGTTGACATACTTGAAGCACTGGTGAAGTGTGGAAGAAACGATTATGTTCTCGTGTATCCATGGACATCCCAACAAGACGTTGTAGGATACATTAGCGTCGATTATATAACAAGACACTTCTGTTTAGAGGTCACCAATCTGGCACTTAAGACGAATCTTGTCCAGCGGCTGGCTTCTTCCAGCATTGAAAGCCATGATAGTTGTATTGGTTGCAGATAGCTTGTGTAGAAGGATCCCTAGAATTTGGAGTAAACTTCTAGGAATGATGCTGAGGAAGAAACCTGGATCGATGTGCATCTGATCCACCTTAATCGCCCCGATATACCCTGTATAGTACAGAGGTCTATCATGACGATTATTTTTTAGTAACATGTCCTCCTGTGAAAAGGTGATGTTGGGCACCACTTCTATAGTACTGTGACAGTGAGGACAGGAGACAGGGTCTTCAGTGGGGGCTTTCACTTCAGCGAGATAAGAGTCGGCATGTAGTAATGCCTCACTTAAGGCCTTTTGCATTTCTTTGGAGAGTCACAATAGGTCGAACAGCGATAACCTGGCAGGTGTATTGGCCAGCTGTGCTAGTATGTCAAAGTTGTAAGGCCGATCCATGCCTTCGGGAGTTGGCGCCTTCAGAGACTTCTCAAATCGCGTCTCCTTCTGCTTGGATTTGTCGGGTAGTTGAATGCTTAGACTGACCGACTTCTGAACTTATGGAGGAAGCAGAAGCTTGAGAAGGTACTGCTTCTTCTTGTGCTGGGTTGTAAGTCCGTAGATAAGCCTTTCCAGATCGTGTCTCGCCAGATAAAACTTCGTTGATGGGAGAAGACACCATATGGCATGACTTGTATTTCTTGCCCCTCGTTACTTTGGTAGATACCACCCCCTGCGTTATTTCTTGCACAAAGTCCGGATGTACCCACATGATATCACCACGTTCATTCGTGAGTGGTACCAAGGTTGAGTTGCAAGCTAGCGGCAGGTTGACTTCCATTATTGCCTTAGGGATCAGGACTACGCCATCTGGGACTTCTGTGGGAGGAAAGTCACCAAATTGAAGAGAGATCATGTTAGAAGATACGACCTTATCTTCAGCTTCGAGGTTGATCACTTGGCTGTTGATAAGTTGTTGTATCTTCTTCTTCAGGATGATTCAATTCTTGGTAGAGTGGTACACGTACCGATGATAAAGATAGTACTTGGGATCGTTGAGTTGGTTCGCCTCCGCAGGACGTTGTGGTGGAGGCAATGTCAGTTTATTACCCTTCGTTAATATGTAAAAAATGGTAATAACATCGTCTTCGTCAAAGATGAAAGTCTCCTTAGGTTTCTCAGAGGCGCCCTGAGAATTGGAAGCTCCCTTGGGAGTGTTGACCTTCAAGACTTCTTTTTCTTTACCCCCACAGACATGGATAGTTTGAGGGTGCTTGCCTTTGTCTTCAGATTTGGTTGTTTTCAACCCCAATAATTCCAGATTAGGGACGTCATTTTCAGCAGCATCAGCGGCCCCAATAAATGTGGGCCATGTATCATACTTATGTATACCAAGACATAACTTCACTGTAGGAAAGAAGCTATGTCGACACGTATCCATAAGTTTAGAGTCTGGTATACCGAAGGGCATCTTCAACGCTAGTCGCCTGAAGCGTTCGATGAAAGCAATAGCGGATTAAGTCCTCCTTTGCTTGGTCTCGATAAGGGTAGACATACTAACATGCATGCCACTCTCATAAAACCTGTTGAGGAATAATCTCTCCAAGTCTTTAAAGGAATTGATACAACCGTCAGGCAGACTGCAGAACCATTCGAAAGCTTCCCCTGTAAGGTACTAATAAACAACTTTGATAAGAATGGGTCAACCCTGGGTAAGTGTAGAGTCTGCGTGTTGAAGTATGTCATGTGTTGACAAGGAGAAGTCATCCCGTCAAATGAATTTAGTGTCAGTGGCTTGTAGTTAGGCGGGCAAGTAGCATTCTCTAATTCAGAAGGATAAGGTTGAGATATCCCCATCTTCTGAAGCTCGTCTTTGTGTGATATGGTGTCAAGACGGGCAATAAGAGAATCAATTGCATCCTGTTGATTGAGCAGGTGTTGAGAAATGGTTGCTGTATGGTTGTCAGGCGTCGTTGGTGAAGGACCACCCCCAGTATTTGCAAGATTTGGAGGAGGAGCAACAGAATGATACTCCTTCTATAGTGAAGGAGGGTTGTTGCTATGAGCCAGACTAATGTGTGCCGAGACATTCTGTTGAGGTGGAGGAACAGCCCCAGCAGATTGGACCACTATGATGTTGGTAAGCATATCAGTGATATTGGCAAATGCTGTTTCAAGACCCTCTAGCCGTTTGTTGGTCTGATTACTGGCTTCTTCAGGTCTCTCTTCATCCGACATGTATGTAGATAACAAAGCGAGGATGAACAGAGGAAATAGTACAGCTGGTGCTGACACTGTCTGTCTCTGAGTTAAAAAGTCCTTCGTCTTTGGATAGGGGACGTAGATAGTCACCGTCAGACTCGGAGAGATCATCATCGTCTAGAAGGCTACCCCCGGTGTGAAGGTCATTTGCTTCAGATTTCGAGGGAATACTACCCCCAGCTGAAGGATCATCTCCTCCAGCTGGGGAGTCCTCGTCATCTATACGGAATCTCGTCCTTGACCGAGTACCTATATAGACTCCTTCGGATGTTGGTGAACTTATTTTTCTTCTATTCGCAGAATTAAGAGAAAAAGTTGGGTTCGTAGTCCACCTTCTTTGATTGGGGCTTCCGTAAGGAGGTCCTCACGAGGCCATATTAGATGAAACACACAATGGCTCTTCATCGTCAGCGCGATGTAGTCGTCAGAACACTGACTGCCTCTGTGGCACTCTCGTTGCTTTGGAGAAGCAATATTTAATGACAATACTGGTGCACGGATGTACGTCATGAATTGTTGTATCCTCCCTCGCTTTACGCTTATGATTTATCATGTCAGTAAGTCAGCAGAAGGGAGTTTTGCCTTATAACCCATGTCACATGCATCGTCGATCTTTGTATGTAGGTTTGTAAGGAGAGTTGGCACATCCGGACTTAGTTCACGTACAGGGACAACTCCCATACCTAAGTTCTATGATGACCTTGAAGACAGCCCCGTGCTATGCACATTGGGGCCTGTCTTTTTGCCGTGGGCGCATAGGCCCTGGAATCTGCCTTTGGGCGCATACTTTCCAGAAGTCTTGGCAGCATTCCTAAGCTTCCTCGATGTGGGCGCATAGTATAGGTTAGTAGAGCTTGGGCGCATAGCCTTGGGCGCATGACCCTGGGTGCATAATCTGTCGAAGACATAAGTCTTCTGGCCAGAGTTATGCGCCCATACAACCTCTTGGGCGCATAGCTTTGGGCGCATTCTTGGTGAAGCAGCGTTGCTTCCTCCCAGTTTCGTGCCTCCTTCATTTGTGAGCCTCGCTACATTTGTCCAGAATATTGAACACTTCAATTCTTAGCATCGTAGTGTTTTCCTCTGCCAAGTCTCGAGCATTTAACACTCTGTTGTTGGTTGCACAAGAGAGAAGTCGCTGGGCTAGTAGAGCCCAAAACGGTGTGCACCTTCTTCAATTGTGGAGCTTCTGTGGCAGAGTCATACGCCCACAGAGGAGCTCTATGAGCCCATATGACAGAGTCCTTAAGTTGCATATCTTCCATGACACTGGCAGAATATGTACCACGAGCCTTCAGAAGCCAAGTCTTACGAGACTTATTTGGCTTCACTGATTTTGAGGAAGTAGAGCCGTCCCTCGAGAGCATCTCTTCGAACGCATGCTGATCGAACTTTACGATTAACATCTTCTGAGTACTCCCCACTTTTCGGTATCAGATTGCGTCACCACCTTCTCGTCAGAGGAAAAGGTAGTCCCCAGCAGAGTCGCCATTTTTGTGGACACAAAAAAAAGAATTGATGTCTTTTTTTATTGGCACAAGGTACCACAAATCGAGTACGCCTGAGAGATCCTGCACTGAGGATCCCCGAGTACAAAAAGAATTCTGGAAAATGGGACGATGGAGATCGAGCAGCAGTTGCTCCTTTACTCCGTTGACACTCCGATTACAAAAGTGGAAGAAAAGCTAAGAAAATTGCTAACTCTCGGCTCACTAGCAAGAAGTGCAGCAATTTGGCTCTTGAAAATGCTCTCTGTTCTGTGCTTTGAAGAGGTATGAGACCCCTTTTATAGTCATTTCCATACTGAAATAATGTTATGCACCCATATGAGAAAATACACCAATTTTTATATGGGCGCATGGTCCTGCTTTGGGCGCATAGGGTGTAGGCGCATGCAGAATACCTGATCGTAGGTTGATTGTGGTGTTGACGTGGCCGCATGCTTCGGTGCACGACTACTCGTAGAGACTGACGTGGCCGTATGCTTCGGTGCATGATTGATCGTAGGTTTGACCGAGTCGGGGGCTATTTTGACTTGGGCGCATAGCCTGAAACAGGGCTATGTGCCCCCTTCTGGAGGAGCCTAGAGTGGGCGCCTAGCTCGCTCTGGTGAATTGGGCGCATATGACTTCACTGGTGACTTCGGCGCATATGGCTTATCTGGTGACTTGGGCTCATATGTACTTCACTGGTTCGGATGCCTGGTTATCAAGTCTGCTAAAATTTTCATGCTTCTACACCGTCATCAAAAGGTTATCAGTTCATTTTGGGTATAACCGACTATTTTTTCCAAGTGGGAAGAAGCAATACCGCTCGTTGATGTAAAACCCTCGGGCATGATTAAGTTTCTTAAAGATCACATTATCTACCGATTCAGGTTTCCACAGAGGACCATCCACGATAATAGCCCACAAAATGTTAGCAGCACCTACCATCGATTCTGCCACTAGAATTGGATTCAGAGTATAGCCTCGACTGCATATAACCCAACAACAAATGGATTAGCCGAGGCTTTCATTAAAATGATTCGGTAGTACGCCGTTCTCCCTGGTATATGGTAGCGAAGCTGTACTCCTTCTGGAACTACAAATTCCCTCTATATAAGTGGCACTTAATAGTCATATGATTACCAAAGATAACCACCGTCTATGTGTAGGAACGAAATCATAAAGCAGAATACTCTAGAGGGGGTGAATCGAGTAGTCAGCGGAATATTGCTAATTAAAAATCTTGTTAGCAGTTAGATCACAGATATAATAGTAATCACAAAAGTAAATGACAGAAATTAAAAGTGATCAGAAGGCAAATACAAACACTGAGTTTTATATTGGTTTCCCTCTTGTGAGGACTAGTCCAGTCGGAAGAACTCTAGCTTCCAGTTGAATTCACTATTGGAAAATCTCGCAAGTTTTCATACGAAGTCCTTGCAACTTCTACAGACGCGAGCTTTGATACAAAGAACTCGACCAACTTCAGTTGTGAAGAGTTGTATCTTCTATCAAGCCTCTGATTACAATCGCTCTGAAACTTCTAGACCGTACCACACTGGCAAATCGACTAGAGCATTATAACTAGCTTGGGATTTGAAAATAAAAGCTTTTTTAAAACTCTTTGGAAGAATGTAAGCTCAGGAAGAGAAGAGATTGAAAGTGAATTGGTGTTTTGAAATGATCGAAATACTTCTCTATTTATAGTTTTTCCAAAGACAGAACTCTGACAGAATTCGGGCAGAATTCGGACAGAACTCTGACAAAATTCGGGCAGAATTCGGACAGAACTCTTTGTAACAAACCGCAACTGAAGGATGACCAAGTTCAAAACCCAACGTTCACTAATGTTCCAATTGGCCGAACTCTGGCCGAACTCGGACCGAATTCTGCTAGGGTTCTGCAAGTTCATTTCTGAGAAAAAACCAATTTTGGCTTTTTGAAAATTCCTTCAGAAGCTTTTTGTAAAAGGATATTTTTCAAAAACGTAGGTCATTTGTAAAAGAATAGGATGGTTTTGAAAAATGTTTTCAGATAGTCTATTTGCTAGTACGACTCGGTGTACAATGTATTCTTAGACTCAATAAAATAAAAAATTATATTGCTTAACAGGAAGTACATTTGGAGTGGCAAACGGCTTCAGTCTTGAACATAGTTAATATCCATCGTTGAGCAGTGTCCAAAACGTCGTAGGTAAATATCTGAATTTACTTGCATTTATATCGAGACAGAGTTTGATCAATTATTAAAATCAGGTGTGACCATGACCAATGGGCCAACAATCTCTCCCATTTTGATAATTAACAAACCTTGCCGATATAACATCTAAGCTTGGATCAATTCAAAATAGTAATCAAAAGAAATTGTTCATAACCTGTATTCACGAAAATGTTAGATCTATTTCTCCCTCGTTGTCACTTAGCAAAATAATTACAAAGGAGAAAGCTCCACGCAATAAATGCATAAGTAACAAACAGTGAAAAAACACAAGAAAAAATATATGAATATTTATTACAGGCATGGTATAAACAGTGAATATAGTAAGAGAAACAGATAGTCTATAGAACAACATAGGCATGTATTTATCACAGGCAGTTTTTAATTTGAAGAGATAGATAGTGCTAGAATAAAACTGAAACAAATAAAGTGCTAAATAATAAACTAAGATGCCAAAACTGAGGCATAATCAAAACCATGTCTATGAAGAGTCACATAATAAAATAAAAGTGCTGATAATAACTTAGAATATAGGAGCATTTCCAAGTAAACAAAATATATTAATAACAATCTCAATATCTAACATCTCAAAAATCATCATCATCGTCATCAGTTGCAGTGCCAGCATGACCAGAAGGACCAGCTCCAGAAGTGCTAGGAGTGGCACCAGCGGTACGATACCAATCATAGGCGTTCCCTGGCTGGAAGAGGGAGTGGACCGCCTCGTCATCAATGCGGTAGCCAGAAACAGAAGGGTCTCAAGGTAGAAAGCTAGCAGAGTGACCCGTCTGCGCAAACATCAGATCGACGAAGGAGTTGGCAATCACCTGGAACCGAGTCACATCACGGAACTCGTGTTCCCTCAAAGTCTCAACATAAAAGGACTGCAGATCAGATAAGTGCTGATGAATACCCTCAAATGTCATAGGGTAAAAATGAAGGAGAACATGTGTTATGGGAGTAGGTGTAGGAGGAGCAGGTGCAGTAGGTGGAGGAACAGTGGCAATGCTGCGACGAGAGAGTTTGAGGAACTTGGGCTCGGGATCAACAGCACAAGTAGATAGGTCAATATCAAATCTCTGAAAGATACGAGGAATAAGCGTCGCATAAGATTGGTTGTGGTCTCTCTCGCGACATCTACCCATCATCTGGATGATAGTCTTAGGGGCAGAAAAAGGAATCCCCTTAAGAATATGATAAAGAGCAGAAAGCTCAAGTGCAGTGACATCATCTTTGGAAGTGGATTTTGGAAGTAAAGTGGAATAGATGATGCGATGTAATTTATAGTTAAACAACTTCAAGTTATTAGCCTTGAACTTTCCTGGACGAGCACGTGCGGGCGCACAAAGCTCATTCTTGAAACTAACGAGTGTCTTGCCATCGGAGAAATCAAAATCAGTGATGTCATCGAACGGAACACCTTCGTTTGGGATACCAAGGATTTCTGCTAACATTTCATCAGTGAATTCGATATTGATTCCTTCGACACGTGTCCTCATGGCAAAAGTGTCTAATACGAAATTATAATAGAATAATCTAATGGCATTAGTAGAAATGGGGAATTATAAGGTAACAAACTATTATAACCCTAATGCCTCAAAATAAGGGCGGTGATCCGGAAAGACAGTCCATTTAATCGGCGATCCGGTACAAATAGTACACATGATGAAATCGACGTACCAAAATAAAGCTTGATCGGAAGTTTTAAAGTAAAACTTGTCCGACGCACCGTCGTCCGATTGGACAGGAGAAAAGAGGCAATCAATATGCAGATCTGAAGATGATGCCTCTTCACTGGCATTAGTCTTCTTCCTCTTGAAGGGATTGAACTTAGGCATTTTTTTCCAAAATTTCTAGAAACCCTAAGTATTAAAAAGTGGAGGAGAGAAGGAATTGTACCTTCCAGGAATTGGATATGCTGATGAGGACGAAGTTCTCGGCACGAATCCAAAGTTTGGACGAGAATCTCCACGCGGATTGGAAGAACAAGGATGGAGAAAAACTAGGGTTTGGAGGCACGGCAGCTGCTGTTTGATGTAGTTTGGAAGAATGAAGAAGATGGGGGCCTCGGGTTCTGGTTGGTACATATATATACCAAACCGAACTCTGGCCGAATTCGTACTGAACTAGGACCGAATTCGCCAAGGATTGCTTGGATATATATATATATATATATATATATATATATATATATATATATATATATATATATATCAAAAATAATAGAAATGGGGCCACATCTTTTTCATTAATTCATTTCAAATGTTTAATACAAAGTTTAGTAATTTTAAATCTCAAAGTAATATAATTAATATTATTTTATAAATTAATATTCTTTACTCAGCATCTGTCTCAGATTAGCTGTAGGAGTACTGTTCCAGCTAACGGAGGTTCACCGGGAAACTCTTAAATACCGCTTCGTTTCGACCGTAGACGTGGTGACAGACAGACTCTTTTTAGGCTTATCTTGAAAACAGTTATTGAGTATCGAATAAATAATTAATAAAATAAAATTATTTAATATTATTGATATCTAAAATTTCTAATTTTCGACGTAAATAATTGAAATGATCTTCCGCTAGAGATTTTGTGAGTATGTCAGCTAACTGATTCTGTGTGTCTATGTATACAAGGTCTATATCTCCATTTTGTTGATGATCTCTAAGAAAGTGATGTCTGATCTCGATATGTTTAGTACGAGAGTGACATACTGGATTCTTAGTTAAATTAATAGAACTAGTGTTATCGCAGAAAATGGGTATGTGTGTAAAATATAATCCATAGTCTTCTAATGTTTGTTTCATCCACAAAATTTGTGCACAACAACGTCCTGCGACGATATACTCAGCCTCGGTTATTGATAATGCAACAGAATTTTGCTTTTTACTAAACCAAGGGACTAGAGCTTTTCCAAGGAAATGATATGTGTCGCTAGTGCTTTTTCTATCTACTTTGCATCCAGCAAAATCAGTATCAGAATAACCGGTTAGGTCAAATAATATGGTTTTGGGATACCATAAGCCGACAGAAGAAGTGCCTTTAAGGTATCGGAAGATACGCTTAACTGCGCATAGATGTGATTCCTTAGGATTAGCTTGAAAGCGTGCACATAAATAAACACTAAACATAATGTCTGGTCGACTAGCAGTTAAATACAGTAAGCTACCGATCATACCTCGATACTTACGTATGTCGACAGGTTTGCCTTGTTCAACAATATCAAGCTTGGTTGAATCACCATTGGAGTGCTAAGTGGCTTGACTGCTTCCATGTCAAATTTCTTTAATAGATCCTTTGTGTACTTTGCTTGATTTATGAACGTCCCATTGTTGGTTTGTTTGATTTGCAGTCTGAAAAAGAATTTCAGCTCTCCCATCATGCTCATCTCAAACTCATTCCGAATACACTTTGAAAATTCTTGACAAAGAGATTCATCAGTAGATCCAAAGATAATATCATCTACATAGACTTGAATCAAAAGAATATTATTACTCAAATATTTTATAAACAAGGTAGTGTCAACCTTCACATTTGAAAAACCGTAATCAAGTAGAAAAGAGCTTAGACGATCGTACCAAACACGAGGGGCTTGTTTCAAACTGTATAAGGCTTTCTTCAACTTGAAAACATATTCAGGAAATTTAAAATCAGTAAAACCAGGAGGTTGAGCTACATAAACTTTTTTTTTATAAAACAATTTAAAAATACACTTTTGACATCTATTTGAAATAATTTAAAATTATGAAAACATGCAAATGCACATAACATGCGAATGGATTCTAATCTCGCAACTGGGACATAAGTCTCATCGTAGTCGATACCTTCTTCTTGGTTGTATCCTTGAGCTACGAGTCGAGCCTTATTTCGAGTCACTAAACCATTCTCGTTCAGTTTATTTCGGAATACCCATCGGGTGCCAATGACCGGATGATCAACGGGCTTGGGAACAAGTTCCCAAACTTGATTCCGTTCGAATTGGTTTAATTCCTCTTGTATAGCATCTAACCAAAAGTTATCACTACATGCTTCGTCAATATTTTTGGGTTCAAACTGTGAGACAAAAGCAACACAAGAAGCTATATCTTTATTAGAGGAACGAGTACTTACACCCTTGGTAATCTCACCAATTACCAAGTCCTTTGGATGATTAGCCAAGAATCTCATCTCTTTTGGTGTAGTCTCAAGATTGTTAGTTTCGACTTCTTTGCTTTGAGGTTCATCTGATACCTGATGTGATGGTTCTGCATCTTTGTGTAACGGTTTTGCAGTAGCTATACTTGGTGCGATTATGTCTTCATTGTCATCATCGTCTAAGTGTTGATTTAGCTCATCAAACTTGACGTTGATAGATTCTTCAATGATCATTGTTCTTTTGTTGAAGACTCTATATCCTTTGCTCTTTGCTGCATAACCTAAAAATATACCTTCATCGGCCTTTTTATCAAATTTACTCAAATTATCTTCAGTATTAAGAATAAAACATTTACAACCAAAGATTTTGAAATAAGAAATATTTTGTGTTCTATCAAACCATAATTCATAGGGAGTCTTCTTCGATATTGGTCGAATTAGAACCCTATTGAGAATATAGCATGTTGTATTTACAGCTTCAGCCTATAAGTATCTAGGTAGACTAAACTGGTTTAACATTACTCTAGTCATTTCAGATAGAGTTCTGTTCTTACGTTCCACAACTCCATTTTATTGCGGAGTCCTAGGGCAAGAGAATTCATGCAAATAACCGTGTGTGTCACAAAATTGCTTGAATTTTGCATTCTTAAATTCGTCGCCATGATCACTACGAATACGAGTAATCATGAAACCTTTTTCATTATGTACTTTCTTGTAAAAGGTGATGAATTCTGATAATGCATCATTCTTGCGTGCAAAAACACAAACCCATGTATATCTAGAGAAGTCATCTATAATGACAAATGCATATAACTTACCACCTAGACTGCAATTCTATTTGGTCCAAATAAGTCCATATGCAACAGTTGTAAAGGTCTAGTGGTACTTACAGCGTTCTTGGATTTGAATGCGGATTTGGTAGCTTTGTTCTTTTCACATTCACTACATACTGTATCCTTCTTGAAAGAAATATCTGGTAAGCCGCGTACCAACTTCTTCGTAGATAATCTTGAAATTGTATCCATGTTTGCATGACCGAGTCTCATATGCCATAGTTAACTCTCAACGCTTTTGGCCATCAAACATCTATCTGCTATGTTAACATCTTCCAACAAATAGAATACATATATATTGTCTTCCCTAATACCTTCAAATATAGTGCTACCAGTTGAACTATCAATTATAGTACATTTATCTTTTATGAAGTTAATACCATAACCATGATCAGCTAAATGGCTTATGCTGAGCAGATTATGTTTTAACTCAGTAACTAGACAAACATCTTTAATCACTGGATACGGAGCCTTACCAATGTCACCGATACCGATTACGTACCCTCTTAAATTATTTTCGAAGGAGATGTATCCTTCTTTATTCCTCTTCGACAGTGTTGTGAATAATGAAGCGTCACCGGTCATGTGCCGTGAGCAATCATTGTCGAGGATCCATTTGCTCCTAGCATGTGAAGGGTGTCCTACATACAAAACAGTTTACAGATAAAACTCTTGGTACCCATTTCTTGTAAGGTCCTGACTGATTAGTTTTCGGCATCCATGCATAAACATTTAAATCTACTAACTTTCTGATTCTACATGCAGAAGATATATGACCAATGAGGCCATAATAATGACATTTAGCATGTTGAGTGTTGAAAGTAGTGTGAGATGCATGATTGGTAGGTTTTGGTTTTCTAGTATAGAAGAACGCATGCCTATTAGTCTTTTTGGGCATAGTCATGGTATGGTTTGGTCTGACAGTGTTGGACGTGTTCCGATGATTCGGTAATTGGCACGTGTTAGAATAGGAAGCAGCAACTTCAGGCCGTTTTCCTAAACTAATTTCCAACTTTTTGGAAGTGTCATATAATCTAGTATAGTCAGATGTAAGTGATTCTAATCTGACCTGTGCACATTGGAGACTCTTTTTCTCCTTAAATAGGTCTTCCTTTATCTGGATAATAGTTTGGTCTTTTTCTTCGGATAGCTTAACAGTCTCGTGTAACAACAATTTAATAGAAAAAAGCTCACTAACTCATTTGAAGAGTCATTATCTCTAACATGATCTAGTAGGTCGGTAAGCCTTCATGTTTCACCTTTGTACTCTTTGAGTACCTTCTTAGAGGTTTCATATTTACTACGTAGTTTCCTGTAATCATCTAACAGTTCACTGAAAGCCTGTCCTAGTTTCTTAAAGGTGAAATCATCATACGGATCAAATAGAGGATTAGTAATTACCTGATCACAAGCCATCAAGCATACATTTGCAGCGTCATCTAATTGTTCATCTTCTGAGTCGCTGGCTTCACTTTCATGCCATATGCTTGTGTTGGCGTACTTTTTTGATGTAGATTTCTTCAGGTAGCCCTTGTCATATTTGCTATTTTTTTAATAATGATGCTGAGGGACAATCATTCTTCATGTGTCCTTTCTTCTTGCATCCGTAGAAAATAGGATCTTTTTCGTTGTTGTTGTTGTTGTCTTTGCTGTCCTTTGTTCTCCGGTTAAATCTCATGAACTTCTTGAATTTTTTTACCAGAAGAGCTTGATCTTCAGAGTCGGAGTCGCTGTCATCAGAATCATCTTCGATGGTTCTTCTATGTTGAGCCTTGAGAGCGATTGTCTTCTTTGATTTCTCCTTTGGTGTAGCATCTTCAAAATCTTGAAGTTCTAACTCGTGAGTGAGTAGCTTATCCATGAGTGTTTCTAGAGACATTGTTGAGAGGTTGTTCTCTTCAATGATTGCTGTAGCCTTTGGAATCCAGTTCTTTGTAAGGGCTCGTAGAAGTTTACGAATCTTCTTATGGTTACTGTAATCCTTGCCTAGTGAAGACAGAGGATTTACAATATCCAAGAATCTTGTAAACATCTAAGTGACTGATTTACTTGGCTTCATTTTGAACGTCTCGTACTCCTGAGTAAGTCTGCTGATCTTTGACTCCTTGACTTGTGTTGTTCCTTCGTGGGTTACTTCGAGAAGTTTCTACACTTTGTTTAATATTGTGCAAGTAGACACCCTGTTGAAGTCAGTTCTGTCTAAAGTACAAAATAAAGCGTTAATAGCACGTGTGTCAAGATTGGCCTTTTTCTTTTCTTTCACTGTATATTTGTCATGGGATTTTTCAACTAAAATACCATCAACATTAATACGAGGTAGCTTTTTATAGCCATCAATAACTATAGACCATAAGTCAAAATCAAGATATTTCAGAAAGAAACTCATACGTGTTTTCCAATAAGTGTAGTTTGTGCCGTCAAACAGTAGAGGTCTGTTTGTGGCTTGGCCTTCACTTGTGAATTTCACAGTTGCCATGTGTAATGCTGTGATCTATATAAAAAATTGAATATAACTGCAATTTTACCTTGCTTTACCTGTATAACCCGCTCTGATACCAATTGTAGGAACAATTGGGATCAGAATATAATACCTCTAGATAGAGGGCCTGCTTTGATACCAATTGTAGGAACGAAATCGTAAAGCAGAATACTCTAGAGAAGGATGAATAGAGTAGGTAGCGGAATATTGCTAATTAAAACTCTTGTTAGCAGTTAGATCACAGATATAATAATAATCACAAAAGTAAATGACAAAAATTAAAAGTGATCAGAAGGCAAACGCAAACACCGAGATTTATACTGGTTTTCCTCTTGTGAGGACTAGTCCAGTCGAAAGAACTCTAGCTTCCAGTTGAATCCACTATTGGAAAATCCTGTAAGTTTTTATACGAAGTCCTTGCAACTTCTACAGACGCGTTCTTTGATACAAAGAACTCGACCAACTTCAATTGTGAAGAGTTGTATCTTCTATCAAGCCTCTGATTACAATTGCTCTGAAACTTCTAGACCGTACCGCACTGGCAAATCGACTAGAGGATTGTAACTGGCTTGGGATTTAAAAATGACAGCTTTTTGAAAACTCTTTAGAAGAATGTAAGCTCAGGAAGAGAAGAGATTGAAAGTGAATTGGTGATTTGAAATGATCGAAATACTTCTCTATTTATAGTTTTTCCAAAGATAGAACTCTGACAGAATTCGGACAGAACTCTTTGTAACAAACCGCAACTGACGGATGACCAAGTTCAAAATCCAACGTTCACTAACGTTCCAATTGGCCGAACTCTGGCCGAACTCGGACCGAGTTCTGCTAGGATTCTGCCAGTTCATTTTTGAGAAAAATCAATTTTGGCTTTTTGAAAATTCCTTCAGAAGCTTTTTGTAAAAAAGATGTTTTTTTCAAAAATGTAGGTCATTTGTAAAAGAATAGGATGGTTTTGAAAAACGTTTTCGGATAGCCTATTTGCCAGTACGACTCGGTATACAATGTATTCCTAGACTCAATAAAATAAAAAATTATATTGCTTAACAGGAAGTACATTTGGAGTGGCAAACGACTTCAGTCTTGAACATAGTTGATATCCATCGTTGAGCAGTGTCCAAAACGTCGTAGGTAAACATCTGAATTGACTTGCATTTATATCGAGATAGAGTTTGATCAATTATTAAAATCAGGTGTAACCATGACCAATGGGCCAACACTACGGCTACAAGAATTAGAAGCGCTCGATGAGAAGCATCTCCTAGATCAACATCGTATTGAGCTATACCAAGCACGGATCTCGAGAGGTTTCAACAAAAAGGTCAAAGACAGGTTATTCCAAGTCGACAATCTTTTCTTGTTAATCAGAAGACCAATGATCATGACCTACTAGACAGCTAAAAAGTTCCAACCTAAATGGGAAGGGTCGTTTGTGGTAGAAACCGTCTATTCCAACGGTACGTACCGGCTAGCAAAATCCAACGGAGACTTGCTCATGATGCCTATCAATGGCAAGATCCTTAAAAAATACTATGTTTGAACAAGGATGGGAGTGAAAGCGCCCTTAAGTGTAACCTTCATTCCCATATTTGTCCCTATTATATCTATATTTGAATGTCTACCGTGTTCTGAGTATACATTCTTACCTCTTGACCTTTTTCTTGACACATCCATATTACCTTTATCAATAAATTTGTTATTCTAATTTATCGTCTGCATCTAGTTCTAGACACATTGGCATTGATAAGTCCTCAAAAAGGATTATTAGATGAACAAACATGTTCATATTACCTCTGAGTTGTTCTTACGTTCCATACTATGTTCATTTAAACTCTGAATAAGTTACATTTCTGGAATTCCATGTTTGGCATATCCTTATTACCTATGATCAAATATTCCCAGCCCTCGATTAATCACCCCACGGTGTCTACCATTTCCACTTAAACGTCTGTATTTTAAGTCTATTAAAGATGACGAGTCCACAAAATTCCTCTACAAAAAGTCTATCATCACAAAGAGCTCACATTAACCAGCAAAAGGAGATTGGATTTTTCATTAATATTCATGATTACATATGATGGAATTCTATTACATGTTTAGATTTTTTTTTATTGATATTCATGATTACATATGATGGAAATCTATTACATTCATGATTACATGGAAAATCTCTACAGAAGATTCTGGCCCACCTCTCTTCCCTTGTTGAGGGGTGACCAATGCCCCACTTTGAAGAGGGTAGTGATATAACAAATGCCCCTACAGAGGGCAGTGATGTGCCCAATGTTGGGCCTATATTAATTTTTTAAGACAAGCAGGAAGGTCGTCTCGAACGTGCAGGATGGTCACTTCAGCCATGAGAATAAGATGCTAGGAGACAGGGGTTGAAATTAGACAATCAATCCTAACCTTGTATGTCCAGCATCATATCGGTGGACAATACATCTCGTTTTGGGAGCAAAGACATCTAGTATGATGTGTGAATAAGGATCACTTTGCTTGATCTCGTAAAAAAAATCTTGCATCAGAGCAGTCGCCTCTTTGAATCAACTAACTTATGATGTCCTTCCATGCTCCATCTGAGTCGGCGTGAGTTTGTATGCAATCTACACAAAGACAAACAAAAGCATCAGTCTCAAAGACTTAGAAAAAACAAGTGTCGCACACTGAAAGTCACCATGGGCGCATGACAAAAGATGAACGTGTCAAGCACATCCTTTAGAAACAGTGCACATACACAACGGCACGTGACATAAGTCTTACCATGCAATGCATTGCTTAATGCATCAGGGCGTCTATTTGACAGCACGTGCGCACGTCAGAAGCTCGTGTAAGCTGCATGGACACACGCACTATAACAGTGTATACTCGTATGGCGTGTGAGAAACGTTGGAGTGCGTATCACAATGATGAGCGCCCCAACAGACCAGCATTCATGTTCTCCAAGAAACTAAGTTTTATGCATCTACGTATTGTGGCCTCCGAGAAACGAAGTTTTTTCCCTTCCTATAGCAGATCGCTTACCATCAACTGCAAAGTGCATCACATCGATATTGAGCGGCGCCTTGGCGAGAGCTTTAGGCTGCACATCGACGAGAGATTCGGACAACTTCACCTTGAGTTTGCCCTTTTCTACGATAAAGAAAAGAGTCGGGGGAGCCTTGACATCGATCTTAGAATGAGAGGGTAAGAAAAGAACGAACAAAAACTCCCTCCAAGAGCCCCTATTTATAGGCTCAAACCCGCACTTAATGTAATAAACCTAGCATTAATGGCGATGAAATTGACGCTTCGACTCAATACCGATCAGTTTTTTAGATATTCATTTCAACACCTATTTATAGGCCTCAAACGACATGTACTTTGATGAGAAGGGAAAACGAACAGTTGCCTGCTCAAGATTGAACAAAACTAACCGTTCTCATCCAGAATAAGATCTTGATGATGTCATCTAATACGCGTGCCCTGCTTCTGTTCAAAGTATTTCTAACTTTATTCAAAAAGTTAGAAAGCTTTGAAGAGTGGTCTTGTAGAAACATGGATCACGTGCCTCAGAAACAGGAGTGACTCCATACCTCACCTAGGTGCTGAGCTGCCTACGCCTCATTGAAGTAGCATTATGCCTCACATTGGCGTCATGTTACCCATGTCCTATTCTCGAGCCTTAGGCAGAAATGCCTCGATCTTTACGCAAAAGATGGCCAAGGCACGGAGACCAAAGGGTCATGATGAGCTATTCAACTCACGTCTCGGCACACTCCTCCTTCTACTCGCGCCTCACTTATATAGGCATGCCAAAACTCTTGTATTCCTTTCTACGCCTCTTATTTGCTCTACCTAAGGCTACATTTAATGAGTTTAACTCCTATTGAGACTTCGAATCGACACTTCGATTCTCGTGTGAGGAATGAATACAGAAGTGAAAGTTCATTCTCCTCGAAGATAGTGTAGACAGGCACGTATCGTTTGATTAAATTTAGACGTGTGCCGCCTGATCGAACTTAGGCGTGTGCCGCCCTGAGTCTCCTCCAAGCGCGTGTTCTTCTACCTCTTGCCTATAGTTCTCTCCCAATATAAAAAATACGCCACCTAGGACAGTGATTCCTAGGCACATGTGTCTTGTTGGCTGCAGTGGAATTAGGCGCGTGCCACGTGTCGAAGACCTAGTCATGCCAAAGAATGAGTTTGAAGCAATTTGAGATCTTATCCAACAACAAAATCTTAACCATCTGCTACGTGATAATCAACCATCCCCATACCAGTGAAGTGCGCACGTGGTTGCAATTGACTCATGTTTAGGAGTGCCATGTGGCAGACGAAGACTCAGCTTTAAATAGGAGGGCTCTCCTTCATTCAAACCCCGGTTCCCCTATTTCCTTAAGAGTTATTGAGTATTTCAGAGAGAGTTCTTGCTGCTTCCCTTAGCCAGTGAAGTTAAGTCCAGAAGTTCCCCCTCACAGTCAGATCGTCAACGGAGTAAAGAATCAACCCTCTACCATCACAACCCAGATAAAAAAACGAAGTGTAACTAGAAGATTCCTGCTCATGAGTACCTTCTTTCATTCTCGTTTGCAACATTCTAATCTCTCCTCCAAAGCACTACGAAGCGATGTCAAATAGTGACCCAATGTTGACCATGTCTTGTAAAAAGTTAAAAGGTATTTTTCTCAAACCAACAATACCCCAGTAGTCCTCTCATAACAGCTTCATACTCCTCAATAACCCTTATATTTTCTGATCCATGTTTTTTCAACTTGGCCTGCAATCTCAATCCGCCTTGTGTCTACGGATTATGCCTTGTAGATCCACGAATGGTCCGGCTGTTAATGAGCTCGGCTTATTAAATGATTTATGACCTCCGTTTTTTATCGGGAAAAAAAAAAACAAGGTTGGGCCTAACGACCTGTTTGGTTTGTGGAACGAAAATAAAGCTAATCAATTCATTGATATTTTTCTTTCCATTGAAAAATTATAATTTCTATCATTTTTTTTTTTGACATTTGAAAATACCAAAAAAATGGGACAGAAAAGTGAATACTTAAAGTAAAAAAGTGGATCCTTATTTGGATGGAAGGCTTATAATTTCCTATCCATTGAGAATTACTTTCCTTGGCTCTTCAATTTCTTTGGCACCCAAACATGGGAAGTAGTGACTTTCTTTTTCAATCTCACGAACCAAACAAGGCCTAATGTCTCTTTTGGTTCCCAGAATCAAGAGGTAAGAAAAATCATTACTTTTCTATATTTGGATGCCAAAGGACTTGAGGTGGAAAGGAAAGTAATTCTCAATGGAAAAGAAATTAGAGGAGAAAATGATTACATCCATACAACCAATATTCACTTTCCCACCCCTGAGTATTCACTTTCCTTCCAATTTCCTTGGCATTTCCAAATACCAAATTGATGTAAATTATAATTTTTCAATGGAAAGAATATACCAAGGAATTGATTTCCTTTCCCTTTCGCAAACCAAACGAGGCCTAAAAGCAAGTTGAGAGGTATAATATTTCTATTTATATATTGATACTGATTTATATGCTAATATTAACAAAAAAAAAAATATTTTACTTAGTATATCATGGTTGAATCTTGGCTTATGTGATGATGTCAAGGGTACAGAAGGGTCAACACTTGAATAAACAGCAACATATTAATAATATTATTAAATATGTACTGGTTGATAATCTTACAATTTAATTAAGTTTATCAAGTTAATTATTGATGCTTTCTAATTTTAAAGAATTGATTCTCTAGAGCGATCATGACCCAAGTTTTGGAGTCGTCCCTCGGGCCATCATTAACACTAGTATATCCATCATCCACCTGTCTTCCATGCCATTAGCATCTACTCCATCTTCGTCTAAGGTTACTACTAACCCCAGTATTTATATTACTTCAATATGGATATAGCGACAAGCAGATCCTTATAATTAGTCAAGCTAGATAAATATTTAGCGGAGAGATCATCATCCCTGTTATTAAACATCATTGATGTTTCTGACATGACAATTATTGGATAGTTTAAGGATATAATATATACTACCAATAAAGATAATCAAATGGTTGCTAACTTGCTATTTTGAAAATATTCCGAAATATTATATATATATTTGAAAATATTCCGATTATATATATATATATATATATATATATTTGAGGAAACCCGGAACTTTATTAAAGTAACAGGCATAAAATGTCAAAGCCTATACAAGTAAGCGCGCTAACGCGACAAAAGCAAGAAAAACGAAAAGTGCGAGACGCGCACAAAAAAAGAGGGGGTATCAGAGCAAGGCCGATAGGGAAGAGGCGAGAAAGCCTGAGGGCGGCCTAAGCAAGGGCCTCCCAGAATGAGTTGGAGACATGAGAGCACACTACAAGAAAAATGACCTTTCTTGACGGTCAATTTATTGACGTATGGTCAAAACCGTCAAGGAAAGCAGTTATCTTGACGGTTTTAGACATACGTCAACAAAACACCCATTTTTCTGTTATATATTAAAATTTGACCATATTACTTGACGGTTTTATACAAAGCGTCAAGAAAACCCATTGCATTACTTGACGGTTTGCTGATAACCGTCAAGTAATGCATGTGCAAAAAAAAAAGGCGCGCACATTTCAGATGCCATTTTCGTAATTTTTTCAAAAAAAAAATTTTCTTGACGGTTTTAACAAAATTTGGGAATCGAGGGTTTCTTATATATTTCACATCCACATACTTCTTTTCCTCCTTCCCCCATCCCTCTCCCTCTCGAGCTCCCCCTCCGGTGGAAGTCTTCCCCCGGCCGGCGAACCCCGACCAGCGACCGAGCCTGTAAGTCTCCCCCTCTCCTCCGCCCTCTTCCCTAGCTTCTTTTCCGACCATCTCGTCAGCCACCCCGACTTCCACAGCCCTCCCGACCGTGCCCTAACCCTGTTCTCCGGCAATCCGCCGTCTCCCCTCTCATCCCCGCAGCCGACTTCAAGCGTTCCCTCTTCCCCCTTCCTTTTCGACCCCGATTTTCTCCACAGCCCTAAACCCCTCTCCCATGTTCTTCATCCCGACCCCCCCGGAAACCCTAGCTCCGGCGAGCTCTTCGGCTCAGTCCCGACCCGTCGGCTTTTCCCGTGCTTCCCCGCAGAGCCGACCTTGCTGCCCGTGCTTCCCGTGGACGCTTCCCGTTCCGTGCGTGCTTCCCGTAGCCGACCCGATGATCGCAGCCGCGACACGGCGAGGCGACGTCCGTGTCCGCACACGTAGCACGAGTCCGAGGCGTCCCTTCGGATTCCGACTTGCCCTTCGGTATATTTCTGAAACTCTTGGGTTGGTTTTGCTATTTCATATATGCGTGTCGATGATGATTGGTCTGTGTCTCCTACAATTAGGAGACACACGTTCTGATGCTATCGTTTGGGTTCTGCAAATTGGTTGGAACGATCCTCATATCCATGTATTTTCTGGAATAGAGTTTTATAGTGCTTGTGAGAACGTTCTCAGCTTGTTATCATTTGTGATTCATTTTCTTTGGGGAAGTAGGATAAGAAATTTTAATATAATATAAGTTTTATGAATCAGTGAAATGTAATAGAACTATACGTTAGCTAGGATTTTTTTTAGAAAAGTCAATGTTTTGAGAATAAATTGGGGAATCACACACCTAAAGAAACACAAGTAGGGTTGAAAAATATTAGCAAGTTGGAGGGCCATATGATTTTGCCTTTTTAGACTCTTGTTCCATTTGTAGTCAACAAAAGTATGTGTTGTTCTTGTACTAATGCTAGATGAGTAATTTTCAAGGAACTGCAAGAGAACAATTTAGAAGGAACCCACTTTACTGATATGTGCCAACTGACAAGGCTATGGTTTTTGTGAGTTCCATGATTCCTTTCAATGTGGTGACTTACATGTGTATTTACCTTCATTGCTTGTTCCTTACCAACTTTGTTTCTTCAGTTATATGAGAAACAATATCTTAACAGGAAACATACTTGACAACATTGGAAACTGTACCAAGTATTTAGATGAGCTTTAATTCATATTGATCTTGTTTTAGTTAAACAACTAACTATTATCTATGTCAATAGAAGCAAGTTATATCATTTATCTAAGAAATTTTCCTAAGAAGGCCCAGTATTTAGAAGGATATTTGGAAGGTGATATCCATGTTTAAAATAAGGTTGAGGATATTATGCGGGACTGGTAATTAAATTGATATGGCTTCTTCATCAAAACAAGTTAAATACTAGTGATGTTCTTCTTAAAAAGTATATTAATTGTGGTAACATATGTTTAGTCCTAGCATCATGAGGTGGTACGTCTTCTACAACAATTTAGTCCTAACTCAGAAGGAAAAAAAGTAGCAGGAAAGGGAGCAAGACCAACAGCAACAACATACCCTTGAAATATTATGTGCATATTCTAGAACTGTTTGGTTTGTTTCATGAGTGAAGGTAACAACAAAAAATTCTTAAAAATAAGCCCTTGGGTAGGACATAAATATTGTATATAGGCATTCCTCGATAAAATTAAGAAACAATTGGCTCCAAGTACTCGTTATGCATATGAAGTAGGACATAATAGAGATGCAAGGTTAGGCCTTAGGTGCAAGGTCAGGTATGCATCCATGCATGTTAGTTTGCATTATGTATTGTATATGTTGAGTCATACATAAATTTTCTTTAAGCCCTTAGTATGTGATTCTTTGTTTGTTCTTGACAATAACCAGGTTGTTCTCCTTCGTCCACAATCCTGAGAAGACTCTTGAAGGAAATCAAGCTCATATTATCACCTTGAGGATCATCATCATAATTATGGTCATGCTTGTGATTCTTTGTACTCTTCTTCCTCCAATCTTGAGAAGAATTTTTGTATACTTTGTATATATCATTCTTGGATGTTTGTGATGTACAAACTTTGTATTTGTGATCAATAAAAAGATTGTGTATTATAATATTATGTGTGTGTTGTAACTGGCATATATTGATATTATGTGTGTTTGGTAATTGGATTCTGGAATATATTGATATTATTGTAAACATGTTTATCTTGACGATTGCAAAACGTCAAAAAAAATTCATTTCTTGACGGTTTTTAAACATCAAAAAATATTTTCCTTGACGGTTTTTTCCCGTCAAGAAAGACTTTTCTTGACGGTCATTACCCGTCATCTAGGCCCCCGTCAAGAAAAGTCGACACTTTTCTTGACGGTTTTTTGTTTGTTTTCTTGACGGTTTAAAACCGTCAAGACAAGCTTGTTTCTTGACGGTTTAAAACCGTCAAGAAAACAAATAAAAAACCGTCAAGAAAAGCGTCGACTTTTCTTGACGGGGGCCTAGATGACGGATCCAAAACCGTCAAGAAAAGTCTTTCTTGACGGGGAAAAACCGTCAAGAAAAGCCATTTTTCTTGTAGTGGCAGCGCCTCCTAGCTTTGATGCTTTGCCTGATGACCTCTCTGTACAGCTGTGGATGAGGGATTTGGAGGCCTTCATATCTGAATTTGATCCTGTTCTTCCAAAGGACCCAAATACCGGCGGCTACTACGATCTGATGTCCGTGGGAGCGGTTCCAGTAGGCCAGGAGATCGTAGAAGCCCCCAATCGGGTGAGCTAGACTAAGTCTATTATGAAGCTTGGACCAAATGCTAGTCGCCAGCTCCCCCGAGAGAAGGACGTGCTCTGCTGATTCCCTAGTGTGCTCCTTGCAGCAATGACATCGAGAGGCGAGGCTGAATCCCATTGATTTGATTTGGTCGTCCATCGGAAGCTTCCGGCATATCGCGCGCCAGATAAGGATTGACCATTTGATGGGAATGCAGGCCTGCCAAAACTTGGCAAAAACGATATCCGCCACCCCGCTGCCTCTGGCCACGAGTCTGGCGGAAGCCAAAGTGTATGTCCCACGCTGGTTGGGGGACCATCTCCAGGTGGCGGTCGTGTCAGTAACCCGCAGATTAGCAGCAAGAAGACAGTTGGCCGCCGACTGGCCGAGCCAATCCCTGACCTTCCTCTAATTCCATCCGGAACTACCCTCCCATAGGTCCTTTATTGCGCACTCCTACGGAGTTAGAATGTTGGGGAGTATGGTGTCTTCTCCTAACCACCGCTCCAGGCAGGTCGAAGAGCGATCGTCTTCCAACTGAAGGCGGATTTTGAGGTTCGGCGGTAGTGCGACCCCGAATTATGCGACGCCACGAAGCTGAGGATCTGTTGTTAGAGACCGCCTCCGACAGATAGGAGAATTTGGAGCACCTAGCTCTCATGAACTTCTTCCATAACGAGGTCTCTGTGCGCAACTTCCACCATAATTTCATGGAACAAGCGTTCACAATGTGAGCAAGTTTGCTGAAGCCCAGACCTCCTTCTTCAGTAGGTTTCACCATAGACTCCCAACCGGCCCAGTGATGTTTGTCTTTGCCGTCGCTTTGGTCCCAGAAGAACTTAGCGAAGAGGGATTCGAGCGAGTGGAGCACCTTCTTGGGAGGGGAGCAAACGACGAGGGTGTATATCGGGACGGACGAAAGAACGTATTTGATGAGGATGATTTTGCCCCTGGAGATATGGTTGAGTTGTGCCATCCTGCGATGAGTTTGCGGATCTTGTCTACAAGGTGCTCGTAGATCCCCGAGTTGGACATGTCGTACACCAGCGGGCACCCAAAGTAAAAGAAGGGAGGGTATGTCGTGCCGAAGGAGGTCATATTGGAGAGCAAAGTTGAGCAGGTTCTGTCAGCTTTGTGATGGGTGTAGATGACGATCTTGTTGTTATTGACGTGTTGTCCTGAGCAAGTGGTGTATCTGGCGATCGTATTCAAGACGACCTCGATCGATCCGCTGTCTCCAGAGGAGAAGATTAGGATATCGTCAGTGTAAGCCAAGTGAGTGATGAGTGGACAGTCGGTGGTGGTGTGGAAGTGATTGAAATCGGGCATTCTGGGTATGCTATTGAGACTTCTGCTTAGGGCTTCTGCCGCAATAATGAAAATGGTGGACGAGAGGGGATCCCCCCGTCTAACCCCGCGAGTGGATCGAAAGAATCTCGCAGCCTGGCCATTGATGACGGTGGAAAACCACACGTTATTTATAGATCTGAATACGATGTCAATCTATGGTTCGGAGAAGCCGAAAGCCCTGAATACCCACATCATTCATTGCCCGTCCAGGTGGTCGTACGCCTTTTCCATGTCGAGTTTGACGGCTACGTTCCCTAACCTTGACAGGAACTTCATGCATGTGATCATTTCTTGTGCAAGTAGGATGTTGTCAGTCATGTTGCGGCCTTTAACAAACCCCCTTTGTTCTTCGAAAATGATCTTGGGTAGGAGATCGGACATCCGGTTGGCGACGATCTTAGATATAATTTTGTGGGTGAAGGTACAGAGGCTGATCGGACGGAAGTCTTTGAAGGTTTTCAGATTGTCTTTCTTGGGGATGAGGATGATGTTGGCACAGGAGATCGAATTGGGGTATCTGGCCCCCTGTAGAAAGGGTATAGTGGCTTCTACTGTAGGAAATAATAATGCCTTATTCCCATTGCTAGGGTTTGTTACAATATATATAGTGTCTACATTTGGGCTTATGGGTATGGGCCATATTTATATTGCAAATATTATCTTATAATCTAACACCTCCCTCAAGTTGGAGCTTGTAAGTCACAAATGCCCAACTTGAAAAGAAAAGAATCGAACACTTGCTTTCAAGGGGCTTGGTGAAGATGTCAGCCAGTTGAGAAGAAGTAGGAACATGCGAGGCTATTACGGTGCCATCTCTAATAGCATCACGAACAAAATGCAAATCTACCTCAATATGCTTACTGCGCTCATAAAATACCGGGTTCTGAGCCAGGTGCAGGGCTGACTGACTGTCACAATACACCGACATAGCAGACTCCTGGTGAACGCCCAAACACACCAGTAACTCCTTCAACCATTTCAACTCATAAACGAGCGCAGAAAGAGATCGGTATTCAGCTTCAGCGAAAGATCGGGAAACAGTTGATTGCTTCTTGGTCTTCCAAGAAATAGGAGACCCCCCCAGAAACACCAACCAGCCTGTAACAGAGCGGCGAGTCAAAGGATAACTGGCCCAGTCGGAATCACACCAACCAGAAAGACGGAGATCACAATCAGCTTTCAAGAGAATACCCTGTCCTGGTGCAATTTTGAGATATCTGACAACTCTCAAAGCAGCATGCCAATGATCTTGTCGAGGCTCTTGTAAGAATTGAGACAAGATATGCACAGCATAGGCCAAGTCAGGGCGAGTAAATGATAGATAAATTAACCTCCCAACCAGCCTCCTATAAGTCTCTACATCCGCCATCCTTGGACTAGTAGATTCTGCCAGCTTGTGATTGGGCTCCATGGGAAAACCGGCAGGACAAGACCCCATCAAACCGCATTCTGAAATGATGTCCAAAGCATACTTACTTTGACACAAGAAAATTCCTTCCGTACTCCGAGCCACATCTATGCCAAGAAAGTACTTCAACACACCAAGATCCTTCATGTGAAAGCAAGAACTAAGGTACTTTTTGAAAGCATCTAAAGCACCTGTGTCATTACCAGACACAATCATATCATCCACATAGATCAAAACATGCAACTCTACATTCTCCTTAAAAAAGAGAAAAGGGAATAAACGGAATGTGATTGAGTAAATCCATAGGATATCAGAGAAGCAGTAAGCTTAGCGAACCAACAACGCGGTGCCTGTTTCAATCCATATAGAGGCTTACGCAGGCGACACACTTTGTTGGGTTCACTATGCGAAAAACCTGGCGACAACTTCATATACACTTCTTCTGTCAGATCTTCATAAAGAAAAGCATTATGCACATCCATCTGGTGCAAAGTGCAGCCTCTCACAGCTGCAACAGCCAAGAACGCCCGAACTGTAGGCATCTTAGCTACTGGGGCAAATGTCTCTGAATAATCGATCCCCTCAACCTGATGATTACCGAACACAACCAGCCGTGCCTTTAAGCGCTCAACACTTCCGTCAGATTTGTACTTTATTTTGTACACCCATCTACTTTCCAATGCTTTCTTTCCAGGAGGCAAATCGACAAGACTCCATGTTCCATTATTTTCTAGAGCTTGTATTTCAGTTTGCATAGCTGCGCCAGCCCAAATCTCGCGAGGCCTGGCGATATGACGTAGGCTCAACACCTACAGTGATAGCTGCAAGAAAATCTCTGTGTCCAGCAGTAAATATGTCATAACTTAGAAATTGTGTTAGAGGATATGAAGTACCTGAGGAAGTGTCGGGAACAGATGAACTGTGGTGAAGGGGGGGACTTTTACTTCGAACAGCATTTGTCACAAAATCCTGTAATCGCACTGGCTGTGATTTCTTTCGCATTCCTCTTCCCAATACTACCTCGTCGGGCACCTTTGGCAACACTATATCCCCTGTATTATTAGTAGTATCCGTATCACCCCTAGCGGACTCTCCTGTCAATACTTCTGCATCTACCTGTGCATCCTGGCTACTCGGTGCCGAGCCACCAGCAACCACTCTGGCCTCAGCAACCGTAGCCGGCACCATCCCGAAAGCCTCTATATCGTCTCCTGGCACGTCGACAGATGTATGGCGTGTTGCAGAATACATCTCGCTCGCAGAGTCACACCCAAGAAATTCTTTTTCATAAAAAGTTACATCACGGGACACAAAAAATTCACCAGTCTCCAAATCTTACAGTTTTCATCCCTTTTTGTCAAGTGGATACCCAACAAAGATACATTTTCTGCTTCTGCTAGCAAATTTATCATGTCGGGATTTCAAATCATACGCATAGCACAGACAACCGAAAATACGTAGATGATCATACGAAGGAGCCGAGCCATATAAAACTTCATAAGGAGACCTAAAATGCAAGATACTAGAAGGGGTTCTATTTATCAAATAACATACAGCCAGAACACATTCCCCCAAAAAATCTACGAAAAGAGAACCCTATCGCAATGCCCTGACTACATTTAAAATATGTCGATGTTTTCTTTCCACCCTTCCATTCTGTTGAGGTGTCCCAACACAGGATGTTTGGAATAATATACCTTGAGATGAAAAATAATCTCGTAAACAATGAAATTCAGTGCCATTGTCACTCCGTACACGACGTATATCAGCCCCAAACTGACGCTTCACCATAGCAATGAATTTAAGAAACATAGAATAAATAGCAGACTTATCCGTCAACAAAATAACCCAAACAGCCCTAGAAAAATCATCCACCAAAGTCAAAAAATATTGTGCCCTATTAGATGACGAAACACGATATGGTCCCCACAGATCACAGTGTATAAGTTCAAAGCATCTCAAAGCACGACTACTACTATCAGGAAAGGCATCACGAGTCTGTTTAGCTTGATGACAGATATCACAAGCCTTATGAGAAAACACACTACTACCAAAGAGAAAAGGTAAAGTCTGTATTACTTTATCTGAGGGGTGCCCCAGTCTACTATGCCAAACCTCAGAAATCATTCTCTTTGCATGCCAGGATCACCGAAGACAAAGAAGCCAGAACCTTCCCCAAGAAGTAAAGTCCACCCCTTTGTTCACCTGCTCCAATCACCATCCTCGTACTTCGGTCCTGAACAAAACACAAATAAGGAGTAAATAACAAATCATAATTTCTGGCACCAATCAATTGGGAGACAGAGATCAAATTGCAAGTCAATGTCGGAACATAAAGAACATCCGTCAATACCAACGAAGCAGTCAAAAATACTTTGCCTCTCAGACCAGCCTCAATAGTGCTCCCATCAGGCAAAATCACAGGACAAACAGGGCCCTCAAAACAGTCAACTAAACAGTCACGAGAGTCTGTCGCATGAAGAGTAGCCCCAGTATCGAATATCCAAGGGACAGAAGAATTCTTACCCATCAGACGATCAGAGTTTGAAGAACCAGGGTTGGAAGAATCGTCGTTACCCAGCAAGCTCATCAGTTTCTGCCATTGTTCACCTGAGAGTGGTGAAGGATACCCTCCATGCATCATATCCGCCGAACTCCCAGCAAGACCAGCAGAACACCATGACCAGCAGCGGTGACATGATGAACAACTCCTGTGCCACCAGTACCACGTCCCCATCATGTCTCTGTGATGGTGCCGGCCCTCTGCTACTACCACCACCACTTCCGCCCTCACGCCGAGGACGAGTCTCCCACCACTCTGGATAGCCAATCTTGGCAAAGTAAGTTGCAACATCATGACCTGTTTTCTTGCAATGAGTACAGACCATACCTGATTTGTCCCTGGAATCTGAGGTTCTACTATTAGAAGGAGTAGAAATACGAGGTGAAGACTTGATAGCCAGCACCATCACCTCCTCAGTAGCGGGTTGGATCTGAGATTTTTGCATATCCTCCTCCTCACGGACTGTCTGGTATGCCCGATCTAAACTTGGCTGAGGATCTTGAGCCAGAAGATTAGATCGGGTATGACCATACAACTCAGCATTCAATCCATACATAAAGTCCTGAAAGTGGTCTTCATCCTTCATAGCCTGTAGCTTGGCAGCAAGTTCACCACATGTACAAGTAGGCAATAGAAAATAAGCAGCTTGTTCATCCCACAAAGACTACAAATTTCTAAAATAGGTTTCCACAGACATCGACGCCGTTTGTTTGCACTCGGCCAAAACCACCTTAATTTGTTGCTTCTGAGTACCGTTGCTAACAACAAATCTTTTTGCCAACAAGTTCCACAATGGATAAACCTCCTCAAAGTACGGCAAAGATTTCTTCAGAGACGAATCAATGGTATTAAGAATCCATTGAACCAATAGCGCTTGCACTCATCTCCAATCAAGCAATTTGCTAGCATCATGAACATGTTTGACTTCAGTACCCTCCAGAAAAGTGATCTTTCGCCTAGAGATCAGGGAGAGACGTATCGACCGAGACCATTCAGCATAGTTTGGTCCACGAAAAACAATAGGAGTAATGATATTTTCTGGTTGATCAGCAAAACTCAAAAAATATGGATCCTTTGGATTAGGATAATTTGGGTTATGTGTACTGCCACCGCCAGTCGCGACGGAGTAGCTGAACGCAGCATCATCTACCATCGCGGATGTCGGGTGTACAAAAATTTTGTACAACTCCGACGAATCGGTCGCTGATGGACGGGGTCGGCAGCAAATCGGCCGCGACCAGGGGCCCGGATCTGGCGCGTAGGGGCGAGTGGATGTCGGGTGTACAAAAGTAGATGTTGGGTGTACAAAAAGTTGTACAACTCCGACGAATCTGCGAAAGAGATAAAAGAGATATATATATATATATATATATATATATATATATATATATATATATATATATTATTTTTTTGATCTCTTCACAGAAGGCTTGTGCTGAGAAATAGGTACACAATGACAACCGAAAAGCAATAAAACCTAAAAGCAATAAAATCGAAAAAAAATCTTCTTGCTTGCTTGCTTGGGATCAATGCACAGAAGGAAGCAAGCAGTGGGAAGAAAGCACTCCTGTAATCTTCTGGCTAAGATTTCTTTGCTTGATTTCTTTGCTTGATGTCGGAGTAAAGGCACGGCTGAGATAGTGCTTAGATTTCTTTGCTTGATTTGCTTGCGCCGACTGGGCTAAGATTTGCTTGCGTGCTTTTACGGAAAGACACAGCTGAGAAGCTTGGCGGGAGGAAGAAGAGTAGATGGGCACCTTCCGGTCGGCGTCGGAACGGATCTGTACTGGGCGCGGTCGGCGCGGGAGCAGATTAGGATTTTTCGGGAGATGGTGGCTATGGTTTTTTTTTTGGAGGCTCTGATACCATGTAGGAAATAATAATGCCTTATTCTCATTTCTAGGGTTTGTTACAATATATATAGTGTCTACATTTGGGCTTATAGGTATGGGCCATATTTATATTGCAAATATTATCTTATAATCTAACATCTACTAAGTCTGGTTTGAGGGTGTCACAGCAAGCTCTTAAGAAGACCCCGTTGAAACCGTCCGGCCCCGGAGCACTGTGCTCATTAATGGACCAGACATCCGCTTTGACCTCCTCCTCCGAAGTAGTAACCAGCATGTTCTCGTTCTTGTGGTCGCTGATGAGGGGTGGTATTACGGACAATAGCGCCACGTCTTTGACGACCCGCTCTTTTATGAAGAGGTTAGAGCAGAAGTTCATAGCCGCAGCCTGAATACCGGCCTGGTCATCCACCAGGTTGTCGTTGTTGTCTAAGATCTGGTGTAATTTTAATTTGTTCCTGCGACCTTTGACGCACGCATAAATGAACCTGGTATTCCGGTCTCCATCGGTATCCCAGGTCAATCTGACTTTCTCTTTCCAGAATTCGGTCTCCACTTTTATATATATATATATATATATATATATATATATATATATATATATTTGAAGCTTACCGTGGGACCACAGTCAGTACTATTCTGCATCATGGACAATGAAGGGTGGCTACCCACTCGCAAGCTTGTCGCTGGGCTAGAGAAATTGGGCGGGTCCCGGTCGACGGGGAAGACAAGACCATGACAAATGGTTATGGGATGATGTGCTAGACAGGTAGTTTAATTTTGGTGTGGCCTATAACTAGTTCAAGGAGGTAAGTAGAAAGCTAGATGATGCTGATATTATATGGGCTCGAGGAGTTTACGAAAATGCAAGACTACTTATATAAAGTCAAGCTTGGAAGATTCCTAAGAAAGAGAGACTCGTACGATTTGGTATATCGATTGGAGAAATGACTTGTGCCCTATGTGAGAGTGATAATGAACATCTGCATCACCAATTCTTCTAATGTTCCATCTCCAATACAGTATGGGATAGTTAGCAGGGTAAGCTTCAACTCAGACGGATAGAAGACTATTGCATATCAGAGGGTATACAACCAATTAGAGAGGCAAGAAGAAGAGGTGGTCAGTGGTTCTGCAAAGCATGCATCATGTTGGCATCTGCTATTTGGCATATCTAGAAAGAGCGCAACAAAAGAGTTTTCGATAATGTATTCACCATGACTATTGGACTTTTTCTTAATATAGAAAGTGATGTGAAATCTATGATAAACACTGAAAGACCGACCTAAAAGTGGTTAGATGTACCTTGATTCTTTGAATTATTAAATTTACCTTCTTCCTATATATATATATATATATATATATATATATATATTTGAAGCAATGGGTACTTGTGGCGAACTCGCCTCCACTGAAGCTCGAACTCCCGACCACTTGGGCCGCATGCATCTCTCTTAACCACTAGGCTAGAGATCATTTGCTATATATATATATATATATATATATATATATATATATATATATATATATATATATATATATATATATATATATATATATCCCCAAATAAGATAAATATTATAGAGTGAGAGAGAGAGAGAGGCACTTACAACCAGTATCTAAGACATCATGACTAGGTCAAAGACATTAACTCAATAACTTTTACTGCTAACTCAAACAAATTATAGCACATTTAACTCTAGATTACTCTTATAGAATGATGACCTTTAGTAATTCTATAATTAGGAGGTCTTCTCGTATAACGCCCAGTCCCAAAATACGTAGGACCAGGAGACGTAAACATGCCAGTGACATATCAAGTAGACTCAAGTCTAGCTCGAATACGTATAAGTTGTACAGTAATGACCAATTATCTATATAACTCAATAATATTTCTAAGTCTCAATCCACAGTAATAAAGAATACAAGAATGGGCAATCTATTATGGTGTGCATCCCATGCTACAGTTGTCCGAACAGATTTGAAAAAAGTAATATGAGTTTACAAATATTAGGCTAACAAGCAAAATTGTAAGCACCCTAATTTTTGAAAATTATTTTTTTATTTTTTTTATATGATTTCTGTTTATTAAATTATATTTATCTTTAAATATGACTATAGATGTATTTTTTCGTAGCTTTGATTTTTGGAGCGCAAGAAATGCCAATATTTTAAAACGTCCTTTGTGAGTTTTGAAGTACACAAGTCCACCTTTAACTTGATATATCATGTCACATTCAAACTTGTTCTCTAATATTCTTTTGACTTCGCACAACTTTGGGTCAATTTATGTCATTTGACCGTTTACTTTAATTATATACCTAACTTCCAACTTGAGTTCGGGACTCGACATAGACCAAAACCATTTGACCCAGTATATAGTTTTGACCCATTTTGAGCCAACGACATATATGCCAAGGGTGTGCAACTCAATCGAGATCCCACGTGCTATTTATTTGTGAATGGCACATGAGACTCATTGGTTGACTTTATGAGTTCGATTTGACTAGAAAATATGTTCCGACCCTAACCTAGCCAACCCCACTTGCTAAAGCCATGTTAGGTAGGCATGATCTAGTAGAATTATTTTGAATTTATTTTACGGGATTTTGTAGAGCCAAATAGGTTTAAATACAATTTTCTGTATATATTTGATTATATTTATACTAGTCTAATACTATATATATATATAGTTATATATAAATATATATTAAATACATTTATGATTTTTAAAATGTTATATTGTGTTTATAGAAATTTCATACGTGACAGGTATGTATTTTCTACAAATAGGGATTTTCTAGCATAATTGAACTTTTATGTATCCTTGCGAATTATTAGAAATTAATTTGGTTATACAATATTAATATTTATATATATAGTGTTTTCAAATAAATATCTAGATAGGCAACTATACATATATCTGTGCTAAACTATATGTAAAATATTTCGTTGGCCTTTGTACCATTTATATATCGACCACCGCCACCGGTCATAGCGAGGAAAGGTGCAGCCAACATTGCCACCGACAACGCCAGCTGGTGCAGCAACGTGCAAGCGTAGAGGCAGCACCCACCGCACGCCATCAGGACCACACCTTTGTGGCCTCGGTGCTCAGGCGACCTCCCACTGTGTAACATCGATTTTCTGGAATTTCCAATATATATATATATATATATATATATATATATATATATATATATATATATATATATATATAATATATATATATATATATATATATATATATATATATATATATATATATATATATATATATATATATATATATATATATTATATTTTTTATATATATATTGTATATATATATATGTATATATATACATATAATATATATATATATATATATATATATATATATATATATATATATATATATATATATATTATTTTAGAAATATATATATATAATTTCAAAAATTATATATATATATATATAATTTCAAATATCGGGTTTGGAAAATGATTTCTCTTGGAATATCTATATAGAATTATATAAATAATGTTTGGTTAATATTTTATTGGTTTCGAAAAAAGGGATTTATTATTTAGAATTTGGAATTATTTTTATGAACAATGTTAATTATATATATATATATATATATATATATATATATATATATATATATATATATATATATATGTATATATATATATATATATATATATACACCCTTATATGTAAAAAAAATATATACACCCTTATATGTATTACATTTTGGGTTGGACCCATTACCTAGCTACATCCATACCTTTCACCCAAACAACTACCCATTACGGCTGTGCACAATTAAGTCAAACCGACCAAATCGAACCAAACCAAACCAATTGATCGATTTTAAACAGAACTGATGATTCAGTCGGTTTGGTTCGGCTGTAAACTTTTTAAAATCGAACGATTCGATTCGGTTTACGATTTGGTTACGTCAAAAATCATTTAAAATCGAACCGAACCAAACCCTATATGGGAAAGATCAATAGGTTTGACTCAAATAATGATATTTAGAATAAAATTTACTCAAAAAAATCCTGGTATCTATTTTCTTGTTTGGGAGCACTAGAGCAGCCCATACTTTTTCTTGTTTGTGAACATGTTCACAACACAGTAACTATTTTTCAATTTATTCCTCTTTACTCTCCATCTTCTCCATTCTTTCTACACACAAACCACCGATCACCTCATTGCATTAATTCTCGATCCAGCAATTTACATCTATTCTTGGTAAGTTTCTCTTCCTATTCCTTGACTTTTACTCGAAATTATTATGTTTTGATCACTCAAACAATTTCTCAAAGTTGGACAAAAACTACAAAAAACTGAGAGTAAATTTTTTAAAAGTCTAGAATATTTTTTGTTCACTTTGGATCCAGATTTCCACCGTCTCAGTTGATATTTGGTAGATCCATCACTTTGGGCTCAAACTTGGTAAGTTTATCTATCATCTGATTCAAGTTTTGTATCATATTGATGTGTTTTGGCCTATTTAATCAACGCTCAAAGATGACTAAAAAACTATATTGCCACACCAAATCCTGAATATGTAATTTTCTTCCAACTTTAAGCATTTATAACTTTCTGTGTAGTGCTTATTTTCCAGAACCAATTATGAGATTAAAATCCCTATTCTTTTGTCTATCAATTTTGTATAGATGCCATGTCTAGAAAAATTCATATCACTACTGTAAAATAAGACCAAAGTTGGCATCATGAGCAGTTTTTATGCACACTAAAATATTTTCAATTCTGGAATTATTTTTACAAACTTTGGATATGTGTTGTTTTCTTTGTATACCATATTCTTATATTCTAGTGATATGTATGTATTCTTTGTTAAGTTTTGAATCATTTCGTATATGTTTCATGACTTAAACATTTGTTTTTGGTTATGTAAGTTGAGGGCAAAGTGAGCTCCATGAATAACATTTTAGCATTTCAGTCTGAAATTGTTTTTGGAGGTCACAATGAGCTCAATTTCCTGAAAATCAAACCGTTGGATTTTTGTGTGATCATTCCATAGTAACCTCTAGTTAAATATATATTAGATCCTAGAATTTGAGCCACAAATAACATTGTTATTTACTCAAATGTTGCTTCCAAAACTGAATAAATTATAAATTTCTGCACTCAAATTATTTCTAAGTCAAAAATCAGTTTCTTTTGTAACTTGGTGCTTCAATTCTGGAAAATCCAACCTTTGGATTGGTTTGGAATTTTCTTCTACTGTTAAAAAAATTATTATACTTCTGAATCCTTAATTTGAACAATTCATTATTATTTCATACCACTCGTTCACTAGCCTAAACTCGGGATAAAGTAAACTTTTGAAAAGGTCTGTTTGGGTAAAATATGAACTAGAAATTGTAGGTAGGTATACCCTTCATCCATACCAACTTGAAATCAATGTTATATGAATTATAGAGCAAGATTGTATAGGTTAGTTTTTATAGTTTGATGATGTGTATTCATAATATAGGTCTTGGATATTGATACAGACTTGATTGTTACTTTTGGCTCAGGACCAATGGCAAGTACATTTCTCTGATTGTTTTCTGTATATGATAATTTCTATATTACATGTTTTAGTAATGTGTATTTAATTTTTGACACGTACGTTATAAGGACTCGTACTACATGCATTCCTAGTCAGAAGATGTACCTTTTATGCTATTGTTGTACCATGATCATCATGCTCGTGTTTATTCCGTTAATTATGATTTACGTGTTGTTACATGTCGTGATTCGGATCCATTTGTATTAGTTGGGACGGGGGAAATACTAGTTGATATGTGATCAATACCTTTAGTTTCCTATGGTAGATTTATGTGGATAGCTAATCATACACTCACGTATGAATAGTCGGACCTGATACTCCCTGCTACACCTAAGCCGGTCACATATCAAGTAGTATTTCAAAACACATAGAGTTAATAAGCAGTTACCATGTTTTATTTCTTATTTCCTTGTTTATTGCTATGACTCTAGTTGTACTTAATTTATTATACATATCATTTATGATTTCCAGTTTTCTTTAATCATGTATATATTTACTGTGTTCCTGTTTTATAGTGTAACACCCAGTTTTCTAAAATGAGGATAATTTTGAAATTTTGTATTTTAAATTATTTAATTATGATATTTATTTAATAATATGATTTTTGGTAATTTTTAATCATTTTTAAACCATTTAAATCATGACTTGTGATTTTGGTGCATTGACTAGTGTAGCTTTAGACTGTTGACCTAGAGCCTAGTCATTGTGATTAGGATATTTGATTAGTACATTTAGCCTAGAGGATATTTGGTCATTTTAGAATTTATTGGAATTTTAGGAATTTTTAGAATTTATTTTGGAATTGTTTGATTGAAGGTTGACTAGGTTGACTAGGTTGACTTTGACTAACTTTGACTTTGTGACCTAACCCTAGTTAGGTTGGCCTTGACTAGATATGAGAACCTAGGTTAAGTTAGGTCAACCATATTCTAGTTAGTGCAAATATTGGAGAATATTGAGTTTTGAATGGAAGGATTTGACCACAAGTCATGACATTTGATTTTTAAGTCATTTGTTTAATGGCTAGGCCCAAAGCCCATTAGCCAAGTGCCCTAACCCTAACCCTAACCATTTTGTCCAGCCACTTAAACCTCATTGGGATCCCCCCTTATAAATATTCTCTTGGAATTAGGGCTAGACTCTAAGGAAGAACAAGCTTTAGGAAGAGGTAATGTCCCTACTTCAAAAATCCATAGAAAATCCATTTTTGCTCCTTTTTCCCCCAAACAAATTGCAATGGGTTTTAATCTGAGTATTCTTGCTGTTATGATAACTTATTCTCAGATTCAAATCAATTTGGAGGAGTTTGACCCTCAAGAGGAACCCCTCTCTTTAGAGCTTTTTGGAGATTTTGATATATAGAGGTAACTTCCTAATCTCACCATGAAATTCTAGTTTTATTGCATTTCTAGGGAACCCTAGGCCTAACCTAACTGTAGGAATAGGAAACCCTAAAATTTGGGTCCATTTCGTGTCCATTTAGGACACGTATCAGTGTCCCCTTGTTTGTGTTTGAGGAAATGCCACAAAGAAGTTTTTTGTGTTATTTTCGAATTTGATTTGAATGGAAATTTGTGTTGTGGTGTCGCTTATCCATTTTTGTGGCTCTGAGGTGATTTTGTGGTGGTATCGAGTCGTTTTGGACACGGGGACACGCCAGCGCGCGCTGGGTCTGCACTGTCCTGCTGTGCGGGGCTTGTTCCGGACACGACATGCGTCTAGAGGACACGAAACTCGACACACACCACGGGGCACTGACTGACATGCCACGTGTCAAGTTTCAGATGCCCACGTGGCGTGTCGAGGGAGAAATCCCCAGTGCATTGGTTATACACTGTTCTGCCACAGTGTGCAAATAGCCACTGATACGCTGTTCGTATCTCCACTGGACACGTCGAGGACACGATTCAGGCTACTCTAGTCCTAGCCCTAGTCCTACTCGACACTGGGAGAAGAGCACAGGGTCTGTGTCGTGTCGTGTCATGTGCACGAGCTCTAGGAACACGTGCACGAGGATTTGTTCTGTGTTTGCACTGTTTTGTATTTTTGATTTGTGGACACGTTTGTGTCCACTTTTGTGGACACAAACACTTGACACGACATGTACACTTTGTATATATTATTTACCAACCAACCTCTTTGCATTTTAGTTAGTTTTTAATCATTAAATTGCATTTACCCTATTTTCTGAAACTGGGTATTTATTTCAGTGTTTTCCAGTTTTGTAATTCGAATTTTGGCAATCTATTTTACCTATTTAATACTGTTATTAGCATGATTTAAATCCCTATGTTGTATACCTATATGAGTTCTACTTGTGTGTCGATTTTTGGGTGTATTGGTGATGTGTGGGGGATCATAGGGTGGTGTAAGAAAACTGGAAATCTGAGTTCAAATATCAGTTTTCAAACCTGAGATTGGTTTGGGTTGTGAACCTAAATCTGAGTTATATAGGACTGTCTTTTTTTTTTACAGTTTTTGTGATTCTAAAATTGAAATGGGGTCTGAATTTTCAATGTTAATGTAAAACTGAGAAGAGGATGTTAAGATTGAATTGATTTCCTTTTCAGGATATTTCAATATTGTGTTCTTTTAAGGCCTGAGTTATTTTCCTGTTTTCCATTAACCCTCACTTGTTCTGGACACTGACACCCTTGTACACTCTAATACACATGTTAATCTGTACACTTTTATAACACTCACACACCCTTGCATGCTCACATTGACACTCACTGTTTTCTCACTGGTTGGCTCTCATACCCCCTACACTCACATACACATATGTACACACATGTCCCCTCTAGTATATCACACACACAACCTTCTTCACACTGCCTGTGATTTCCTGCATGTTCCTGCACACTAGTATTTGTATCCTGTGGAATGTTGTACTGTTTTATATGTTGTAGCACACACTTCCCTCTATCTAACTGCTCACTTGTTCACTTCATTCCTGCATTTGCTTCACACACACACAAGCCTAATCACAGCTACATTTCAGTCCATTGATACCCCCACTTGCCTGTCCACAAATGACCCCATGGTACAGCCATTTCATGCCCATAAAGCAGGCCTTAATCAAGCCTTGTTAACCCCCAACACAGCCATGAACTCAGTCCCCAACCACCCTTCATTGCAGTCCAGTTTTGGACCATAAGTGGCTGTCCCAAAACAGCATTGAACCCCACTTTCCTGTCCCCATTTTCAGCCAAGTATAGCCTTGATATGCCCATGTTTCAGCCTTACATTGACAGCCTCTACACACACACAAATTATCTCACATATGTACTCCCATGATACACACACACATGCCTTGTTTTTCCCCCTTAACACTCTATGTATGTACATGTATATATATATATATTTTTTTTTTATGTACATGTATGTACATGTACATGTATATATATATATATATATATATATATATATATATATATATATATATATATATATATATATATATATATATATAATATATGTAACTAATGTGGAATTTGTAATAACAATATACATGTTACCTATATGTATAGTTATATATGAATATATGGTTTTCTTGTGTATTGCCTATAAGGGCCTATGGCACTCACACACAGTCCTTTACTTTTGTGCACGCACCCTTTTTCTTGGTTGCCTATTTCCCCTCTATGTATATATATGGATATATGTATATATCTATATATATGTAACCTAGGTAATATGTAATGTGGTTTGGAATTGTAATCTAGTTCTTAATAGCTTCCCTATATACATATATATGTGAGTGTAATATATATTTAGCCTAGTGTGACTAATAATGAGGTATGATGTAGGTAGTGTAAGGGCATAGCCTATAGGTAAATATGTGATGGTTTGTCTAGGCTTGTATAGCCTTGTGATTGGTGTGTGATTGCTAGACTAGGCTTGGTTAGGCCTAGTGAGACTAACTTAGACTTGTTTAGACCTAGTTGACTTATTTAGACTAGACTGACCTAGTTTGACTTCCAGAGTTGACCAAGAGTTGACTTTGGCCTAGATTGACCTAGATTCATGTAGAATACATAGTAGAGCTTCATTTTATCATTTTAGACTTGTTGTGACTTGTGCTGTTCTATAGGAGACAGACACCACTCCTCGGACAGTATATTCTCTTCAGATACTCAGACTATCAGGCGAGTACATTCTCTGACCGTTTCATACTTGTCTGGATTTACATTCTTGCTCTAGATTACTGTACTTGATGCTGATACGATTGTTATCACGGATTGGTACTATATGGATCTCCTTTTGGGATATTATCCCCTTGTATTCACTAGATACATATTGTGACGTGCGTTTCACTTCCATATTGTATTTATTGAATACCCATATCCTTGTATACTCATTGTGCATATTGTACTCTCATTATCACATGAGCTCAGGGATAGACCATTGTACACTATTGTATAACATTGTACATCTATTGTATAACATTGTACACTATTGTATAAGATAACGTAACTGGAGAAGATCCTTGTGTATTGATTTGGGGAGGGGGAGTAGAATTGGTTATGTACTCAAATCCTATTGTACAACATTGTATAACTATTGTATATGTCTATTGTACACCCACGTACAATGGAGTTACCATTGCATTTTTCTAGCCCGTTTACATAACCAGATTGTACTCTAAAATCACATGTTCCTTACAGTTCTTACTTATCGTATTTAGATATTTTCTGTTATCAAATCTCTACTGTTTTTCATATATCTTCTTCTTTCAACGTTTCATGTACTTTACTCTATTGCATGCTTTATATTTTCCTAACTCGATATGAACTGCGTGAGATATTTTGTGCTCGCTCCCGTCCTGACTGGACCTGTTGAAATATTACAGAGGATGATGAGGAGGCCTGCATAGACACCTACTATGGGACAGCTGTTGATGACTTGTGTGACCCAGATTCCCAGCCTGATCCACTAGCTTAGAGATTGTGGCTTCTTAGTCTAGGTTTACTTTTTCTGTCATTTGAGATCTGATTGTATATTCTTTCATTTCAGTATTAGAGACTTGTATTGAGTCGGATGTTTAGTCGTATGGTAGTAGGCACTTAGACTCTCTCTCTGATTGTATCCTGTGGATCTTTTATTCCAGCATTTATCTATCTATCTTTCATTCTTATCATTCTGCCTTAGATGTGATTGAGACTGTATGTTGTTATGTCACCTCCATTCGGAGTGTATATACTGTACAGGTACCTTTATATTGTTAGATGATTGACCTAGGACAGCGTTCTACCGCCGATACTACGGCGTAGGCTGGGCGTTGTTACGTTCTCGTACCCTCACAGTGGGTGCGGGTCGTGACATGTTTTTAGTGGTGGCCCATGCAGGTCGAGTTTATGTAGTGGTATTCGAACTAGAGTATCACTACAGCCTACAGTAGGATTAGGATATTTTTTTAAAGGTACTCAATCACACTAGGAAAAACTCATATCAATTCATGCCATCTCAGCTCTTGCTGATATTGTTCTCCTTGAATATAACTGTCCTTCCTTGCTATTTCGACTCATTCTCAGCAATTGTTTGTTTGATCTGTCTTCAGGATGGTGGAGACGCGATTACAGCGTGCCATTCAGGGAGATACTGTGGAGGGGACTGCTACCTCTCAGCCAGTTCAGCAGGGTCGGGAGGCTACAGCTCCTGCCACCTCTGCTCATATTGGGGCTTCAGCAGCAGCAGTAGCTGAGGGTATGCCTTCACCAGTTCGGAGGCAGGACCCAGTCATTCCAGAGGATCCGTTTCAGCAGCCACCTCCAGGGACGATAGACGCAGTGCAGCTGCTAGCCTTCTTCAGGCAGTACATAGAGGGTCAGCAGGGACAGCAGCAGAGGCAGACGGCGGAGCTCACTCGAGGCATTGAGCTGGCAGTGACGGCAGTAGAGAGAGTAGTGGCTCAGCCCGCAGCAGCCCAGCAGCCACACCAGCCACGGGAGAAAGGCATCCAAGACTTCCAGAAGATGCACCCCAGAGACTTCCGGGGGACGGAGGGCATCTTGTATGCCGATGAGTGGATCGAGCATATGGAAGAGATCTTTAGGCTGGCTGAGATTCCGACTAGGCTTCAGATTGAGGCAGCGGCCAGTATGATGCAGGACCTGGCCCGCACTTGGTATCAGACCGACCCGAGGGTCGGTACAGTAGGACAGACTTGGGCAGCATTCAAGAAGCTGTTCAAGGAGAAGTTCTTTCCAGACGCAGCGCTGGGAGCCCTCGAGACCCAGTTCGAGGCCCTAGTCCAGGGGAACCAGTCTGTGGAGGAGTACGCGGGAGAGTTCTGTCGCTTGAGCAGATTTATGGATGACTTGTCAGAGACGACGAAGGCCCAGAGGTTCCGGAAGGGCTTGGTAAAGGAGGTCAAGTCCTACACCAAGAATGCCCGCAACACTACATTTGAGGAGATCCTGGTGGACGCTTTAGCTGCAGAGGATGATCTTGAGCTTAGGCTCAAGAGGGGACGAGACCCAGCTGGGGGCAGCAGCAGCGGAGGACCGGTCAAGAGGCCGTACGTTCAGCATGAGTTTCAGTGGCAGTATCAGCAGCCGATGGCCCATTTCTAGCAGCAGCAGCAGAGGCCTGTTCAGTATCAGGGACAGAGACAGGTGCAGTATCAGCAGGCACCCAGGCAGCAGCAGAACACTGTGTGCAACTTCTGCAAGAAGCAAGGCCATGGGTAGGATGACTGTAGGAAGAGGCTGGGCATGTGTTTGCTTTGCGGATCAGTGGAGCATCAGTGTAAAGAGTGTCCCAAGAACCCGACACCATTGGCTCAGGTAGCACCAGGAGCTAGAGCTCCAGCAGGGCAGCAGAGGGGACCACCATTGCAGACTCAGCAGCAGAGGTTCGTCCAGCATCAGCAGCAGGCCAGGGGAGGCCAGCCAGGGCGAGCTTTCGCCATGACAGCCGAGGATGCTCAGGCCGTTGGAGATCTAGTCGCAGGTTCTGTTCTTTTGATTCAATTCTGCAATTCCTGTCTTGAAAATTCAGCTCCATCTGTTCCTATCTGTTTCTTCATTGTTGATAAGTTTCGATCTGGTGCTTCATTATGATTTAATTTTCTTCTGAGATAAGTCGTATGGGCTAGGTCGCCTCGATTATGAGATTTTAGAATCCTCTAGGGTCATGCTAGCAGGCATAGTGAGGGCATATAGTCGGACTATGGACGTATTTCTCGGGTGTGGGAATTTAAGGTTTTCGCTGCCAAGCGCGCGGCAATGCGAAAATTTTAAATACCACAATTCTAGAGGTATGTACCATAGTTGAGGACTCTGTGATTATCGTAGCCTTGCTCACTGGCATGACAGAGATTCTGAGTATCATAGTTTTGGACAGACGTATATGATTATCTGACGGTATGTTTGAGACTCTGATTGTGGGGTGTTTGACCTAGAAGGACTACTACCATTTTAATTTCGAGGACGAAATTCTTCTAAGGTGGGTAGACTTGTAACACCCAGTTTTCTAAAATGAGGGTAATTTTGAAATTTTGTATTTTAAATTATTTAATTATGATATTTATTTAATAATATGATTTTTGGTAATTTTTAATCATTTTTAAACCATTTAAATCATGACTTGTGATTTTGGTGCATTGACTAGTGTAGCTTTAGACTGTTGACCTAGAGCCTAGTCATTGTGATTAGGATATTTGATTAGTACATTTAGCCTAGAGGATATTTGGTCATTTTAGAATTTATTGGAATTTTAGAAATTTTTAGAATTTATTTTGGAATTGTTTGATTGAAGGTTGACTAGGTTGACTAGGTTGACTTTGACTAACTTTGACTTTGTGACCTAACCCTAGTTAGGTTGGCCTTGACTAGATATGAGAACCTAGGTTAAGTTAGGTCAACCATATTCTAGTTAGTGCAAATATTGGAGAATATTGAGTTTTGAATGGAAGGATTTGACCACAAGTCATGACATTTGATTTTTAAGTCATTTGTTTAATGGCTAGGCCCAAAGCCCATTAGCCAAGTGCCCTAACCCTAACCCTAACCATTTTGTCCAGCCACTTAAACCTCATTGGGATCCCCCCTTGTAAATATTCTCTTGGAATTAGGGCTAGCCTCTAAGGAAGAACAAGCTTTAGGAAGTGGTAATGTCCCTACTTCAAAAATCCATAGAAAATCCATTTTTGCTCCTTTTTCCCCCAAACAAATTGCAATGGGTTTTAATCTGAGTATTCTTGCTGTTATGATAACTTATTCTCAGATTCAAATCAATTTGGAGGAGTTTGACCCTCAAGAGGAACCCCTCTCTTTAGAGCTTTTTGGAGATTTTGATACATAGAGGTAACTTCCTAATCTCACCATGAAATTCTAGTTTTATTGCATTTCTAGGGAACCCTAGGCCTAACCTAACTGTAGGAATAGGAAACCCTAAAATTTGGGTCCATTTCGTATCCATTTAGGACACGTATCAGTGTCCCCTTGTTTGTGTTTGAGGAAATGCCACAAAGAAGTTTTTTGTGTTATTTTCGAATTTGATTTGAATGGAAATTTGTGTTGTGGTGTCGCTTATCCATTTTTGTGGCTCTGAGGTGATTTCGTGGTGGTGTCGAGTCATTTTGGACACGGGGACACGCCAGCGCGCGCTGGGTCTGCACTGTCCTGCTGTGCGGGGCTTGTTCCAGACACGACACGCGTCTAGAGGACACGAAACTCGACACACACCACGGGGCACTGACTGACACGCCACATGTCAAGTTTCAGATGCCCACGTGGCGTGTCGAGGGAGAAATCCCCAGTGCATTGGTTATACACTGTTCTGCCACAGTGTGCAAATAGCCACTGATACGCTGTTCGTATCTCCACTGGACACGTCGAGGACACGATTCAGGCTACTCTAGTCCTAGCCCTAGTCCTACTCGACACTGGGACAAGAGCACAGGGTCTGTGTCGTGTCGTGTCATGTGCACGAGCTCTAGGAACACGTGCACGAGGATTTGTTCTGTGTTTGCACTGTTTTGTATTTTTGATTTGTGGACACGTTTGTGTCCACTTTTGTGGACACAAACACTTGACACGACATGTACACTTTGTATATATTATTTACCAACCAACCTCTTTGCATTTTAGTTAGTTTTTAATCATTAAATTGCATTTACCCTATTTTCTGAAACTGGGTATTTATTTCAGTGTTTTCCAGTTTTGTAATTCGAATTTTGGTAATCTATTTTACCTATTTAATACTGTTATTAGCATGATTTAAATCCCTATGTTGTATACCTATATGAGTTCTACTTGTGTGTCGATTTTTGGGTGTATTGGTGATGTGTGGGGGATCATAGGGTGGTGCAAGAAAACTGGAAATCTGAGTTCAAATATCAGTTTTCAAACCTGAGATTGGTTTGGGTTGTGAACCTAAATCTGAGTTATATAGGACTGTCTTTTTTTTTAAAGTTTTTGTGATTCTGAAATTGAAATGGGGTCTGAATTTTCAATGTTATTGTAAAACTGAGAAGGGGATGTTAAGATTGAATTGATTTCCTTTTCAGGATATTTCAATATTGTGTTCTTTTAAGGCCTGAGTTATTTTCCTATTTTCCATTAACCCTCACTTGTTCTGGACACTGACACCCTTGTACACTCTAATACACATGTTAATCTGTACACTTTCATAACACTCAAACACCCTTGCATGCTCACATTGACACTCACTGTTTTCTCACTGGTTGGCTCTCATACCCCCTACACTCACATACACATATGTACACACATGTCCCCTCTAGTATATCACACACACAACCTTCTCCACACTGCCTGTGATTTCCTGCATGTTCCTGCACACTAGTATTTGTATCCTGTGGAATGTTGTACTGTTTTATATGTTGTAGCACACACTTCCCTCTATCTAACTGCTCACTTGTTCACTTCATTCCTGCATTTGCTTCACACACACACAAGCCTAATCACAGCTACATTTCAGTCCATTGATACCCCCACTTGCCTGTCCACAAATGACCCCATGGTACAGCCATTTCATGCCCACAAAGCAGGCCTTAATCAAGCCTTGTTAACCCCCAACACAGCCATGAACTCAGTCCCCAACCACCCTTCATTGCAGTCCAGTTTTGGACCATAAGTGGCTGTCCCAAAACAACATTGAACCCCACTTTCCTGTCCCCATTTTCAGCCAAGTATAGACTTGATATGCCCCTGTTTCAGCCTTACATTGACAGCCTCTACACACACACAAATTATCTCACATATGTACTCCCATGATACACACACACATGCCTTGTTTTTCCCCCTTAACACTCTATGTATGTACATGTATATATATATAAATAATATATGTAACTAATGTGGAATTTGTAATAACAATATACATGTTACCTATATGTATAGTTATATATGAATATATGGTTTTCTTGTGTATTGCCTATAAGGGCCTATGGCACTCACACACAGTCCTTTACTTTTGTGCACGCACCCTTTTTCTTGGTTGTCTATTTCCCCTCTATGTATATATATGGATATATGTATATATCTATATATATGTAACCTAGGTAATATGTAATGTGGTTTGGAATTGTAATCTAGTTCTTAATAGCTTCCCTATATACATATATATGTGAGTGTAATATATATTTAGCCTAGTGTGACTAATAATGAGGTATGATGTAGGTAGTGTAAGGGCATAGCCTATAGGTAAACATGTGATGGTTTGTCTAGGCTTGTATAGCCTTGTGATTGGTGTGTGATTGCTAGACTAGGCTTGGTTAGGCCTAGTGAGACTAACTTAGACTTGTTTAGACCTAGTTGACTTATTTAGACTAGACTGACCTAGTTTGACTTCCAGAGTTGACCAAGAGTTGACTTTGGCCTAGATTGACCTAGATTCATGTAGAATGCATAGTAGAGCTTCATTTTATCATTTTAGACTTGTTGTGACTTGTGCTGTTCTATAGGAGACAGACACCACTCCTCGGACAGTATATTCTCTTCAGACACTCAGACTATCAGGCGAGTACATTCTCTGACCGTTTCATACTTGTCTGGATTTACATTCTTGCTCTAGATTACTGTACTTGATGCTGACACGATTGTTATCACGGATTGGTACTATATGGATCTCCTTTTGGGATGTTATCCCCTTGTATTCACTAGATACATATTGTGACGTGCGTTTCACTTCCATATTGTATTTATTGAATACCTTTATCCTTGTATACTCATTGTGCATATTGTACTCTCATTATCACATGAGCTCAGGGATAGACCATTGTACACTATTGTATAACATTGTACATCCATTGTATAATATTGTACACTATTGTATAAGATAACGTAACTGGAGAAGATCCTTGTGTATTGATTTGGGGAGGGGGAGTAGAATTGGTTATGTACTCAAATCCTATTGTACAATATTGTATAACTATTGTATATGTCTATTGTACACCCACGTACAATGGAGTTACCATTGTATTTTCCTAGCCCGTTTACATAACCAGATTGTACTCTAAAATCACATGTTCCTTACAGTTCTTACTTATCGTATTTAGATATTTCCTGTTATCAAATCTCTACTGTTTTTCATATATCTTCTTCTTTCAGCGTTTTATGTACTTTACTCTATTGCATGCTTTATATTTTCCTAACTCGATATGAACTGCGTGAGATGTTTTGTGCTCGCTCCCGTCCTGACTGGACCTGTTGAAATATTACAGAGGATGATGAGGAGGCCTGCATAGACACTTACTATGGGACAGCTGTTGATGACTTGTGTGACCCAGATTCCCAGCCTGATCCACTAGCTTAGAGATTGTGGCTTCTTAGTCTAGGTTTACTTTTTCTGTCATTTGAGATCTGATTGTATATTCTTTCATTTCAGTATTAGAGACTTGTATTGAGTCGGATGTTTAGTCGTATGGTAGTAGGCACTTAGACTCTCTCTCTGATTGTATCCTGTGGATCTTTTATTCCAGCATTTATCTATCTATCTTTCATTCTTATCATTCTGCCTTAGATGTGATTGAGACTGTATGTTGTTATGTCACCTCCATTCGGAGTGTATATACTGTACAGGTACCTTTATATTGTTAGATGATTGACCTAGGATAGCGTTCTACCGCCGATACTGCGGTGTAGGCTGGGCGTTGTTACGTTCTCGTACCCTCACAGTGGGTGCGGGTCGTGACATATAGTCTTTGTCATTTATCTGGAAATGCTTTCATTAATTGAACTTTGGTCCAATCCTAACTAGATAACCATATTTTTAGGAGATGTTGTGCTCACATTCTTAGACTTCAGATGGATGCTATAACTGAGACTACTATTACACTTTGGACCAAGAGGTGATCTTGTTTAGATATTATTATTTCATATTCATGTTTTTCCTAGCATGTTGTGATTGAGTACATATTGGTAGGTGTTGGATTGATATTGGTATGTTTGAGGTCTATACAGCGTTATACCGTCGATACTGCAACGTAGGCTGGACGTACCCACGGCTCAGGCCCAAATCTGTGGGTCATGACACTCTGACACCATCGTCCTCCCTAAGGCACCACACAGACGATTCGTGCTTTTCGTACGAAAATCCGTCGTGACAAGCGAGATTTAAACTCAGAATTGGTGCTACATCATAGCAACTTTATGCACGTTTTCTAGACAATCCTACAATTAGATCATCAATCCGATTCGTCTGTCTCAACCTATGTATATATCCCTTTGCTCATCTAAATTTTTGATCGTTAATTCGATTATTTGATAGATCAAAACCAGCTACCAAGTTGATCGTATAAATCATGTTTATTTTGGACAGTTTCGTGGAGCCAACTTCGTGGAATTGTTTCTCCCTCATCGAAGCCCCATTTTAAGAACCACTAACTCCGATGCATAGCAGGTATAACCACCTTTGACACATAAAATTTTTAGTTTCATAGGAGGTCGTTTGGTTCTTTGAAATTGATGCCAAAGTTTGTATCTCGAAATAGTAATTTCCAACATATAAAATTTAGATTTTGAAATCGGGACATCGGATTCCAAATCTGACACCACCATTGGACTTGTGGCATTGTTCTGGCCAAGACTAATATATAGTTTGTCAAATTTGGACAACCTTTATCTTGGCGTATTTTTGGTGTAAAGTGGTTCCAACGGCGGATACCGTTTTGACCCTAAAATTACCGTTTTGCTCCTATGTTCAAAATTGGACTTATGAGTAGTCAAACTTAGCTATTTCTTTTATTCCAAGGCTGATGGCAATGTCCATTTTTGCATTCGAATATGTTTTTGGAAGATTCTTTTTTGGTGTTTCTTTTGATTTGACGATTTAGTCGCGACTTGTTGTCTAGTCATCATACAACCTCCAGGCAACTACACCTTGCCAACTTCTACAGTATAGTTTATATGCATAATTTCTACTTTCTGTTGTATTTTTTCCTCATATTCTCATATTCATGTTACTTTATCCTGCTTCTAGTTTTACTTTATTATACTTCTATTTTACATACACGTTCTTGATTTCTGTTATATGTTCATTATCTGTTATATTGTATTCATGTTCATATGTGTCTTGTGATAGAGTTGTCTTGTCCTGCACGCTGTTTTCTTGACTTGAATTGACATGACTTGAGTAGGACGTGACTTATGACATTCTATAGCTTGTGAGTGCTTACCTTGACTACTATCTATAGGATTATTTGACCTTGATACTAGGAATGGCTACAATCTCGATTGTGAGTGCTTGCCTTGACTACGATTGAGATACTAAAGATTGGGAGTGCTTGCCTTGAATACAGTCTAACGGATTGACCAATTAGCTACGACTATTATGGCATGCCAATGTCTTCGGTTTCTTGTGTCTTAGATCTTGATGCCTTAGTCCATTGTGCCTTAGTTGATTTTTCTTTGATTATTTCTTATTTTTTTTTGCATATTTTGTACTGCTATATTTGGCATGTTTATGTATATATGTGTGTATGTGTGTGTATGTGTGTGTCTAAGCTTCCTAGTCCAAGTGGTTAGGGAGGAGGGCTCACTTGGGGGAGGTTCCAAGTTCGAGCCCTCCCGTGGGCATGGGGTGGCTGTGTAGTGCCCCGTCCCGCTCAGTCAATCGGAGAAATCGAAATGCTAATGGCGTTCGGCCTTAGCCATGCAACGGCGACTCGGAGGCCCGCTCGGTCGAGGCGACTCCTCGAATCAGGTGGGGTAGTTTCGGTGAACTTGCCTCATCTTAGCCTTTACATAGCTAAAGGGAGTAATTCCGACGGGTCGAATTGAGTTAGAATATGGAAAGGTCCAACGATTGGCTTAGAGTTGGAGAACGGCATCCTTTAAAAATGACACTCGGTCCTTCGTCCCGTGACTTGGGAGAAGGAAAAGTTGGTCTTCGACACAAACTATGAATTTGCCTAAGTCATAGGCGTCGCCCGCGTAAATGCTCGATAAAGCATGCACGCTTCCACGATGCAAGGCTTGACATAGCCTTTGCTCGTCCCCTGGGTTAAGTTGTAGGCTTGATTAAGTTAAGCAAAGTGATGGTGGTCGACCTAAGTCATTCCAAGCACGGTTCTACGAGTTCTACGGCTGGGTATAACCACATAGTCTTACGGTCTCAAGGCTCGTCATATAGAGTATGACTCGGGCGGTGGTGTCGCATAGAGTTCAAGTTGGTTTAAGGCACGGTATCATGGACTTAGTGTTTTTAAGGAACGAGCCATGGTTGATTAAATTGAGTTAGAAGGAGGGCTTTCAAATAGTCATTCCTGAGATGAATGAAATAATAGGGCAAGAAAGAAGAATGCTCGCGACCGGGTCGTCGAGGCAAGTTCTTAGATGTGAGAAGTATTGAACTTGGCCCTGAAAGAGATGGTAACACTAGAAGTAGCTCTGCTGGATGACCGCACGGGTTAGGTGGAGACTTGCAGCGGAGCTCACTACTCGTACTGGCAAGGGATGTCCGTCTAATCAAAAACTACGAAGGGAGTCCATTATAGCGCTGAGATGAATCGGCATGGACGGCGATCCGCGGGTATGTCTTTGGATTGAGTCGAGTATTGTGTTCACTATATCAATGAGTCGAGTCGAATGCGTGCACGATCGGAAGACAATGTTTGGGCCTATGATTTGGCTGCAACGAAGACACCGTGCTTCGGCACGAGATGTGGCATCGAGTCTTAAGTTGTCGACATATAAGTTGCATAAGTTGGATTTCAGTCATTTTGAGTTTAAGTCAGGAAATACCGTAAGGCAAAGTCGGTCGAGTGACATTTAGCCCACCAGTCTTGATTGGGTCAGTTGGTGATCAAAGTAGCAAGAGCCGCGAGACGACGATATGGTTAATTCACACTGAGTTGCGAGGCACAACATGATGGACGTGTAGCACGGTCACATGGAAAAAGAGTCTCAGAGAGTAGTTGCGTCTTTGATTACGGGCCAAAAGGCAAGCACGACTTGATAGGTTAACGTTGATACAAGCACGGGATGGTCTTGAGACACAAAATAGGCCAAGGCGTCTGTCCTAAAACTGATCCTAAGACAAGAGTAGAAAGACAATCATAAAGGGATTATGTTGCACAAAGTAAATGAACATGCTGATTTTGTATAGGTGGGTGAGGAGCTCATTCCACCAGTACAGTTGAGTATTGATACCCACATAGCTTTCATGTACAGGCACAGGTAGAAGGTCGTGGCGCAAAGCTCGTTTGGATGCGTCGAAGCACGAAGTTCCTTAGAGATTCGAAGCGTGTGGCCGCATGGAGTCAAGACTTATACGGGACATAATGTATGGACGTCGCCTTCCGAAGCATCCGCTGGTTCAAGACTTGTATTGAGAGATAAGAGTGAGCTGATTGACTTGTAATGTGAGAAGAGTGAGCTTGCGTGACTTGTAATATGGGCCTTGCGCCCCATTGTAATCCTTGTTCTAATATCAATAAAGAGCTTCTTTTGAATAACTTGTGTTTTGTTTCAAATTTTTGCTGCTATTATTCACTGTCTCTGCTTGGGACTTCTCTGTGACGACCCCGTCGCAGCCGCTGAAATCGGCCGTTATAAAACCCATCTTGCACGAGCGCAATCTAGGCTCGTGCGGCATCACGTCTTAGCGAGGATGATCGCTCCTACGGGAGTAGGACATGTCAGGTTGGGTGGTCGCGTGGTGATCTTTCTATGTTTGTTGAGCTCGTTTGCAGATTAGATGGAGAATTGATGATTGCTTCTCCATGACTTTAGGTATATATTTAGTTCGTACATTTTCATATTTGTCCAATATTTTATTTTGACCACGCTACTGTATAGCCTAGTTTTGCAAGCTTATTTCTTCTTCAGAAGCTTGTTCAAGATAATTGTAATGGAGTCTGGTCCACTTTATTGCATTTTGTCTTTTCTTGTTACTTGTAGGAATAGGTATGTTAATGCCTAACCATCATAGGTATACTTAGTTTATATAAGTGTTTATCTTCAATGGACTGAGATACAGATAGTTGTTATAATCATGTAGTTTACTTTAGACAGCTTATACATATTTAAGCTGGGCAAGAGTCCCCTTGATATGTAGCTAGCATGTATACGGTCTCATGGTCCTACGTATTTTGGGACTGGGACATTACAAGAATGCAAGTAAATGGAGATAAATATGTAATCGCAAAAGATATATGAATCATAAATAGCAACATCATCATTTACCACAAATTAACTCCATTCAGTCGACTATCTGGAGAGATCACCAGGTCCTCAAAGGACATAGAAAGGTACAAACAATATGCTAAAGTATAATAAATAATATACAAAGTACTGAAGGGTAACTACAATAACTACCTATGGGAAATGCACCTAAGAACACATTATGTATATCAAGTTTCAGTCATTGAGGATAGCAAACACCTCAGCAAGGCTATCGCCCTAGGTACCATGTCGTGTGACCAAGGGCATACGTGTGAAGATAATCACCAAGGCTCTGCTCTAGAGACAATGGTATACGAGTCAGGTAGCAACCAAGTTTCGGCGATAGAGATGAGGTTCAATGTGTCAAGGTAGCATGATATTACGGTAATGTCGTCCCAACCCCATGATCTAGATCTATCCAGTCAAGTCATGTTAAGTCAAGTAAAAATCTCAAGAACAAGTATCAAGTCATGTATCCTATCACGGAGTTCGTAACCACGAATATCACATATAAGACTTTGTATCATGATTATGTTAGTGTCCTTTGGCCTATCATGTCAAATATAACACAAAAATACATGCAACGTCATGCCTAGTGTCGATACACGATATCTAAATACTAACATCGGCACCTGAATACAAATCAGACACTAAGTATCAACTATTCCAACATCCACAATACCAAGAAATAAATAAACAACAAGTAAAATGAAAGTACGAAACATATACTGAAACTTAGACAAGGTACACTTGCTTGTATTCTCCAAGTGTGCGTACAAAGGCCCAGCTTTAGTATCTCCACAGTCACACCGTCACGAACTCTTACAACACAATAAGTACCAATCAACTATCCTGCTAATACAGACATAAATCACATTAATTACATCTATGGTTTAAACTAGGTTTCAATATAGCTAGTCTAGTCTATAGAACTATGCTAGTCAATTATACACTTTATAACCAACATGCTACTCCGCTATTCTATATATATATATATATATATATATATATATATATATATATATATATAAATTAAATATATATATATATATATAATTTATATATATATATATATATATATATATATATATATAAATTATATATATATATATATATATATATATATATATATATATATATATAATATATATACTCACCAAAGAACCTCCCAATCATATTTTCATTGAGCTAGGCAGTCAGATGCACCCCCAGCAATTAGTTTACGATAACCACATCCTTTTCTGTAATCACTGTCACCTAAGGGGCCACCTCACAAAACACTGCTTCTGACTCCATCCCGAGCTCAAGAGGAAGTCCGGTCGAAAGGACAACCTTGCGGGTGGGAGTGACAACACCGCGGGTGGGAGGAATCATCAATCTTACTCCCCTCTGTTACCTTTTTGCAACCTCCACATCAGATTTGGAGCTAGCAGGGACGAGTCAGCTGTGTCTCTCGGTAGAGCGATAATTCCCTACATTCCCCCGTCTCATATCTTACGGAATAATTTCAATGCTCTCTCTGGCAGTAAGAAGACCGTCCTGGAGACCGCCCTTCTCGGAGGATCGTCCGAGCGTCCTGATTCGGAGGCAGAGTCGAAGGATCTCAGGAAGTCCTCTCCGGTATCGAGCCCCAGTCCCACAACCCCATCAGCTACCCAACTTACAAGTCACGATTCTTCCATCGATGAAGCCCTTGCTATTTTGGGACCAGAGCAAATCCTTAGGGGTCGATAGGTTTGCGCAGTAGGATACCCTCTATCGACAGAAGAACCACCCGGAAGCATTGAAGACATCCCCCTCATCCCCCATATGGAACCCAGCTTGGATTCTGCTGGAGAATCACTTAACACCATCGCAAAATCATCCATCTCCCCTGCTAGGGAACCCTATACCGAACCCGCCCAAATTTTAGGAATCAAGATAAACTCCACCACCAAAAAATCAGATAAAAAAGGAGTGCCCGAGTCAACGGGCATACGTACCAGGTCAGCAGCAAAGCAGACCAAACATCACACCTCTAAGAAACATTAATGCTGAACATCCTATCCTGGAATGTTCGTGGCCTGGCTAACAAACCAACCATGAGGCGTCTTTCTAGTATCAACAAAATCCACAAGATCGATATCTTGATCATTATTGAACCTAAAATCCCTTCCAAGAAAATTAAGGCCATCAAGTTGCAGTTAGGCTTTAAAGTAGCCATAGCGGGCAGACATGACATCTGTATTCTCTGTTCACCGGCCGTCAGAATCGGAGTCATATAGGACTCGAGACAGGCTCTCTCTTACTGGGTCGAACATCCTCTTATTCCCAAGCAGACCCTCTTGTTTGTGGTTCATGGCAGCTGTGACATAGGAGAACGCAAGCAGCTCTGGAGCGATCTTGTAGACCTTTAACGTAGCCACCACAATATTTCTTGGCTCTATATTGGAGATTTTAATGCCATCACCTGTAGAGAGGAGAAAACTGGCGGTCGACCTCCGTCCCACTTGGCCATGCTGGATTTCAACAACTTTATTTTTAATGCTCATCTACAACCTCTTCAGTTCTCTGGCAATGCCTTCACATGGTGCAACATGCCAGAAGGCGACCGACGACAATATTTTCGGCTTGATAGAGCTCTCACTAACGCCCTTTGGCATGATACCGGGATCTCATCCAAACTTTACCATCTCAACACAACTAAATATGATCACGCCCCTCTGCTAGTCGAAGTTAAAAGCAAATCGGCCAGGCTCAAAAAAATCTTCCGCTTCCTTCACTTCTGGACCACTCACCTCCAGTTCAAGCGCATGGTTGAAGAGGCCTGGGCCAAAGAGGACTCCAACGATCCCCTTATCCGCATCGTGAACAAACTCATGACCACGCGACAGGCTCTCACAGTTTGGAGTAAACAGGCGTTCGGGGACATTATTCAGGCGGTCTGAATTGCCGAGGATGATGTCACCCGTGCCGAAGCGATGGTCGTGACTAACCGATCGCTGGAGGCTAGAGCGGCCCTGAACCATACCAAAGCCATCCTCAAATTCTGGGGGACGGTTGAGACAGACTTTTGGAAACAAAAAGTAAGGCTGAAATGGGATAATGAGGGGAACGAAAACTCGAGCAAATTCCATGCTTGCGTCAACGGCCACAGACAGAAACTCACTCTTCACCAGATTGTTGATGACTCAGGCAACATATTCACCGACCAACAGGGCATCCAAAGGAAAGCTGCCAACTTCTATTCCAAGTAGTTCACCAAAAAGACGATCCACAGAGATAACTCCCTCCTAGCGGAGATCCCCACCTCAACGACGACTCTGACAACAACCAGCTGGAACTTCTGCCATCCGAACAGGAAGTAAAAGACTCTGTTTGGGCTATTGATGCTCATAGCGAGCCGGGTCCAGACGGTTTTACGGGAATATTCTTCAGGTTCTGCTGGGATATCATCAAGAAAGATATTCATGACGCGGTTACGGCATTCTTCCAAGGAGCGACTTACCCCAGAACCATTTCGAGCGCCAACCTTATCCTTATCCCTAAAAAAGATAACCCGGAGACTTTTCGGGACTTTCGGCCCATCAGCCTCTGCACCTTCACCAACAAGATCATTTCCAAAATTATCGCATCCTACATGTCTGAGATTCTTCCCATGATTATTTCTGAGGAGCAAAGTAGCTTCGTCAAGGGCAGAAACATTCTGGATAATATCATGCTGGATCACGAGTTAATTACATGCATGAAACTCTCTTCGAGGGGGGAACATCGCCATCAAACTAGACATGGAGAAAGCATACGATAGACTTGGCTGGCAATTCATGATCTGGGTTTTCAGGGCCTTCAGATTATCGAAAACGTGGATCACTATCCTTTGGAGATCGGTTAGCAACTCTTGCTTCTCCACGGTGATCAACGGCCAACCGGACGGGCTCTTCAAATCCAGTCGCGGTGTCAGGCAAGAAGACCCCTTATCGTCTACCATCTTCATCACTGCAGGTGACGCTCCAAGCAGGCAGCTGAACTGCATGACCAGAACCCCAAACTTCTAATATTTTTACACGGTCAGTGGCTGTCCCATCATTACTCATTTGGCCTATGCTGATGACATCCTTATCTTCTCCTCTTGGGAATTTGGGGCGGTGGAGGTGGTCCACAACTCGCTTATGAAATACTCCAGATGCTCTGGTCAAAAGATCAACCCCGCTAAGAGCGTGATATACGCCCACCACAACATTAAAAGAGAGCATGCTATCAACCTATCCAACATCATCTCATTCTCTGTCGACCAGTCCCCTTTCAACTACCTTGGGTGTCCCTCGTGTACGGAAGATCGAACGTCGGCATCTTTGATGAGCTGATTACCAAGATCAGAAAAAACTTGAGGGGTGACATAACGCTACCTTATCCCCAGGCTGCAAGATGATTCTCATCAAGCACGTGCTCACCTCTATCCCTGTCTATACCCTTGCTGCATGCTCCCTTCCTAAGAAAGTGCTCGCTTCGCTGGAAAGCATCTTTAGCGATTTCTTTTGGGGTCACAGTGATGGGTACGATAAACACCATTGGGCCAGTTGGGAGTCTATGGCTAGGCTCACTAAAGAGGAAGGTCTGGGCTTCTCTAAACTATTCCACATTGTAGATGCTTTCTCCATAAAGCTGTAGTGGAAGCTTCGTACGAGTCAGAATTTATGGGCCAAATTCATGAAAGCCAGATACTTCAGGCATAATCACCCTGCGCAGGCCATCTCCAATTGCAGATCCTTAGCCGCTTGGCGGCAGATTCTCGTGGGGTAATCCATCGCCGAATTGATGATCAAACTCCAACTGGGTAATGGAGAATCCCTGACCTTCTTGGAATGTTAGGCGAGGGATTCCGTGCTCAACAATCTTAGGGCAGCTCCGGGGAACAGCACGATCAAGGACCTGTAGGATTTTACTAGTAATGATTGGAATTGGCGCCTGATCAGAGAGTGGCCGGGACAGAGGCAGAAGAGCGCATCCACAGCAATAACCTTAAACTAGATGATGAGATTGACGTGCTGAGGTGGTCGGCCGAACCTTCTGGATACTTTTCGGTGAGGTCGGCTAGAAGCGCAGTACGTGGCGTGGGGACGCCTGTACCTACCATCATCATATTTTGGCAGACCTGCATCCCAAAAAAGTGGTCTTTTCTTATATGGAGAGCCTTCTGCAAGAAGTTGCCTACCGATGTCATTCTCAACACCATCGAATTTAGCCTGGTGTCCGCTTGTACATGTTGCTCGGACCGTAATAGCGAATCCATCGATCATATCTTCTGTCAGGGGGAGCTCGCGACTCAGGTTTGGAGGGCCCTCTCGCATCGGTGCGGGCAGACCCAGGGGAGTGGGTGCTTCAACGATCTCCTAGTTTGTTGGGCCTCCGCTTTCCACGACCATCAGATCGTTGCAGCGGCGACTACCTGGGTCTTATGGAAGAATCGAATCAAGGCCAGGTACGAAGGCCATCAGTACTCCGGAGCCCAGCTCATTCGGGAGACCCTTCGTCAGTGTCGAAAGATCAGAGCCTTATGCTCGCATGAACAGGAGCCTTTCTAGGGCGCTTTCCCCTTTTAGTCCCTCATTTCCTTACTTTTTGGGTTGTATACTTTTTGGCTACGGTTGTCTGTAGTTGTTAGCTTTCTTGTAAAGGCTTCGGCATTTTGCGCCTTTTATGAATAATATGGGGGGTTTTGCTATATATATATATATATATATATATATATATATATATATATATATATATATTAAAAATGGGAAAAAAATATATATATATATATTAAAAATGGGAACTTTATTGATGTATTAGGCGCAAAATGCCGATGCCTATACAAATAAAAGCGCCATGCGCCCAAAAAGAAAGAAAGAGCGACAAGGACGCAGAGCGTCAACCCAAAACCTTGCGAAGAATGGCGATGGTTAGGTCAAGGCATCCCAAAAGAAGTCCTCGGAGTGAGTGCAGCGCCGCCTGGCACGATGAATCTGACGTAGGACTTCTCTAAGTAGCTGGTGAGAAAGGAATTGGCGCTCCTCGTACCTATACTTGTTCCAATTTTTCCACAGAATCTAGATATCGGCGGCTGCGACGATCTGACAGCTGTGGGAACGACCCCAGTAGGCTAGGAGATCGTTGAAGCCTCCGGAATGGTATATAAAGAATATATATATATATATAAATATATATATATAAACAATATATATATATTAAAAAATGGGAAATTTATTGAAGTATCAGGCGCAAAATGCCGATGCCTATACAAGTAAAAGCGCCACACGCCCAAAAAAAAAAGAGCGACAAAAGGACGCAGAGCATCAACCCAAAACCTTGCAAAGAAGGATGATGGTTTGGTCAAGACATCGCAAAAGCAGTCCTCGGAGTGAGTGCAACACCACCTGGCACGATGAATCTGACGTAGGACTTCTCTAAGTAGCTGGTGAGGAAGGAATTGGTGCCCCTCGTACCTATACTTGTTCCAATTTTTCCATAGAACCCAGATACCGACGGCTGCGACGATCTGACAGTTGTGGGAATGACCCCAGTAGGCTAGGAGATCGTTGAAGCCTTCGGGATGGTATATAAATAATATATATATATATATATATATATATATATATATATATATACATATATGTATATATATATTAAAAGGGAAACTTTATTGATGTATCAGGCGCAAAATGCCGATGCCAATACACGTAAAAGCGCTACTTGCCCAAAAAGAAAGAAAGAGCGACAAAAGGACGCAGAGCATCAACCCAAAACCTTGCGAAGAAGGGCGATGGTTATGTCAAGGCATCGCAAAAGCAGTCCTCGGAGAGAGTGCAGCACCACCTGGCACGATGAATCTGATGTAGGACTTCTCTAAGTAGCTGGTGAGGAAGGAATTGGCACCCTTCGTACCTATAGTTGTTCTAATTTTTTTACAGAACCCAGATACCGGCGGCTGCGACGATCTAATAGCGGTAGGAACGACCCAGTAGGCTAGGAGATGTTTGAAGCCTCCGGGATGGTGAGTTTGTCGAAGTTTTGTGTTGAGGCTGGACCACAAGTGCGATGCCAGGTCTTTGGAGTATAGGACGTGCTCCATCGTCTCCTCATTAAGGGAGGAACAGCAGTGGCATCTTGATGCGAGGCTATAGCCGAAAGAGGTGATAAAGTCGTCAGTGGGAAGTTTCAGTCTTTGAGCTTTCCAGATCATGATCGACCATTTGTTTGGGATACATGATTGCCAGTACGTGGTTATGAAGGGGGACGTGGTGCCGGTGCCTCTGGCAATAATCCTGGCTGATGCCAGCGAGAAAGAGCCGCTGGAATTGGTTGTCCATCGCAAGGAGTCTGGTTTGTTAGAGATTTGCAAATTATCGGCTGCGAGACTATCGGCCACCTCTTGCCCTAGACTTTCATTGATTCTATTCCAGATCCATCCCGAAGTGTCATCCCACAGATCACGGATCTCCCCGTTGAGAGGGGTGTGGATGGTGAGGAGCGAGTCACCTAGCCAACGCTCGTGACTCACCGAGGAGTGGCAATTGCCCTGATACAGATGAATAAGGGGTTCAACGAGCTCGCAACCTTTGGAGATGCGACGCCAGGTGGCCGAGGACCTGTTGTTCACTAAGGCCATTGTCGGATGGGAAAATCTGAAGTATCTAGACTTCATGAACCAGGTCCAGAGAGAGTCTTCCTTGCGTAGCTTCCATCATAACTTCATGGATTGAGCTTCCACTAAGTGGTCCAATCTGCTAAATCCAAGACCGCCCTCTTCAGTGGGTTTTGCCATGTGGATGGGGATGGAGGAGAGAACGTGCTTGATCAGAATCATCTTCCCACCTGGGAAAGGGTCGTATTGTACCAGCCCACGATCTTCTTTCTGATAGAGGTCACTAGGGACTCGAAAATGCTGGAGTTGGACTTGCCGTATACTAGCGGACAACGTAAGTAGAAGAACGAAGGATACGAGGTGACGAAGAAAGTCAAATTAGAGATCCTTGTTGAGTGATTCCTGTCCGCTTTGTGATGGGTATAAATGACGCTTTTGTTGTTATTGACACGCTGACATGAGCATGAGGCGTATCTCTCCAGCATTCTGTGGACTACCTCAACGGATTCGATGTTGCCTGAGGAGAAAATGAGGACATCATTGACGTAAGCGAGGTGAGTAATGATGGAACAACCAGTGGTGGTGTGGAAGTGGTGGAATTGAGGGTTGTTAATCATGCTTTTGAGACTTCTGCTGAGGGCTTCAGCAGCGATGATGAAGATAGTGGCTGACAGGGGGTTTCCCTGGTAAACGCCATGGCTGGAAGGGAAAAACCTTCCGCTTCGCCGTTGATGACGGTGGAAAACCAGGAGTTGCTGACTGATCTGAAGATAATGTCAATCCAAGGTTCGGAGAAACCAAAAGCTCTGAGAACCCAGATCAAGAATTGCCAGTCCAGTCGATCGTAAGCTTTCTCTATGTCAAGTTTGATGGCAACGTTGCCTCCTCTGGCTGGGAATTTCATGCAGGTAACCAAATCTTGAGCAAGGAGGATGTTGTCGATAATGTTCCGTCCTTTGACAAAGCCGCTCTTCTCTTCTGAGATGATCTCGGACAGGAGGTCGAACATCCGATTGGTGATAATTTTTTAGATAATCTTGTTGGTGAAGTTGCATAAGCTAATTGGCCGGAAGTCTCTGAAGGTCTCCATATTTTCTTTTTTGGGGATGAGGATGAGGTTCGCTTTGGATATAGATTTCGGGTATCTCGTCCCTTGGAAGAAAGAAGTGGTGGCATCTAGCAAGTCTGGAGCAATGATGTCCCAGCAGGATCTGAAGAATTCCCCGAAGAACCCGTCCGGCCCGGAAGCACTGTGAGCTTTTAGTGCCCATTCCGCTGACTTGACTTCTTCCACCGAAGGAGCGACTAGAAGCTGATCATTCTTTCTTTAGGAGATGATGTTGGGGACCTCGGAGAGAAACTCTTCGTCCTTGACAATCGCCTCTTTGGCAAAAAGTGAAGAGTAGAATTGAGCGGCTGCCTCCTGAATGCTCTTCTGGTCGAGAAGCTGGGTGCCGTTGTTGTCCTTAATGCGGTGAAGGTTAAGCTGTTGTCTATGCCCCTTTACACGGGCATGGAAAAAGCCAGAGTTGCGGTCTCCCTCTAGGTCCCAGGCTAATCTCGCTTTTTGCTTCCAAAGAGCGGTCTCGATCTTGAGCCGGGATTTGAGAATGGCTCTGGCGAGATTGAGCGAAGTCCTCGCCTCCGAAGATCCGTCCGAGGCGACCCGAATTTTTGCTCTGGTCACGTCATCCTCCATGGTCTTGATCTCTTGGAAGATGTTGTCGTAGGCGGCCTTGCTCCAAGCTGATAGCACCTTACTGGTAACTAAGTTTGGTCGCAACTCTAGTCAGGGGGTCAATATCATCTACGGAGGTCCAAGCTGCGGTCACAACTGATTTGAATTGGGGATAATGTCTCCAAAAGTCCAGGAATTGGAATAGTTTTTTGATGTGCTGGGGATGACTTCTGATCTCAATGAGGAGGAGGAAATGATCCGATTCTGTGGAGTTAAGGTGGTAGAGATTGGATACGAGGCCCATGTCTGACCAAAGGTCGTTGATCAGAGCTCTGTCCAGACGGGAATATTATCGTCGGGCTCCTTTCTGCATGTTGCACCAGGTGAAAGAGTTGCCTGAGAAGGGAAGTGGGCTGAGTTGGACGTTGAACATAAAGTTGTTGAAGTCTGCCGTAGACGGGAGAGGAGGTGGGCGCCTTCCTGACTTCTCTGAACTGTAGGAGGTCGTATTGAAGTCGCCGATGCATATCCACGGGAGGTTGTTGTAGGGAAGGTGAGAGGCGAGGAGGTGAGCCCAAAGGGACCTGCGCTCGATGATGTCGCAGCTGCCATAAATAGCTGAGAGAAGAGAACAAGACTGAAGCTCCGGGTGTTCCACCCAGGAAGGGAGAGCCTGACTCGAGTCCTGGACCAGGCCAAACTTGATACCAGCTGCGAAGACAATCCAGATGTCATGACATCCGGCTACTTCGGCCTGGAATCTGAGTTTGAGCTGTATGCCTTTAATTCTATTCTATAGGATTTTGGGTTCTATGACAACTAAGATGTCAATTTTGTTAGTTTTCTTGAGGCTGATGATTCTATTCAGCATCGATTTATTAGCAAGCCCTCTCACGTTCCATGAAAGAATGTTAAGCATTAGGAATGGGGAGGGGGTTGAGGTTGTGGAGCTTCGCGGCAGCCCTTGCGGTCCTTGCCAAGCGCTATGCTTGGTTGTTCTTTTTCTTCTTCTTCTGAGATTTATTAGAGATGTTGTTATCACCGGAGGATTCTGGCCCTGTCCCTAGGGGTACATTGGGACTGGTCTCTATGTCTTCTGTCTGGTCAGAGGCGACTGCGTCTTCGAAATCGTCGGGATCTGCTAGAGCGCACATTGGGTTGCTGGGATCTAGGAATCTGGCTTCTTCGGCCAGTCTCAGCCTTTCCGTAACCTCTGTGTCGAAGGGATACTGAAAGGCTCTGCTGGGATCTGCAGGGTTCGGCGAGGAGGGGACTTTGATCTCTAGTACTGTGGGATGCATTTCTTTGGTTCCCCCCGAGGAATATGGGCCATGGTGGTTGACGTTTGAGCATAGGTTTGTGGTTATTTACAGGGTGTTGTGATACTCTGCTCTGCTCAGTTGTCTGGGTTGTCGGGCACTTGTGTGGTGACGATGGAAGGTAAAGTCTCAGGTGCCTCATCTCTGTTAATGATGTCTTCCAAATTCAGAGCTTCAAACCTGTTTGTGGTTGGTATCGAGTTAGGTGTAGGAGAGGTGGGATTGCCTTGTTCGGTGGGAGGGGGGTGGTTGCCTAGATCTTGTCTGGGCTATTATCGAATCTGAGGTGTGAGTTTGTGGTGGGTTGGGTGTGTTGTAATTCCTTACGTTGCTTCTGCAGGGGGAGGTTCTTGTGGGCTAGTTGTTTTTTTTTTGTTTCAGCCGGGTGGTCTTTGTAGCAGTGCTCTGTGAGGTATCCTCTAATGTGGCATTGATTGTAGAAAAGAACGTTGTTGTTGTAGATGATAGGTTGGATGTGGGTCTGGTTTCCTAATTCAGTGCTAATTGATTTGGGAAGATCTTTGGAGATGTCGAGTTCCATGCAGACTTTTGCGTAGTTGGCTCTGGTGAGATTCCTGGTTTCCTCTGCCATTGCCACAAAGGTGCCAAATGAGTTAACGATTCTTTTGAGAGCCGCCGGGATGAAGCAGATCAGAGGGGGATTGGGGAGAGAGACCCAGGCTGCCACGAAGGGCGAGTCCTCTCTTGGGTTGAGGGTTTGAGACCATCTGACCACTGTCATAGTTTTGGAGTCCACCTTGCTAGTGCCATGGGTCAGGGCGATCCTTTGGTCTTCTTCCGATGAGAGATAGAGCATAAAGTTTTTAGGGTCCAGGGGGTAACCCTGTATGCCGACTAGAAGTGCCATTTGGTAATGGCTTCTTGAACTCTGGCGAGCTTGGGGTACCCTGCTGAGAATTGGAGCACAAAGGTGAGAGAGAACTGTTGGTGTAGGGAGAAGATCAGCTTCAGAGAAGGGGATCGTTAAAGGATCTTCCGCTAGCGATGGAGGGTAGTCTATCTTAGGGAACAGGACATTAGAGAGGATCGGGGTCTGCTGGGTAACTCGTTTGGGCCTGAATATGTCAGCGAATGAGACTGCTAGCGGGGACCCTGGAGGAGCGGAGATGTTGGAGGGTGGATGGAGGTAGAGTCGGCTGTAATGGAGGGGTCCTGGCTTCCCCCGGGGACCGGGACGATAGCCCTGGAACTCCGGGATCGACAACGACGGGGGAGGTTCCGCGAAGAATTGACGTGCCTGGAAAGGAGGTCAGAAAGCCTCCGGGCGCTATCCCAGCTGAGGATAGTGGGGCTACCATGCCTTGGGATGCTGGTCACACACTGGAGGGGCGCAAGAGGCCGATGGTAGAGCGGGAGAGGCCGGCTTATAGGCGCATGAGGCGGAGAAGAGAATGTTAGGGGGCGCCAACGGGGAGAGAGTCCCGCCATCGATGCTAACATCCGGGGGGCTCCTGTCTCTCGGCGACGGAGGATACGGGTGCATGAAGGAAATGAGCTGGCGCTTGGGCAGCCATATACGGTGCATAGTTCAGTTGCGCTGGTGGTGCAAGGGGGAAGACGGGCGGTGAGAGTTGGGGGGTGGCGTATATGGGTGCAGATGGAGAGAGGATGTGGGGTGGGAGCATAGGCCGCCCAAGTAGGCGCATGGCCCAGCACCTTAGAAGGCACATGGGAGAGTAGCGGCACCGCTTGAGGCCGAAAGGGCGCATGACCCTCACAGCGGGCGCATGCCCTTGGGGAAAGGGACGCATGGCCGGGGAGATAGGGAAGGCGGATGACCCGTGGAGAGGGTGCATGGCCGAGAAGATGGGGGGAGCATGACCAGAGCGCGACAGAGCCCGAGAGCGGGATGGGCGAATTCGAAATTTGAACCACTTCAGAGGATAAGCGGGAAAGGTCAGGCCCTACGTCCTGCCTGGCGGGATGGAGTCGTACTGCTACAGCATGGGGCTGCTGCTCCGACGAGGACAGAGGGGCTGTACCGCTGGCCTCTGGCGGACCGACGCCGGAGGACGAAGGAGCCACTGTTGCAAGGCTATGCTCTACGAGCAACTTCTGTGCAGAAGACCAGGCTAGGAGGGTGGGGCTCCGAGGACTGACAGGAGACCCGCGCTAGCGCAGGCCCTGCAGAGGGAGTCCCCTGATCCGTCGGGCAGTAGAGGAGGACGGGGGAGCGGCGAATGGCACACCGATGGCGATGGGGGGGTGGAAGCGCCGAGAGCGCATGGCAGCCGCGAGCCTGTGGCTGAGCGTCTCCTCTGCAGGGAGGCCGAGGGAGCGTGCCTGAGAATGACAGGGGAAAGGCATGTACGGGGGGGGGAGGGGGAATGACAAGGCTCCCGGACCACTAACGGCGGCGAGGAGGCCATGAAGGTGAGGGGTTGAAGGAAGCGCTGGGGAGGTCGGAAGCACGGTAGAAAGTTTATATATATATATATATATATATATATATATATATATATATATATATATATATATATATATATATATATATATATATATATATATTTTATATATATATGTATATATGTATATTAAGGACTAAGGAAAGAAGAATATTATAACCATAAAGGAAGGACAAAACCCATTACAATCGGCCAACTGCCCTAAGTCCCCAACGAGGACCAAAATGAAACCAAACCAAACTGTATACCCAAGGCAAAACGTATACTGGGCAATCAAAACATGCACACACAAAATAATAAGAAAAAAAGTAACAACCCTGTTCGGCACTTCACAATCTGTGGTAGAGTGACACACATTTCTGATTCTGATGCTCAATCTCTGCACTACGCTGAGGAACCGATAATCCGCGTTCTGTAAATCTACTTTTGTTCCTATTCTTCCACATAACCCAAACCGTTGCCGCAATGCCCACCTTTAAATGTCCTCCAACACTTGTAACCCCGTCCCTCGTGGATAGCCTCAGTATGAAACCCCTCAAGTTAGTGTAGCCGTGCTGCTATTGTATACTGTTCCAAAGCTCGATCCCAGAGGGACCATCAAAGAATATGTGTAAGAGACTCGATGGACGGGTCCTCGCAGCAGTGCATTTTGATGTAAGCGAGAAGCCTAAGAAATTTAGCACTTCATCCGTTGGCAGCTTCCCGTAGATAAGCCTCCAAAGGAGAATCGACCATTTGATGGGGATGTTCGGATGCCAAATCGAACAATAACGTGCATCTGAAGTTAGTTGAGGCGCGCCAGCCTCCATGTCGATGTTGTCAAGAAGACCCCCCCGGATCAAGGAACCAAAATAAATCATTACGAGAGTCCTCCGTAATCTGAATGTTCGTCGACCTGGCCGCTTCCTCCGCCCGTCGCCCGAATCATGATCGAATCAGAATTAGACTCCAAGCCTGGCCTTTCCACAAGTCCTGATGCGTGCGCCCGATCCCGCATCATCCTGAGCCTGCAGGCGACTGCACTCCCGCCAGTGCTCTGCCACCGCCGCTGACTAACCGTCCCCCACGAGCAGCCGGATAAAGGGTTCCGCCAAGTCCCTATTACGGAGCATGCGTCTCAATATATAGTAGACATCCGAGTTGGCGCTCGCCTCCACCGAATGTGTGTGAAGGAAAGTACCTCACCTTCATATAGTCAATCCATAGAGAGTCTCTCGTCCGCAGGCGCCACCATAATTTGATGGAGAAAGCGTCCACCATTTTCGTAAATCTCACAAGCCCCAACCCTCCCTCTTCTGTAGGCTTGGCTAGAGATAGCCATCTGGACCAGATTCTTCTTATACCGTTCGTCGTTCGACCCCAAAAGAAGTTGATGAAGAGCCCCTCGATAATGGTTAAAACTTTCCTTGTGGGGTTACATGCTGCAAGTGTGTACAACAGCATCGAGCATAATACATGTTTAAAAAGTAAAAGCTTGCCTCCCATGGAGAGTAGGCTATTGTGCCACCCATAGATTTTCTTCTGAATCCTTTTGATGACCGACTCAAAGAGCACCACCTTTCTACGACCGTAGGTGTAAGCCCCCTGAATTTAGGGTTTTTTTTACTTTTCTAAATTAATTATTTTGAATAAATATTGTTATTCGATTATTATTTTTATTTAATATTCTTTTCCGTGACTTTGACTTCTGGAGCGTCAGGGATGCCAATCTCTGGAAACTCTCTTCATGAGTTTGTAGTAGAAAAGATTATCTTCATTTTTATATATCATGTCTCACTCAAACTTGTTCCCTTATACTCTTTTTGCTTCACACAACTTCGGGTCAATTTAGACCATTTGATCATTAAATAATTATTAATTGATTTTTTTACTTTTATCTTTGATCATCATATGTATGTTACCGTGACTTTTAATTTAGGAGCACAAGACTAGTCATTTTCTTGAAACCAACTTTTCATGCATGACCTACTCGAGACACCCTACACCTATGACCTTCGTGTCCCACTCAGACACACCATCTTGTGCTTCATTTGCTTCGCACAACTTTTGGGTCAATTTAGGCCAATTAATTCTCTACCGTAAAATTTGACCTGACTTCCAATTTAATTTCGGGACCTGACATCGATCTAACCTAGTCGACCCAATATATGTCTTTGACCCATTTTGAGCCTACTACCTACATGACACTTGTGTTCCATTTATTTGAGCCCCCGCATGCTACTTATTTATCCATGATCATAAATACCAAAAATTAATCTATTTATTTCACCAAACCCGATTTTGACCCGATCCGGCTCAACCAAACCCAAACCCAAGCTCCATGTTATCCCCTTATGAACACCCATACCCTAATTCTCCTACAAAATGTTAAATATCTATTCTACCCATTTTAAATATTTAATAGACCCCTTGATCAAATTCATAAAGAATTACACATTCAATCATGGCCCTTCATTCAATCCCTATTTATTTCCAACCATACATCAACTCACAACAAAACTCACACACCCCTTCATTCAGTCGGCCCTAATCCCCACATGTACTCTCTCTCTCTCTCTTTCTACTTTCTTAATCGCAACTCACCCCTCTTTTAATTTAACACCCTCATATTTCACTCTCTTACAAATCAAAACAACAACACTCCTTCATCCTCCTTGGCCGACTGTGCACACCATCATCATCTTCACAACACCACCACCCTACCCTTAGCCCAGCCAGCTTCCTCTCCTCCCTAGGCCGCACTCCCTCTCCGCCTCCCTAGGCTGGGCTCCCCCTCCTCCTATTCTTCTTCACACCATCATCTACATCACCATCACCATTAAATTGCCACCCCCACCCGTGCTCCACCACCACGAACCACCTCTCCTCCCTTCTCCACCGTGCCTCACCGCTGCACCGCCACAGCCACGGTCGTGCTGCAGCAGCAGTGAAGCAACACCAGCATCAGCGCAGCACTGGCAGCAGCAGCACAGCACAGGCAGCAGTAGCCGCGTGCCACTTCCGGCCAACCGTGCGCCGCCGCCGCCGTCGCCGGCGAGCCCCTTGGCCGGGCGCACCCCCGGACAGGCCCCCATGGCGAGCCCCCTCATCTCCAGCGCAAGAAACACCCGATTCATGCGTTTTGTACGGAATCTCGTCAACGCACGCGTACGGATTTCAGAATGTGTGCCTCGTCACAGCGACTTCTCGCACATTTTTTGAGAAATTCGACCGTTGGATCGGCGAACTCCTTTCTCCGTCACAATCTCGGTATATCCCTCTACCTCACCCTCAAGTTAGTCCATTAATTTTGCGTTTGATATAACAAAATCGGCCGCCAAGTTAACCGTTTAAATTGTATAATTTTTGGACAATTTTGCGGAGCCAACTTTGTCGGCTCATACCTCCTCCATCGTAGCTCCGTTTGGCGTGCCACTAGTTCCTATTTGTAGCTGGTATAACCCTCTTCCTACCACTCAAGTTTCGTTTCATTGTGAGCACGTTTGATTGGTTGAATTCGACGTCAAAGTTGGCCGTCCGAATTCATAATTTCTAAGTTGTAAAATTCTATTTTTGAACCCGGGACTCCCGATTTCAATTTTGACACCACTAGTAGATTCGTGGCGTCGTTCTGGCACGAATTCATATAAAGTTTGTTAGATTTGGAGGACGTGGGCCCTGGCACGTATTTCGGTGCAAAGTAGGCTCCATAGTCCGAGTCAACTGATCAACTTAAGATCGGGTCAACGGAATCCAATTCTGGATATACCGTCGAGTTCGTATCGTTATTCTGGACTCGTTAACATATAATTTGCTGAGTTTTGAGGACATTGGCTCCGACACACTTTTTCGTGCAAATCGAAATTTCAATATCCTGGTCAACGGACCAATTTGAGATCGGGTCAACGGAATCCAATTCTGGATATACCGTTGGGTTCAAATCGTTATTCTGGATTCGTGAATATATAATTTGTTAGGTTTAGTGGACTAGTATCCTTGAACATTTTTTGGTGCAAAGTGGGTTCGACACGGACACCGTTTTGACCCAAAATTACTTTTTTGCCCCTATATCCAAATTGGACTTTTGGATAGGCTATCCTAGCTGATTTGACCATTCTGGACACGTTGGTGATGTTTGTTTCATCATCTGACAATGTTTATAGATATTTCTCTGTGTATTATATTTTATTATAATTAATTCTTATTATGTTCGTATTTCGAAATTAGTACAAGGAAACTGAGATCGGTCGATTCCAGTGATCTCACATTGCTGAAATTGACAAGATGATCATGTGGATTACTGTGATAAGATTATTAACCTTATCGTTGATTATCATATCTCGATTTTAGTGTCGTAGGTTTCGATGTACGAATAACGAGGTGCAACTTGATATTTTAATTCTTAGATTAGAGTTGATCCTGTTTGACCAAGATATATGGTATCTTGGTAGATAAATATTAGAAATAGTATGCTTAGGCTAGTTTTGACCTTGGTTGACCAAGTTTGACTGCTTTGACCAAAAGTTAACTATCAGTCAATACTTGGCCTAGAAATGTCTAGAACTTGACCAGAGTTGACCAGTTGACCCAAAGTCAACTGTTAGTCAACATTAGCCTAGTTTGACCTAGAGTTGACCAGTTGATCAAAAGTCAACTGTAAGTCAACCTTTGACCCAGTTTGACCTAGTTTGACTTGGTTTGACTTCCTGTGACCTAGTTTGACCTAGTGTGACCTAGTTTGGCTTAGTTGGACTGAGATTGACCTAGATTACATAGCTTATACTATATAATCATGCCTAACACTATTAAACCCTAATTAGCTTATATATTTATATATATATATATATATATATATATATATATATATATATATATATCATCTTTAGGTTGTGACATCACTCTGAGCATCGACCCCATTTGACAGCTCAGGATCGCAGGCAAGTACATTCTCTGATAGTAGTTCCTTGTCTTGATATCTTATTTATTTGATTCAGTTATGGTGTTTTACTTGATTCTTGTCACGATGGTGCACGGACTAGTATACGTTAGATCTTAGCATGAGATATTATTACTGGACTTTCTTGGTATATTGGTATATTGTTCGATCTTGTCTTTTGTACTTGTATAGACACCAATTTCTGAGGGGGATTAGCTACCCTCTTGGAGAATCCCGTGTCATGACGTGCTATGTCCGGATCCATATACTATTCGGGGATGGAGAGTTGTTAGTGGTTATGTGATCAATACCATACTTGTATTCCTATACTTGTTCCTAGCTATACCCTTACTTCATGTAGAGTAAAGCTTGACCCTACTTGTTCATAGCTTTCCATGCTGGCTGGCCTGACCCAGAGTTCTTATTTTTCTTGTTTATAGCTAGTCAGATGGTACAGCCTGATCTTGACCCAAGCCGATCACATAATGCTCTAATATCTCAAGGCACATTTTATGTTTACATTATACATCAGATATTCATGTACTGTTCTACTTTCCTATATGTTACACCCTAATATGATTTCAACTTTAAATATCATGTTTTACTTATAGTCTTGATATATCATCTTGTATTATATTATGATTGTCTCTTGTAGCATTTGGCAATACTATAAAAATATTGTTAGAGGTGTACTTGCTCATTTTCCTGACATGATAACCGTTGATGTTTACAGAGGACATATTGGCTGATTGCTCTACCTTTTATGGGTATGGCCAGGATAGAGTTTTGATGAGACATTACCCCTGGAGCCCGCAGATGATATAGTACCTATTTAGATTTGCTAGATAGGTTTGTTTGGACTGCGAGCCATCTAGTTTATGAGACTTATATTATATTTGGGACCTTGTGTTATGTTTTTGACTCTCTACTATGTTTGTAACTTTGCTTCTATTTTCGTACTTATTTGTCCATCATATCTTTAAGATATTCGTGCCTATCTTCCCTAGATGACTTGTGATTGAGTTGAGATTATATACCTCCATACGGAGATGACAGGTATATATATAAATTGTGTCTAGATGCTATACTTTCTGGTAGACCTATACAACATTCTACCGTCGATTCTGTGGCGTAGGCTGGACGTACCTACGTGCTCGTGCCCCTAATTAGGGTACGGGTCATGATAGTAGGCTAATGGGCAACCCAAGTATGTGAAAGACGGGTGCCTTACCTCCAATCCAGTCAGTGAAGTTAGGTACTCTTTGGAAGAGGGAAGGATCGACTCATGAGCGTAAATGTTGTACTTATACTTGTTAGTTCTCTGCCCCAACATAGCTCCGTACCTTCGAAGGAGGGAGACGGTCCTCTTAACCACCGGAATGTCATCGCTAGAGAAGATAATGATGTCGTTCGTATACGCAAGGTGGGTGATCAGTAGGAAACCACTCGTGGCTCTGAATATGTGATGATAGTTTTTTCCCTGACGAATGAGATTGCGATTGAGGAGCTCCGCCGCAATAATGAACAGTATCGGTGACAGGTAGGGCTGCAAACGAGCCAAGCCGAGCGAAGCCGAGCCAAGCTTTTGTAAGCTTGAGCTTGGCCTGACTAGAATTAATCGAGCTCAATCTCGAGCTCGTGCTTGGTAAATTTTTAATTTTAGAGCTTGAGCTTGGCTCGAGCTTGTTTAAATTAAGCTTGAGCTTGGCTTGGTTTGAGCTCGAGCTTGGCTTAATAGGCAAACTTGATTCAAGCTTGATAAACAAGCTCGATAAGCTCAAAATCAAGACTCGTTAGGCTTGATTTCCAGCTCGTTCAACTTTATTTTAAGCTTATTAAGCTTGATTTTAAGTTTAGCAAGCTTGATTTCAAGCTTAACAAGCTTGATTTCAATTTAGTTAGGTTTGAATTCAAGTACCTGTAATATTAACAATTTATTTATAAAAATTTAATTAAAAAAGTTCCCAATTATTATTATTATTATTATTATTATTATTATTATTATTATTATTATTTATATATATATATATATATCATTAGGAGCAAACGAGCTTCTAAACCAGCTCCTAAACGAGCTCTTAAACGAGCTTCTAAACGAGCCAGCTCGCAAGCTCATAAACGAGTCAGCTCGCGAGCTCAAACGAGCCGAGTACTTCTAAGCTTGAACTTGGCTTATTTATTAAACAAGTTCAAAAATAAATCTTGAGCTCAACTTGTTTAGTAAACGAACCGAGCTCAAACGAGCTTTTATCGAGCCGAGCTTCGAGCAGCTCGCGAACGGCTTGGCTCATTTGCAGCCCTAGTGACAGGGGATCGCCTTGTCGAACACATCACTGGGTACGGAATGATGATGTAGCCTCACCATTGATGACCGTGGAGATCCAGACGTTCCCCATGGAGCGCCAAAGAATGTCCATCCACGATTCAGAGAAACAAAATCGACGCCGCATCTAAATGATCGATTGCCAATCTAGCATGTCGTATGCCTTATCTATATCTCGCATAATGACGATGTTTCCGTCGCAATTCAGAGGCTTTATGCTATTGACGAGCTTCTACGCTAGTAGAATGTTGTCTACTATCTCCCTACATTAAACAAACCCAGCCTTTAGAAATCAACTTATTCAGAAAAGGAGATAACCTTGCAGCTATCAATTTGGAGGAGATGTTGTTAAAAAAAGTTGCACTGGCTGATGGATCTATAATCTGCAAAGCCGGATAGATTAGGCACTTTGGGGATGAGGACGAGGAGGGTGTTAGCGATTGATTTAAGGAATTAATAATGAAGGCCTTCTATGAAAGCCTGAATTGCTTCTATGATGTTGGCCTTAATAATTTACCAGAAGGATATGAAGAAGTACCCGTTAAACCCATCCGATCCTGCTGCGCTATCAGGATCTATACCTTTGATTGTGTTCTAGATTTCCACCTCCAAAATAGGATATTAAGCATTAGATTGTCCTCCTCGGTAATCAGTTGAGGGATAACCTCCAATAGGGACACGTCGAGATAGATCGCCTCTTTGGAATTTAGAGTTGAGAAATAAGATATCGCCTCCCTGCGAATATCTTCGTTAGAGAGAAGGAGAGTACCCTCACTATCAATGGTTTCGTTGATGAATAATTTCCCCATTTTGTTTTGGACGCACGCATGAAAAATACTTTGAGTTTTTGTCTCAATCAATGTCCCATTTAACCTCTGCTTTTTGGCACCAAAACTTTGTTTTTGAGGCCAACCTCTACTGCAGCATATAGTTGGCCTCCGATAGCTTCCTCCAGTTGTCTTCATTGCTGTACTCCTCGAAGAACCATTAAGCAAGTGTAACCGCACCTTCTGCGTTCCTCGCGGCTTAAAGGACGTCGTCATAAACCTCTCTACTGCAAGAAAATAGAGCTATGCTTGTGTTCTTCAAATTTTCGGCCACGCGCTCTAATAGGTTGGTGTGCTGGTGCGCCTGCCACGCCCTCTAGACTGTAGGAATAAATCCAGGTGCTTCAGCCAAAAATTTTGAAACTTGAAAACTTTCTTAATCTTTGGCTTCCTGACCACGACGTCCAAAAACAGAGGATTGTGGTCCGATTCCGATCGGTTAAGGTAAGTGACCACGAAGCTGGAAGTCACGTCGTGCCAGTGTTAATTCACTAGGATCCTATCCAATCAAGATTTTATGTTGAAGGAGCCTTCTTGCTTGCTATTCCAAGTGAATTCATTCCCGGAGAAAGGGAGATTGATGAGATGGCCATCGAAGATTAACTGATTGAATTCGAAGATAGAACCCGAAGATACATTGTTCCCCTGACCGCTCGTTCGGACTAGATATGGCATTGAAGTCTCCTCCAATAATCCAAGGCCTCCCTAAATCATTTTTGTTGATCAGAAAGTCCCACATATCTCTTCTCTTCTTTTTAGTCACGCCTCCATGGACAAATGATAGTTGAAAGCTGTCGCAAAGCGACGGATGTTGCACCTCTATCGTGATCGCTTGGTCGAAGTCGGCTACCATCCTAGATTTGATATCCTTCCCCAAAAAACCATGTGTCTTTGGCTACATACATAACTTACAAAAAGCCCAACTTAATTCTGTACAGTTCCAGTTTATCCCTCGACACCTTGGCCTATATTATTGCCAAAATGTCCAGGTTATAAAGTTTAACGAGGGCCTTCAGCCAATTTATTATTTTCCTTTCCCCTATCCCCCTAATATTCCAAATCATGATGTGTATCATGATGAAACAACTGGAGGAGAAAGTTTTGAAGCTGATCTAAAGGCTATGCCTGAGGTGGGAGGATTATCTGCTTTCTGTCTCTCTGAGAGCTGCTTCTTGGGGCCCTCAACTAGAGAGTGTAGAGGGAGGGAGATGGATGGATTGGTGATGTCTGTATCCTCTTCGAGGATGGCCTATGAGTTCTCTAGGGAGATAATTCCTGCTTCTTTATCGTCGGAGTAGGAGGAAGTCATATTAGGAATAGCAGAGCTGGGATCTGGAAGCTACTGATAAGGAATGATCTGGAGTACCTCCTCCACCTGCAGATCACTCACTCGAGGAACAAGCCTCTCGCCTGCGCTTGCCTTCCCCCTTCTGTGATGATTACTATCCTTCCGATCGGACGATTATCTTCCATCTCCTAAGAATCAACTGCCGTTCCGGAGGAAGAAGCCTGATCGTCTTGTAGGATGATTACAAGGGTATCTCTCATGGAAATTGTGGCAAGAATCATATGGGACACCCCATGGGGCACCGAGATCTAAGCATCCTTCTCTGGAGGGGAGATTTTGTCCCCTGTAGCTGACTTACCCTAGGAAATCTTACAACATTCTTTGGCGTGACCTTGGTGCGAGCAGGTGGAGCAGAAGTCTGGGATACAGACCCGAATTGAGTGTTCCAAGGACAAGCGAAGGTCCCCTTTGTCATGACTCGCACCCAGTGTAAGAGTACAAGACCGTGGGTACATTCAGCCTACGCCATAGTGTCGGCTGTAGAACGTTATCCTAGGTCTCAGCAGCTACTATTACACAGTATATTGTACCTATCCAATATATATACTCTCCATTCGAAGGACAATATCAAAAAGATACAACTCAATCACAAAAAGCTAAAAAGGAATAACGGCACGATATAGATTAGATGGATGCCAAAGTGTAGTACAAGTCAAATAGAAATAAGTTTAGGTGTTATCAACACATCACACTGACTATATGAAATGATAACAAAACAAAAGTCAGCTGGAGACAAATCCAGATAAAGGTTCTAGCAGTCTAATCTAGGCACTACTGGTGTCTCCTCTGGGCTAGCTGGATCCCCTGATGATCCAGGTCACAAGTATTGTCTAGGCCGACGCCATAATAGGTAATGCAGAAATCCTACAAATCCTCTGTAAAATTTTGTCAACATATCTAGTCAGGATTGAAGCGAAATACATAATTTAAACAACAGTTTTATTATATGGTAGGAAATATAGAAATAATAATAGAATAAGATACATGACATGCTGGAAAGAAATACAAGAAAATAATATGAAGAGTAGATAAGGAAACTGAGTACATGAATAGAATAGTCAACATTTAAAACTACAATAAATATAAGTGATTTAGAGCACAAAGCTGTTATGTGATTGGTTTAGGTTGTACATGAGTATTCTACAGTAACTCCATTATATATGAAGGTATAATCGACATATACATGAGTATACTAGAAGATTTTATCACATAACCACTTATACTCCTCCACCCCAATAAATACATAAGGATCCGATCACGTTACATTACGTACACAACTGTTTGTTTGAACATGAAGCACATGAGAGTACGCGAGAGCATAAGAGTACATAAATAATACGAATACAAGGAGTACATGATGTACATGATAAAGTACATGAACAAAAAATACCCGATGTATCCGATAAGGGGATAACATCTCGAGATAAGATCCCTATCGTACCAATCAGTGTTAACAATGTGTCAGCATCAAGTAAAGTAGTCTAGAGCAAGCAATATAGATACTGTCATGATAAAAACAATCAGAGAATATACTCGTCTGATATCCTGAGCAACAACTATGTATCGGTATCCGAACTGGAGTGATAGAGACCTATTATGAAATTACAAAGTTACAAAGTATTCTAGAGTAAACAATTAATTCAAATGTGTTATCTATATGATGCTAGGCCTTCTAGGTCAATGAAGTCAATTTGGGTCTATATTAGTCAAACTAGGTCAATTGAGTCAAGTCTAGGTCTCTAGACTAATACCAAGGTACACTAGTCTATATTTGTCAATATCTAGTTAAGCGTAGTCAATTTGTCATTACTAGCTTATGCTTTATATATATGTATCTTAAATTCATACGAATACCTATATTATCTTAGATACAAAATTGTATTCCAATACCTTGACCATACACCCCTTATCTAAACCATTTCCTTACTCACCACTTTACCTACCCTATATTACCCCTTCACAAATACTTCACAAATACACAACACACACTCACAAACACACTCACATGTGGTCACTCTCTTATATGCTATATACCTAGTTATAGGCATGCATCTCTCTTCCCCCATATACAGTGGACTGAAAGCCTATGGCTAAGACTGAACAAAACCTAACTGATACATGTAGTCTTCCTACCTGCTATATGGACTGTCACATATTAACTGGTAAATAGGTAATTGGATAGGTAGAATAGACACATATTCACAAAATAGACTAAACATTAAGTTCAGTAGAAAAATCTCAAAAGATAGACACTCATAGAAAGGGAACATAATGGACCGAACAGTATACTGAATGGGGAATGTACTAAATAAGGGTACAAGCAATTAAGTAGAGATGAACCAACTGATACCCATATCAGTATCCCACTGACACATGTTTGGATGTGAACAAGGACTGAACAAATCTCATAATCGAGCTCATTTCCCCATCTCCACATAACTCATAAACCTTTCTATATGACCTGTACTGATAGACAAAGGTAGTGAACTGATATATATCAGATATCAGTGGACTGAACAATGACTAACTAGGGACTGGACAAAAGAATGAAAGTAGACTGACTTCAGTTAAGGACTGAGCATGAGGTTAATGCAAGACAACATAAAGTATTACTGATATATGTGAACTGAGGTAGGTAACAGTAGAAAAAATTGTAGGAAACTGATCAGATACAAAGAGAAGTTGATTGTACCATTAGTGTAGGATAGACACACTATAAAGAGGGGGACTATTATAAGCAATATCTAAACTGATACTTAAAAGAAGATATAGACTGACAAATAAAGACTGAACAGTGAATATCTTAACTGATACTAAGAGGACTGGCTAAACATTATAATGGACTGAACACTATGTACATGATGACTGATAAATATAGAATAACTGAACCTATTACAAATAGAGGGCAGCTAGTAGACTGAAACACTCAAATGGAATAGACTGATGCATAAACAAAATAAGACTGAATAATAAGATATTAGTTAAGGACTGATCATTATGAATGGACAGTTGAGATGGAACCAAAAAATGAAACAAAGAGGACTGAAATATGAATACTAACTTGAGTCACTGTCCTTGACTGAACCAATGGGTTTCACATTATGGACTGAACTTAAGAGATAACTGTTGCTAGCCTATTTCGATGATTACACAGATGGGACTACTTCTAGTTCAAGGACTGAATAATATACCTCTGATTACAAGTCCCACAAGGATAGAAATACAATGCAATGTCTAGACTGTATACCTGAGGTTAGCTCAAAATAGGACTGATCATCAACTGAGCCTAACTACTAATACTCGGTACAACAAATCATGGACTAATGTAATAGAACCAATTGATTGGGGCTGAACACGCATTAGATATGCAGGACATAACCCCAAACCAGGACTGGATTTCCAAATACATCATGGACTGAACATGCATTAACTGAGGACTGAAATTCACATGAACTAATACATGGACCAATGACTAACAGGAATTGGACTGAACTTGAAATGGAGAATGAACATTTACAAATATATATATATATATATATATATATATATATATATATATATATATATATATATATATATATGGATTGAATATGTAAGGGGTGAACTGCATACTCAAATAATATCAGCTGGCTGATACACTAAGAGACTGATCAGTACAAAAGATATTATGGACTGGACAGTTGGCATATCTAGGAAATGATACTAGGATAGGGACTGAACTAGGTAATATGAATAATAGAATTGAACATAAAATAAACTGATACAAGTGTTATCACACTACTCAAGTCACAACCCTTCTCTTAAACTGGACTGGACACACATGTTTGAAGGGGCTGAACACTAATGAATGGGCTCGACTGAAAGAAAATAGGTACAAACTAAAAGTTAAAATGGGATGAGACATATGACTGGACTTAACATGAATGAGGACTGATACATATTTAGATGTAGGCTAAAGAATGATTGATACTAAGTACTGAACTATTAGAATAGAGCATGGACTGTAATATTTAGTATTATGAAGAATTGAGCCAAAGCGGAACTGAACATGAAGGTAAATGGATTGAACATGAAGTTTATAACCGGGGACTGTTACCTCCAGTACCCCCTACTACTCATCTCATATTTCTGAACAAAGTGGCAAAGGGACAGAACATGTGAAATTAACTGAAACACAAGGAAAACTGATACTTAACAAAATAGGGCTGACTAAATCACCCTTGCTCGACACAAGAGTAACAAAGGACTGAATATCTATTAGAGTGGACTGAAAAATAGAATGCAGACCAAAATGACAGTCCATACGGCTTAAACATAGTTTATATCGACATCCCCCAATCACCATACAATGGATCAAAACTAATCTAAATCCCTAGATAACCCTACCATTGATAACCATAGCAAAACAAGCTTAGCACAAGATCTAAAACTGAAATTTAGGACATTGGTGTTCTTTTGATCATTTTGTCAAATACTTGGCGTGTGTATCCGATACACTCGTGATACGCACTCCAAATTGATCCAAACTTGACCCAAAGTATACCCACATGTTCTAAATCATTAGTATGACCTAATTTACCAATTTCACAAACCCTAGAATCCTATTTTCATATTTCCCTTAATTTATGCTAAAAGAAAAGGGAAAAATCCCTCAAATAGGAAGAGGAGAGTCTAAACTCCTCTCTAATGGCAACCCTAATGCAATGGGTTCCCTACTGAATGTATCTACACTAATTAAAAGAAAATTAAAGGGTTAGAATACTTATACCAATTGGGAGATAGATTTCTAATACAAAATTCCTTAGATCTAGAATCTCTTCAAGTTCCAAATGCTCCAATCCCTCCAAGCTTTCCAATAGAGCCTTTTCCTCTCTAATGGAAAGATAATGAGACTAATTTGGAGGAATTTGGATTAGAAATTAATGTAGGAACAATTTGGAGAAGCTTGCTAAATTAAGGTTAGGGTTTTGAATAAGAGTGGGAGGAAGATGATGAAGTGGGGTTATATATAGAAAGTGGCCCGTCCATTGAGGTTAGGGTTAGGATTTTGAGTCAATGTAAAATGTCTATGAAGTACTCATATCTTGTCATGACAAGTTTAGAGAAAAGCCTTACTCCCCAATTAGTGTTATAGTCTAACTTTCTAACCAATCCTTCTAATCTACTAGAGGCTAACTAAAGTTTAATTTGGCTAGTCCTAATCATTTAGTTAGGTGGTCACGTCAAGTCGGTTTAGGTCTTATATGGTCACTAACAACTATTCTAACTAAAGACTAACCATATTGATATTAAATATTGTAAATAATTAATCCAAAAATATTATTACTAGTTTTGTAAAATAAATTTATTATTCAATTAAAATTTGTATCACTATAATAACTAAAAATAAAAACAGTTAAAAATATTCCTCTTCTAGAAAACTGGTAGTTACAATCCTAACCTCTTAAGGAAATTTTGTCCTAAAAATTTAAGTTGGTTGTACACTTCTTAAGGTCATGCCCCCAACAATCATGGTCCAAGAAAGTCTTATCTAAACAATACAATTCTATTTAAAGTAACAAACATACATGGTTATGATATTATTGGTCATGAAACTTAATATCGATTTGGGATCTCATCTAACTACACTAACCACAATATAGCACAAGACAATTCATAAGTTACCAAGAACACACAAACAATGGTAGAAAAAGAAAATAAGGGTCACAACAAAACAACATGCTAATCTACCTCCTGTAGCATTAGCCTTCCCATTTCTAGACCTATCAGCTTGTCTAATTAGTACTAGGTTATATCATACATAGAAGGCTACAATCTACTCATGCATCAAAAACTTATCTCAAAAGACATACTGGAATCTAGGTTATTTACTCACCTACAATCGGGTCTAGTGATTAGAATTAACTACCTCTTTGAGTCAGGGCTTCGGTTAGGATAGGTGCAATAGGATAGTCTTGCATCATGTGTGTAGCTGACACACAAAACAGGCACAACCCTTTCCTCTTTATACAGTCGGTCCATACATGTCCAAGTTTCTTATAGTAGACATAGGTAGGCACCCGCTCAACTGGCCTCTACTGAACAGGAATTCGAACTGGAAAGGATGCCATAGGCTGAAGGTTTCGGCACTCATGAGGCCCTGGGTGGATACTACTCTTCACTCTCTTAGAACGATGCTCTCCTCGAGATTGCATTAGGTCTACAACTCCTGGATCCTCTGGCTCTGCTTCCTTAGGATCTCAGTCTGAACCCTTTGTGTCACCAATACATTCCGAAGAAGTCCAAATATCTGAGTTCCATCGAGAACAAACCTCATGAGAATATGGTATGGGGTACCACTCCAGGAGGCAGAGGAGGAGGCGGAGGAAGACTCTTGATCTCAGAAAAAACTGCAGCCCTCTTCTAAATGGCAGGGGAACTCTCTGGTGAGGCTGCTACTACCTCCTCAATGACAGAAGGTGCAACTACCTCCTGGTCAGCCGATGGGGTGACTACCTCCTGAGCAATAGGAGGTACAAGTATGCTTTCAGTCATGTCTGGAACTGCAGTTGCTCTCAGACAACAAGCTCTGGTCTTGGGTGCCATACTGGAAAGATAAATGGAAACAAGAAATCATCAAAGGGCCGTAAAATAGATTATCAGTCAATATATTTATGAAACTATTAATTATCATAATAAACAGAAGAACTATCTATAATGGATTACTATTTATAATTCTAATGCTAAACTATCATCTCAAGGACATGAACACACTTACTTACTGGCACATCCTACTCAGGATAATACACTAATACCTATCATAAATAGGGTTGCTAGGTTACTATGTTATTTGTCGTCTAAGACTTATATGCTGATACTTAAAGCTCACATACCCAACCGGTCGTCCTCAGACTCACAAGCTATACTCCTAACAATCAAGGCTGATACTCAAGGACACTAACCCATTTGCAAGTCACCAATCTGTCATACCATGAAGGAACTATAATAAAATGAAACTTTATAAGGAACTGGACTAAAGGGACTGAAAGTATCTCCATTCCTAAGCTAATTGATGATGGAACAAATCCTATAATAACAGAAGTGAGCTTTTGCTACAGCTAATAGCATATGTATTCTAACTTTCTTTGTGTAGCAATATTTTTATTTTTAATAGCACAGTGGAGGCAGAGAACGTGGTGGTGGTGGGTATTGGCGGTGGTGGGGACAAACGTAGGGACATTTATTGGGATGGTGTGGGTTCAGGACCTGATAGGCACAATAGGCTTTGCACACAAGGTATTTGTTTTTAATGACTGTTGTGTTGATTTTGAAGGTTAATGCATGTCATTATGTGCAGCTCTTTTGTTAACTTTGAGTGCTTGATTAATCTTTGTTTCTTAAGATGAATATTATATTCTATATTTAATTCATCAGCTTGCAAAATAAGATATTGTTCTCAGCATACTGACACTCGCTATATCGCACAAGGTAAAGGGCTCGCAATAGGAAACCCCAGCTTCGATGGTTGCCGAAATAGTTATTATACTTATCTGAAAAAGTCTGTATATTGTATCCAATCCGTCCGTGTCTGTATCTGTATTCAAAAACATAAAAAAATTATTTACTTTTTTGTATTCAATTACAAGTATTCATTATCTAATGTTTTGACAAAGGATTTTAACTAATCTGATTTTTTATGCATTGATCCAAGACTGATGTACATCCAAGACTGATGTATAGTGGAGTTATACTTGAATGTAGTCGAATATGAGATTGCTCTATTAGAAATTTCTTTTGTAATTTTAGTTTTGAACATTGACCTGCAAGATGATACCTGAGTGGTCCATGATGCAAAAGGTTCTGAAGGTATAGATGGGGGTATGGACATGACACTTCCTTCCCTTGAGGAATGCCAATTGAACACAAATATATAAGGGAACCATTTAAGATTTCTATTTTAATGTCAAAATGTCCAACATATCATATAAATAAGAGGCAAGATTAAAAAACATGGACTTAATATTATTCAGGTATATACTGGAGGGTAAAGAACTTGAGTTATACATAAAGAAACTGCAGAACAACAAGTACATATGTTTGAAACTTCTGATATCAGAAATTCATATGCAATCAATCTCTCTATATACACACATTTGAATGCACATATGTTTCATATTTAGCTTCTAATTAACTGATTCTTTAGTATTTGGAGAAATAAAGATTTTATACCTACATTGACTGCTGCGTTGATTTGAAGGTTAATGCATGCCATTATGTGCTGCTTTCTTGTTAACATTTGAGTGCTTGCTTAATCTCTTTTTTCTTAAGAGGAATATTAATTCATCAGCATACAAAATATGATAGTGGTCTCAGCAAACTGACAGTTGCTATATAGCACAATGTCTAGGGTTAGCAATAGGAATCCCCACCTTTGATTTTTTTTTTCTTCATGGTTTTCAAAATAGTATACCATTCCTACTTTATATTTCACTTCTCATTTGCTTCATTGTTCTTTTTCTAGGCGCAACCCAATGGTAGTATTTGGCTTCCCTTAGAACATATCTATTGCGACTCTGTCTAGTCTCACTTTACCCTCACTAAATATTTCTACATGAAGTTGGTTCGGTAGAGTATTTTAGATACAAGGGAGGGAATCAAGATATACTTGTAATCATTCTTTATTATTGGTGTTGAGAATCAATAAGGGACTTTTAGTCCCACATCGGAATATGTAGTATGTAGAGGAGCTAGACTCCCTATAAGTAGTGAAGTAGTCCATCAATAAAATTCATTCAACCATTATTTTCTACATGGTATCAGAGCCATAACTCTCTCTCTCTCTCTCCACACAAAAAAAAAAAATTTCCCCCCTTCCCTAGCCGACCACTGACCCCCCGCCGTCTCCCACCCCCTCTCTCGCCGCTCCACCACCCTTGCCGCCTCCACCACCCGCAGTAGTCCCCCTACCCTCGCCGACCCCACCCCCCGACTCCAGCACCCCGCCGACTCCAACGCCGACCCCCCCCGCCCCCCTTCCCCCCGACGTAGCCGACTCCAGTACCCTCCCGCCGACTTCAGCACCCCACCGACTCCCACGCCGACCCCCCCTCCGCCGACTCCAGCCCCCCTCCGGTATCCTCCCAGCGACCTCCTCCAGCACCCCAGCACCCCATCCCGCCCCCCTCCCCCCACTCTAGCACCCTCCCAGCCGTACCCCCCTCCTCCATCTGCCTCTCTTATGGAAACCCTAACCCTAGCCCTAGCAGCCCCATCCAAACCCTAACCCTAACCCTAGCCGTCACAAAAATAAAAAAAAAATAAAAAAATAAAAAAAATGGCGTATTTCGAAGACAAGTCGAGATGTCAAATTCTTTATTTGCACCGACTCTGTTCCTAGATTGTGCCGTTTGGAACTAACACATGTTTATGTTGTTATTCCACCTTCACATCGGGATGTATACAGAGACTGATCATGTCTTCTCTGGTGTCCTGACGTGTTCATTTTACATGCACGCGCCGGTGCTGGCCAAGTTAGTAGCGCATTCGTAAAGTCTGTGACGTCGAAGAAGACGCCGAAGCCGAAGGAGACGCCGAAGTTGGAGACGTTGCCGTAGCCAACGAAGACGAAGAAGCCGACGAAGTTGGGGACGTTGTCGACTCCAACGTCAAAGAAGCCGACGTAGACGACGAATAAGGGTTCACAGTTGAAGAAGCCATGGATTCGATCAGTGGCAAACTGACGGCCGAAGAGATGAAGGCCTTGGTTGATGTTATCTTATCAAAAAGATTAACCGAGGTCACCCCACGTGTGATCCATACTGATGTGGATCCGTCCCCTTACAAAATGGGGAAATTGGAGAAGCTGGAGACGAAGTTGGAAGGAACATCCAACTACTTGAAGTGGTCACGACAGGCGATGCGGACACTGAAGGGACGTGGCTTGGTTGGCTATGTCACTGGCCAGGCCACGGCGCCAGCCGATCACTCCACCAGGGAGTATGCTGTTTGGGAGATTGTCAACAACGTTGTGGTTGGGTGGTTGACTGCCTCTTTAACCGACCAGGTGTCGGGCACTGTCGAGGCCATGGAAGCTGCTGCTGATATATGGCGGACTCTAAAAGATATGTACTCCGGCTCGGGCAACCCTATGCGAGTCTTTCAACTGCAAGATGAACTCGATAGGGTGGCCTAAGACGATCGTACCATCTCTGAGTACGCGGCCCTGTTGAAGAAGTTCTGGTCTGATCTGGATCATTATGATCCTCTTGGGATGGAAGATGCACAAGTCGAACCGGCATTCGCGAAGTACTTTCAGACGTTCCTAGCTTATATTTCCCGGCAGCGTATGATGAAATTCCTGAAGGGCCTACATCCTGTATTTGAGCAAAGACGGAATATCCTCCTATCCCAATCCACGCTTCCGTCCTTGGAAGAAGCTATAGTTGTTATGACACAGGAAGAAGCTCGACTGAAGCTGATGCCCAACAAGGGCTCCTACCAGGAGGAGCAAGTCGCGGTTGAAAAGTCTGCCCTTGCTGCTTTCAATCAACCTCAATCTATGGGTGGTGTTTGCCACGATTGTGGTGACTCCGGACATTACATCCGATTTTGTCCAAAACCCTTGCGCAATCAGTCTACTGATCGAGGACGGGGTCGTGGAGGCCGGCGTGGTGGTAGAGGAGGATATGCTGGTAGAAGGAGTGGACACAAAGCAAATCTGGCGGAGGAAGGGGGAGAGAATCAACTGGCTGAATTAACCCCGCTTGAGCGGGAGTTCCTTGAGAAGTTGCGAGGCACAAAGCTGGGTTCGGCCGACAGTCCTGGGGCGTCTTCAACCTCAGGAGATCACATCACTTGCTTTGTCCAAACCAGCACCGATGATTCTGTACGTGCTCTAGCATCTATCCATCAGCCTGGATAGATTATGGACTCTGGGGCATCTCGCCATGTCACTGGGTCCCGTGGTGCGTTTCAGGAATATACTCACCTCCTATTGCCAGAGAGTATTCAGACTGCTGATGGTACATCCAACCCTGTAATGGGTAAAGGCACTGTCGTATGCACCCCTTCCATCACTCTAACCAATGTCCTACATGCTCCGTCTTTTCCTGTCAATCTCCTATCCATTAGTGCCATTATACTTGATCTTAACTGTACTTTTTCCTTTGATATTCCTCAGGTGACTTTTCAGGAGAAAGGGACATGACGACGACTTGGGACTGGCACATGGCGTAAGGGACTGTGGTATTTAGACAGGACTGGACTGGACAATGCATTGGCATCCTTGGTAGCAGACGCACCACCAGAAGCTTTCTGTCGCAGTGTTGAAGCCGACTTGCTACTCCACCACCAGCGTGTCAGATATTCTTCTTTTAAAGTTCTTAGTCGAATGTATCCGTCCTTATATCAAAGGGCTAATAAAGAGAAGTTATTTTGTAATACATGTGAGTTGGGAAAACATACTAGGAGTACATATGTGAGCACGGGGAATAGGAGTTCAACTGCTTTTGACATGATACATTCAGACGTATGGGGCCCTTGTCCTACAACTGGCATTAACGGCTTTCGGTGGTTCGTCACCTTTATTGACTGTTATACCCGCGTGATATGGGTCTATCTTATGAAGAATAAAAGTGATGTCCTTGAGGCCTTTCAAGACTTTCATCGACGGGTGGAAACACAATATGGCGCTAAAATTAAGTTTTTCCGGTCAGACAACGGGACGGAGTATACTAATAAGCGGGTTGCTGAGTATTTTTCCACTCATGGAATACTTCATCAAACTTCATGTGCTTATACTCCGGCCCAAAATGGTGTGGCGGAACGGAAAAACAGACACCTACTGGAAGTCGCACGGATGATGATGCTGGCTATGAATGTCCCGAAACACTTGTGGGGACAGGCTATATTGACGGCCTCTTATCTCATCAACCGAATGCCATCTCAGGTATTGGACTGGAAGACACCGTTGGAAATGCTTACAGGGGCAACTACATACACTGTTCTCCCAAAAGTCTTTGGATGTGTGTGCTTTGTCCAAGATAATAGGCCAGGCGTTGGCAAATTAGATCCTCGGGCAGTTAAATGTGTCTTCGTCGGGTACACGATGACTCAGAAGGGTTATGCCTGTTGGAGTCCAATCGAGCGAAAGATGTTTGTAAGCATGGACGTTACTTTCAGAGAATCCGAACCATACTATGGTTCGGATGACGGTTCAGCATTTGGTGACACACCTAACACAGATGGTGTTCGCTGTGAGGGGGAGATAATAAGCCCAAATGTGGTCGTCGGATCGGTTACGTGTCCGGTTGTAGAAAACTGGACTAAAGGGGGAGAGCACAGTGACTCAGATACAGAAAATGAAGACGAAGAAGATCCATATGTTATGCAGAGGGAGCAGCAGACAAGGGAAAAGGAGTTCCAAGTCTACAGAAGGAGACAACAGAAGTCCAGTACTGTGTCTATGCCGTGCCTGGTGCCTACTGTACCAAGTCCCTCGTCTACTCCTACTCCAACTCCTGAAGATGTTGCCCCCGCACTGAATCACTCGGATTCAGATGCGGATCTCTCCGACTCGGATGGTATGATCTCTCCTCCATCTATTGCTCCCTTAAGGAGATCTTCTCGCATCAATGCGGGTAAGGCTCCTGCTCGTTTTAATGATTACGAACATGATATTGCCAACTTCTTGTCTTATTCTAACATTTCTTCGAATTATCGAGCCTTCATTGCATCGTTAGACTCTACTTCATTGCCCAAGTGTTGGCAGGAAGCAAAGAAAGATCCAAGGTGGAAAGCTGCAATGATGGAAGAACTTGGAGCACTTGAGAAAAATAAGACATGGGAGCTGGTTCCATTACCCAAAGAGAAGAAGCTGTGGGATGCAAATGGGTGTACACAGTGAAAGAGATGCCAGAAGGAAAAGTAGAGCGGTACAAGGCGAGGTTGGTTGTAAAAGGATTCACACAGTCATATGGAATAGACTATGATGAGACTTTTGCCCCAGTAGCAAAAATGAGCACCGTAAGAACTCTGGTCTCCATTGCAGCAAACTATGGGTGGAAGCTGTACCAGTTGGATGTGAAGAATGCCTTTCTTCATGGGGACCTGTAAGAAGAAGTATACATGGAGCTCCCGCCTGGGTGCTATACGACGGAATCAAACGGAGGAACGTCGCAAGGAAAGGTGTGTAAACTGAAGAAGTCACTATACGGGCTCAAGCAATCTCCTCGAGCCTGGTTTGACAGATTCAGAAAGGCTGTTACAGGCATGGGATACCGTCAAACAAATGCAGATCATACGGTCTTCCTTCAGCATGCAAGAGGCCACATCACTATACTTGCTGTATATATGGATGATATAGTGATCACAGGTGATGATGAAGTCGAGATCACTAAACTGAAGTCAAAACTCGCGAAGGAGTTTGAAGTGAAAGATTTAGGAGCGATGAGGTACTTTCTAGGTATCGAGGTGTGTGAAGGCAAAAAAGGAATTGTTCTCTCACAGAGAAAATACACACTAGATCTGCTGAAGGAGACAGGGATGCTGGGATGCAAAGCAGCGGTCACTCCAATTGACCAGAAGTGCAAATTGGGACCAGAAGCAGGAGAGCCCGTTGATCGTGAAAGATATCAACGACTTGTAGGGAGATTGATTTATCTGGGACACACTCGCCCTGATATCTCATTTGCGGTGAGTGTAGTGAGCCGCTACATGCATGATCTAAGAAAGGGTCATATGGAAGCAATATTTCAGATCTTGAGGTATCTGAAAGGAACGCCAGGAAAGGGGCTATGGTTCAAGAAGAATAGACGCATAGAAGTTGAAGGATACTGTGATGCAGACTGGGCGAGCTGCATAGACGACAGAAGGTCTACCACGGGATACTACGTTTTTGTAGGAGAAAATCTGGTCTCATGGAGAAGCAAGAAACAGTCTGTGGTAGCACGGTCGACAGCTGAAGCAGAATACAGAGCAATGGCTCTGGGAGTGTCAGAGTTACTGTAGGTGAAAGCATTACTGACAGAGTTGCAGCTGGATAAGGGAGCACCATTACGTCTTCTGAGCGATAGTCAAGCTGCAATAAGTATAGCTAACAATCCCGTTCAGCACGACAGAACGAAGCACATCGAGATTGATCGATTCTTTATCAAGGAGAAGCTGGAACAAGGGATACTGAAGATTGACCATGTCCGCTCAGAAGAACAAGTTGCAGACTGTCTGACTAAGGATCTTAGTTCATTAAGTCTGTCGAAGCTATATAACAAGATGGGGATGATCAATATCTATCGCCCATCTTGAGGGGGAGTGTTGAGAATCAATAAGGGACTTTTAGTCCCACATCGAAATATGTAGTATGTAGAGGAGCTAGACTCCCTATAAGTAGTGAAGTAGTCCATCAATAAAATTCATTCAACCATTATTTTCTACAATTGGAATATAGATTGGGATTTATGAAATTATACAATTCAATAACTTCGTGTGAATATATAATTCAATAACCAGTCCATGGTAGGATGTTACTATACAATTCAAGGGGTTGTTAAATGATACTTAAATTTGTTTTTAGACAACCTCGAATTACTTCAACTACAAGAATATGAAGACTTTAATGTCAAACTAAAGATGGAAGACATAGGGAATCGTTATTTTGCTATATGTCAACTTGCTGGTACTGCTATTGTAGAACCTCTCTACAGTTGCCATTGAGAGCTTGGACCTGTTCTAGAGAATTTCTGAAGGTACATACTCTAGATGTGAACGTCCATAATCACCTATATATTCGCAAGCCAATCAGATTATATCTTCTTTTCTAATTTTGTCTTACAAGTTTTACCTTTTTTCAGTAGAAGATTGTATTTTACATTTGTCAGCAAAATTTGAACCTTCGAACTGGTTGTCGCATGAGCTGACAAAAACAGTCCAAACCTTCCACTACTTATTCAGAATCTTTCCGACACCTTTCCTCTGGGCCAACTTCTTTGACCCCTGTATAATCTCTAGTCTTCCTCTGAGTCTGTGGGGACAATTACCACAATCTTCTTGGACTCCAGATGATCAAAGATATACCCTAGACCCACCAGAATCATTCTGTAGCACTCAAATAATCCCTCTCCATAAACACAAACACTCAAATAATCATTCTTACTCTTTCTTTAAGAACAACAGATAACGATATTGTACTGACTGCTGAGATTTTTTGATAGTGTAGCATCCTTAAATCTATATGTAAGGAATGAAGAAACTTGGGATTAAGGAGAAGAGGCTTAAACTCCTACATGATATCAACTGTGCTTTTAGGCCCAAAGTTTTGACTGCACTGATGGGGGTCACTGGCACAGGAAAAATAATACTGCTTGATGTTTTAGCAGGAAAGAAAACTGAAGGATACATTGAAGGAACAACCACCATATCTGGTCATCTAAAGAAGCAAAAAACATTTTCTAGGATCTGTGGCTATTGTGAACAAACATATGTTAACTCCCTTTTCTTAACAGTTTTTGAATCTTTACAATTCTCTGCGTGGCTACGCCTGCCTTTCCACATTGATACACAAAAAAGAGAGGTATAAAATTTCAAATTCTTCTTTTCCCGACTATTTCCTTTTCTCTTATTTTCTTTCTTTTTTTCTTGTACGGTTCAAAATTTTGTTTGCGTAGTGGATTTGACAATGATGAGATGCTTGTTCCTCTTCAAATGTTTGTAGAAGAAGTCATGGGATTGATTGAGCTACTTCCGCTGAAGAATTCCATGGTGGGTCTTCCAGGAGTTTATGGTTTGTCAGCTGAACAACAAAAGGCTTACAATCGCAGTTGAGTTGGTTTCTAACCCTTCCATTATATTATGGATGAACCCACAACTCGGCTGGATGCTAGTGCTGCAGCAATTGTGATGCTAACTATAAGAAAAATAGTTGATCCTGGAAAAAGGGTTGTGTGCACAATCCATCAACCAAGCACTGAGATATTTGAATCTTTTGATGAGGTATGTATCTTTTTAATATTCTTGATCACTATTTAGATATGAATAAAATTCCATTTGCTGGTAATTCTAAAAATCACCTTCTTCTGCAAGTGAAGTGGACTTATAGCAGGATCAGTATATATATTTAAGTTAAATATGTCCTAAATATGAATACTTAGTTAAACATTTATTTGGAAATTTGTCGAGATCATATTCTTTACACTCCTTGAAGAAGCTTGATGTCGTATACAAAATTGCATTGTGCAGTTACTGCTTACGGAAAAAGGAGGAACTTGTACCTGATTGTGATTTTACTTAATGTTTTTTAATACATTATATGTGAATAATGAGGGGTTGAGTTGGAAGGTTTTAGCTGAGTGTGTTGGAACCTGACTTGGAAGGTTTCTTTGAAAGTTCATGATTTTTAATAGAAAACTAGGAACCTGACTTGTTGGTTTCATTTTGGTCTTAAAGTGCTAATTTTTTTTTACTTGCTAATCTTTAATGTTTAATGTATACAAGATTATATGGGACTTCTAATTGTAGGATTAGGAGCTAATTCTCGTCTTCTTCATGTTTTGTGTCAGTGGAGTTATGCGTAACAATGGACATTTGGATTCTCGATCTCATCTTCTCGAAAACACATGAAATCTCTTCATTGTCATCGTCGTCATTCTTTTGATGTTCTTGTTTTTGTTGGAGGTTTTGTTTCTGGGTGTTTATTTAAGGGTTGATGGTCTAGTATTGTCAAAGACTTTTGATATTGCCTATACGTTGGTTGACTACTAGAACACTAATATTATTGTCTAATATAATTATGGTTTGTAAGCTACTCTTTGTTCGTACATTTGAATTTGTGACTTTAATTTGTTAATATGATAATTCAGTCAATTAGTTTTGTAACTTTTTTTTGCTATGTTATACTTTGCTTTCTCTTTTTAAATTAGCGCTAGTGAGGATTTGATATAATAAATTAAATTTTGATATTTTGTTCATGCAGGAAATGATACCTACAATTTGGCAGGAATGATTTTTGTCAACATTCATCAAAGGTCATTTACGGAACACCAAATATGTCTTAATGGTAATAAAAATTTCATTGGAAAAGTATTTACAACATTCATTACTCTGTTTTTATATCGTTCGAATGTGCGTTGTAAAAATGATTGAGATGATCATTTACAACATTCGAATGTGTGTTGTAAAAAAGATAGAGATGGTCACTTACAGCGTTCGAATGCGCGTTGTAAAAAGATAAATGGTCATTTACAGCGTTTGAATGTGCATTGTAAAAAAGATAGAGATGGTCATTTACATCGTTCGAATGTGCATTGTAAAAAGGATGGAGAGGGTCATTTACAGCATTCAAATGCACGTTATAAACAATCATTTACAGCGTCCGAATGCTCACTGTAAATAATAGAAAGAGGGTCATCTACGGCATTCGAATGCATACCGTAAATAATATGGTTATTTATAGCATAGGTTTTTACTGCACAAAAATGTACGCCGTGAAAGATCTTTTACAGCGTGTTTCGCGTGCCCTAAATGATGATTTTCTTGTAGTGGTCTCAAGAATCTCTCAAGAAGTCCTAATTGTGATTGAGTACCCTCTCATCTTAATATCTTATTTTCTATATCCTATCGCAAGCTCGCAGTAGTACAACTAAACCGTTGCACTACCACGACATCGCACTAATGCGAATCTCTACCTGTATGAGCCACTACTAAAAATGTGTCACGACCCGCACCCAGTGTAAGGGCACGGGGCTGTGGGTACATCCAGCCTACGCCACAGTGTCGACGGTTGAACGATGTCCTAGGTCTCAGCAACTATTATAACAAAGTATATTATACTTGTCCAATATTTTTTTTAATATATATATATATATATATATATATATATATATATTGTAACACCCAATTTTCTAAATGAGGGTAATTTTAAAATTTTATGATATTAATTATTTAATTATGATATTTAAATAATAATATGATTTTTGGTAATTTTTAAATATTTTTAAACTATTTAAAAATTATGACTTGTGATTTTGATGTGCAGCTAGTGAAACCCTAGAGACTGTCTGACCTAGAGCCTAACCCTGTGATTTGGAATATCTATTTATCATTTTTTGCCTAGGGGTAATTTGGTCATTTTGACTTATTAGAATTATTGATTAATTATTGGATTGATGGTTATTGATTTTGACTTTTGCTAGTTGTGACTTAAGAGACTAACCTAGATGTTGACCCGGGTTGTGGTGACATGATTAGCATGGTGAGACCCTAGTCTAACTTAAGTCAACTCAAGATAGGTCACTTAGGATCAAGTTTGAAATAGGAGGAATGGTGATTTGGTCCATAGGCTTGAGACTTAGAAATTGGTTACATGACTAGTGCAACTAGGCCCATAGCCCATCAGACTAAACCCTAACCCTAACTTTTACTTTATGACCAGCCACTAGGTCATTCCCAACCCTATAAAATCTCTCTTCCTATTGTTCTTGCCTCTTTTATGAAATCATAAGAAAAAAATATGCTAATTTTCATCAGTACCAGAATCCAGTACGTCGTTAACGTCAGTATCGCTCGTATACTCATTGTAGATCTCGGGAAAATGCACGTCGTCTAAAGCTGAAAAATAGTTATCCGGTCAGGATTGGAGCAAGATCATCATAACATTATATTACACAATATAATATACAATCATGAATAAAAAATAATAAGGAAAATAAACTATAGACATGACACGATATGATAGGAAGAGTACTACTATGACATGATAACAGTATGAAATAGATCGATGGAAGACTAACAATAAACAATATAGAAACAATGATCAAGTCACGTATATTGTGTGTTTTAGAATACTAGTTTTCTGCTTGTGGATGAGTTAGGACATATAACAGTCGGTACGTGAGGTGTAACGAGTGCTATCAACATTGACATTATGGATTTGAACTTTGCATAGACCACATGCATACTAGTTGTATTCTCCCTCCAGACTCGCTCACAATTAAACATGATCACTTGACATTAAATTTGAACTTGAATATTAAACATTGAACGAAATCATTAAGTGAATATGGTCATGATAACAAGTATAACTCTCGTGCACCAATAATGGAAAGATAAAACTAACAGTTAAAAGAAAAAATGCAGCATAAAATAAAGGAAATATAGGTCATAGTGATAATTTTCTGCTCCGACAGATGATGGAGTCACAAACTCAAGACGTTGTAAGTCTGATCTACCCCATCACATGAATAATGACAATAAAGATATGAAAATCTCACTTTTGAAACCATAGGAATTGGCTAAATAGGATTCCTAATTGAATCTAATTTAATTATAAAATAAATCATATAAAATCCTAATTTAACCTAATTATAATATGAAATAAAAGATAAACACAAATTTTGGCCAAAAAAATTACGGTTCCAAATAAGGGATCTGTAACACGCAAATTGAGACATACCATTGACTAAGTAGTAAAACGACACAAACTTAATGACTTGAGTGCGCATTCTAGTAGATTTTAGCACCACAAGTGCACTGGAATCAACTATGCCACAACATCACGATTTGGTCAAAAGTTATCACCATTTTGGCTAACCGTGACCAAATCGGTGAATCACCAGTCAATTCTGAGTTCTACGAATTAAAAAAAATATTAGATGATCATATGAATTTCTGGAAAAACTATATGTTGTTGAACTTCATGTCATCTTTCCAAAACATCAAACGATTACAAAACGGAGCTCGGGATCTCCTGACATCTCAAAAGCAGTACAACGCGTCAATTTTTGGACAACCGACACTCAAATAATTCTCCAAATATTTTACGTAAATAATTACAGAAAAAAATATTTTTGGAAATCTAACCTCGATATGGTTCTAACAAAAGTTGGTACAGAAAAAGAACGTCGGAGTTGATCGCAATCGCTCCACGAAGTTGAAGGTTCTTGATAAAACTACAAAGGGGACTGGAATAACAAACTAGGGTTTCCAGAAATACAATAATATATATAGTGGAAAGAGGTTGTGGCGGCTCGAGCCGCTGCATCGGTGGGACATATGTCACGATCTGGACGACCTCGTCCAGATCGGACGGTCCATGGTTCACGTGGCTCGGCTCGGTTTAGTCCTATATTAGGAAAGCTGTGTCAGCCGTCTGCGCTAACTGACACACGGGCCACCCTGGCTAACTAGGCTGCTAACTATGTAAATGATTATTTTAATTGCAGAAATTTATTTTAACTCCAAGTAAATTTAAATAAATCCCAAACAAATCCAGAAAAATTCCAAAAAAGTCTAGAAAATATTTCTAGGTGTCTAGAGCCTACATAAAAATGTTTGGTCTCAAAATCTCTTCGTGTGACCCTACAGTATATCCCAAAGTCTATAGAAAAATAATTTCTATAGGTTTAAATTATCTAAAACTCTCCAAATTTTTTGAAAAAATAAGAAATAATAAAATAAAATATTTGGGGCCATTTAGAGACCCTAGTGACCATATGTGACATAATGTTAGCATATCTCATCTACAGGCTTAGATACATACCATTGCGATCTAAAAATCAAAACATTAATCTAACTACTCTATACCTAATAAAAAATAATTATCCAAAATTAAAAAATAAATTCATGGAAACCAAATGCTACACTTTGTCCCTTCTTTATACCCTCCATATGCACCAAGAGGCACGATTTCTTGCCATGTCCAAAGCAACGACACGAGGAGCACGTTATAGGAACCCACTCATATTCTGCTTTTTAATGGCGTATTTGTCCTGATACTAGTCGAAATTGCAAACTCCTAGGAAGTCCGCATCCGCATCCACTTCTACAAAAACTCTGGGAAATGCTAATCATCGCCTAAGAGTAGTAGGCTCATCCAACCATAGGGGAATGTCAATTATGCTAACAATCCTCATAATGACAAAATCATTCCACATGGCCAGAGACCACCAAAGAAATAACTGAATCCGAATTAGAATTAAAGATAATCGAACCCGTTCAAAACTCATTGCGGAGTCCCAACACCCAGTAATGGAAAGCTTGCCATTGAACCTCCAGAGACCCATCCTTTTCCAACACGGAGACCACGTACGTCAGTCTCCAACTCAAATCGAAACATGAAAAACTCGTTCTCCCTTGAGTAGACAGTAATCATCACTTCATTAAATTGTCAGATCCTCCTTGTCGTGCTTAACATCGAACCATAGCTAGCTCCGCACCTACCAGATATAAAACTATGCTTTGCTGCCAGAACGATTTAGCTTCCACTGATCCTCCGGAGCAATCTCCATCGTGCGCATTCCATTCACCATAAGTAGGGCAGAGAAGTAGTCTCTCATTCATGGAATCACCATGGTTTCTCCCACCCAAACAGACAGAAGCCTAGGACTTAGAAGATGATGAAGTGCTGAGGAGGCTTGTATGAGCGTAAAAAGTGCTTCATGGACTAAGTCAAAGAAGTTGAGAACTTTACACAAGTCAAACAGAATCAGAATCAGACTTTACGCAGAAATCAAACAGAATAAAACTCTACGTGAGCTACTTTCTACGCGAGCTACTTTACGTGAGAGCTATCCGCTGAACTTTACGCGGAGGACAGGTTGTCAGGCTGCATTTAATATGTATGATTCTTATTCTGACACAATGATTTTCTGACAGCAGGATTGCACAGAAGCCGAGAGGATTTGATTTACACTAAACCCAATACTGTCGTTTAGTGTGCAGATGAGCTACTTTACGCTCAAGAGATTGCTTCTTTTACGCACGAAAGCTATTCGAACTTTTACGCTCAAAGCTGTTGTATGCGTAAAGTTTATTTGAGCTAATTTTACCCTCAAGGCTATTTTTAGCCACTTTATGCGGGAAGTTTATTTTGGGCTATTTTATGTCCCGTCTACTACTTTACGCAGGAAGTATATTTTGGGTCATTTTTATGCCCGAACTTTTCTGGCTACATGAGAACGTGGTCTGCTTACGTGGCTTTTATGCCACACTTATCGAGGAACGTGTGTACGTGCTCTCCCTATTTTGTTGAAATAGTGGGACACGTGTCACCATGCGTAGAGATCAAAACTCTATATGGTACACGTGTCATCATGCGTAGAGGATGATTTTCATCGTGGGTGATAGTTACTCGCGTAGAGACCCAATTTTGTTGCTTTTTATGCACAGAGGGTCTAGTCTATAAATAGACTTTTTTTTACACAGAGATCATCAAGAGATCAATAGAGAGATAGGAGAGGAGATTCTGAGAAAACTTGTACTTTCAGAGTGATATTCCCAGAAGTATTTCTTCAACTTTTTCTCAAAAACAGGGTGAAGCAAAGCAGGAAAGCATTCGACTGTGCCATCAGTGCCGTTGCTCGATACCTTTCTGGTGACTTAGTTCTTTCAATTTTTTGTCTTCTTCAAGCAGTTTTCTTCATCATTATCGTATGGTCCAAGGAACAAAGTGATCGCTCTCATATCAGACTTCCACAGCAATACTTCCCAGAACAATTTTGTACTCTTTTGTACTTTTTCTAGTTTTCTTTCAAAGGCCAATTTTAGGCATTTTGTTAAGTGAAACAAAATGGCGACTCTGCTGGAGACGACCTTCTCCTCTAACGAGAAGGCAATTGTTCAATATAATGATGTGTCGATCGGATCGACAAAGAAGACTATGGTTGTGCACTTCGACCAGACTGCTTACGAAGAGATGCTCCGAACTGGGGGTAGTACTCGCTGCTCCAATGTTCAAAAATCGCGAAAGGTACGAAAAGTTTGGATTCCTAAATCTAAAGCATCCTCGGATCTTCCTGTTGTCTCTGAAGACAAAGGAATCCTTCCTACTCCTGTTGTGGTGGCTCCCGTCTGTGACGAGGCAGTCTCTACTTCAGTGATCCGCCCTGGACGTAAAAATCAGTCTTCCGTCTGTGACGTGGTAGACTCTCAAGTTTTACGCTCTGTGCATAAAAATATGTCCCCCGTCTGTGACGTGGCAGACTCTCAAGTTTTACGCTTTGTGCGTAAAAATCAATTTTTACGCTCTACGCATAAAAATAAGTCTCCCGTCTGTGACGTGGTAGACACACAAGTTTTACGCTCTACGCGTAAAAGAAAATCTCCCGTCTATGAGTGGCAGATACTCATATTTTGTGCTCTACGCGTAAAGGTAAATCTCCTGTCGGTAACAGCGTAGATAAAGTTCACAACGATGCCTTTGCATCTAAAGTAAATTTACCTGCACGCATACAGCATAAAAACAAGAGTTCTATAGTTGGTAAACTTCAGTTTTCAACCAATAGCCTTCTTATACTGCTTTACGTAAGGTACCAAACCTTCAAATTACGCGTAATGATGATAGAGTCCTTTGTGCACAAAAACTGTAAGATTTACGCACGTAACTCCAGGCGCATAAAAATATACAGTTTGGTTCTGCTAATACAGCCAGTAATCTTTTTTATACACAAGGGACTAAACATTTTTCTGTCCCAAATGTAATAAAGAAGACGACTCCTTCTACTCCTTCTGATTTACGCGAGTTGCTTGTACAAAAGCGTAAAGACAAAAAATCTCATGTGATACTCCCCAAAGAAGATCATCATTGTGAGTATCACCAGATTGTAATCAAATGTTGCTATTCAACTTCTAAACGGTCAGTTTTTGACCGATTAAGATATAATGCGCCTCAGCAACAAGTTGACGACCAAGAACATGAGTTGTCATATGCATCAGTCAATATGGCATCTCATACTAATAGAGGACGACGTCCAAGACGCAACTCGTCCTAGACTCCTGGTCAACAATAGTTCAATCGATTTCTTGATAGTTTCGAAGGGGTATATTAGAATACTCGATCAAGAAGTCAAAGACAGTTGCCGTCTTCTGATTCAGAAGCTGGGGGTACCCAGTCTTTAGAGTCCGAAACTGATAGTGTTGATTCATACTTCTACACTAATCCCTCTGTATCTTCAAGGGAGGTTGAATCATATGTTATCGAAGATGAACCAGAGACGTTAATTGCTAATACAGAATAACGTCTCTCTGCAGTTGAGCAGTCACTGAAGGACATGCTTGCCATGATGCAAAGTATGCATCAAATAATAATGACTCAGTAGACTATTCAGGCGGCAGTGATAACACCGGTTCAGGTAGCAGCACAAACTCAAGATAGTCAAGGGGTTGATACACCTTTGAATAATCTTACTCAAGAGCCTTCTATCAATCAAAATTTTGCAGTTCCAGATCCCCTCATTCCAGAAGATGTACCACCTCCAGTGGAGGCTACGGTAAATCCAACAACTATTCAATCGAATGTGCTTCCTCAAACTAGTGAAGCTATTCAAGCACTGCGAGAGCTAAAAGCACAGTTTGAAGTTCTAAAGCACAAGGATCAACTTCAGAGGTTTGGGATTAAGCAACCTTATCCTCCTCACTGGAATGATGTGCATTTTCCTCCAAAATTCAAGCCACGGTCGATGGTGTTATTTGACGAAAAAGCCTCTCCTAGTCAATATATCAATTACTTTGATATTATGACTGTGCATCTACAGAAGAATGATGCTCTTCTTACCCGAGTTTTTATCGGGTATTTAACGGGTTCAGCTTATGACTGGTATCGTAGTTTACCCGATAATTATATATCGTCTTTTGATGAATTTAAAGCAATATTTCTCTCCCGCTTCTATGAAGGAGGCATGGACACGAATATGTCCTCCTTAATAGAGATCAAACAAAAGGAGAAGGAAGATGCCCTGACCTTCATTGAACGTTTTCGACAGGCAACTTTGAAAATACCTCCTGGTATGCCAGATTCATTATTGATTGATACGTACAAAATGAATCTGCGACCATCTATTGCTGTCTTTACGGGCTCTCAATTCACAGATTGGGCCTCGTTCATCATAGTAGCAGTTTCAGCCGAGACCAATGGTAGGTTGGGTCGTGAACACGGGATGATCTTTGCCTCAGAAGACAAAGGAAAGAAAGGCTCTTCAGGCAATAATTCCGGCAATCGTAATGGCAAAGGGAAGGAAACCCTAGTGGTTAATCTTTTAAAACCCAAAACGACGCCGAATAATCCGGAATCTTCCAAACCAAAAGAAGAGTACTCTTTTGATGACAGTGATATCCCAGGGATATTTCAATGTCTCGTTAAGAGTGGCAAACTCCAGATTTTGGAGCCAAAAAGGCCTAATAAGGTGAATCTGACTGACAATCCCAAATATTATATCTATCATAGATACATAAATCATCCTACCAAGGCTTGCTACATCTTAAAGAAGAAAATCCAAGAGTTGATAAATGCTAATGCCATCGCTTTAACCAATGATGAGCATACGGTCACAACTAATATGATTTCTCTTCAATTTGGAGGTTTTCCTCCACAGCAAGTTCCAGATGGGAATATCCCAATTCCTAAGGCAACTATGAAGATTGTGAATCTCCCGCCTACTAGAGAGCAAAATGAAGGATTACTGCCTCTCACATTAAAAAAATGGTAAAATCATGTGGATATATCCTGATTTAGTACCTAAAATGGAGAATGAAGGTAAAACTTCAAAATCCAAGAAAGGTAGGAAAATCAAAACCTGCAATATAATTTATCATGTTGTTACTCCAGATCATGATGATTTGGATCATCTTTGGGATGGCATTCCTTTGGAGGATAGGCTGAGGGGTTTGAATATATACCCTCTAAGTTTAGCTCCTCCTACCAAACTCAAACTTACTCATCAGCAATGGTTAGCAATAAGTAGTGTCCCCTTATACAGGGCACAACAAGTCTTTGCTGCTTATGAGAAAGCTCCTACAGGGATTTTTCCTTCTGTCCCGAGTATTCCTCTTTCTCCTATGGCTACAGAGGTTTCTATTCCTCCTACTACTGTGGCTACAGAGGTTTCTATTCCTCCTTCTCCTGTCGTTATAGAGGTTTCTGTTTCTTCTTCCTCTGTTAAACCATTTATTGAAAGTCCGCTACCCACTCATTTGTACAGTCAACAATCAGTCCATCTCATGAAAAAGATGGGCTATGACTTTCAGAAGGCAGAAGGCTTGAACTATGATAAAGGAATGTGAGTTCCTTTACAACTTCAAAGTCAAAAATCTACTGTTGGATTAGGATTTGAAGTTCCTCATAAAAATCCTCGCAAGAAGAAGACTAAGGGAAAGAAGAACAAAACCTGTAATATGGTACTTCATTCTCCTGAGTCTGAAGAAGAAACCTTTGCTGGTACGAGATCTGGAAAAAGGTACCACAAAGATTATGAGGGAACTACGAAAAAAGCAGAGGACGTTGCTGAAACATTACCAGCTCAACCATCTTCTGTTCCTGCTGATTCAAGACATTCTAAACCATTTATGGTTGAGAAAGAAAAACAGAAAGCAGTACGCTTTGACGTCCCAATGAAATCTGCTTCAAATCAAAGGGTAGTGATGAAACCCTACAAGTTTGATATTCTATCCCAACTAGCTAATACTCCGGCTAGACTTTCGATCTTTGAGCTGCTTCGCCTTTCTAAAGAAAGCCGCGAAACTTTGAGTGAAGCTTTGCTACAAGCTGATTCATGCTTAGCTCAACTCAAGAGTCCTGACAATATACCAATGTCATGTCCATAATGTCATAGTGTGATGGAAGCAATTCCTAACATTACCTTCACACAAGAAGATACACTATTTAAGCATAATAAGCATGACAGGCCTCTATGATATACATGGTATATTGAATCTACTGAAATTGACAGGATTTATATTGATCCTGGGTCTTCTATTAACATTATTCTTCAGAGTATGCTACGACCCTTGAGGATTCCTACTAGTGATTTGACTTACACTAGTACCACAATAGTTGCTTTCAACTCTGGAAAGAGTAAACCACTGGGAAAGATTCGTCTAAAGATTCAAATTGGTGATCTTCGAACTATGGTGACCTTTTATATTATTAACTCAGATGTATTTTACAACATCCTTCTTGGAAGACCGTGGATACATGAGCATAACATTGTGCCTTCAACTCTCTACCAATGCTTCAAGTACGTAGATTCTCAAGGGGTTGTGAAGACTGAGTTCGCAGATATCAATCCTTTTAAGGGTGTTGAAGCCTATTTCTCTGATTCAATACTCTACAAGCAGGAGCATGTGAAAGAGATATTGGATATGGCCGAAGATCGATCACCTGCAGAAGATCAATCTATCAATAAAGATCCTCCGGAAGAGCAACCTTTGAAGATTAAAGTCAAAGGTCGAATCCAACTCCAACCTGTCAATGATCAACCTCTGATGATCAAAGTCAAAGGAAGAACTCGAGCTTCATCTGAGGACTCTGTGAAGATTCTAGTCAAAAACCAAGTTCAACCTCTCATGATCAAGGTCAAAGGACGTACTTCTCATACGAATGAGCCAGAGCCACTGATTATCAACCTTGGCAAGCCTACGCAGAAGACGGATGATGGTCCGTTAATGATCAATCCAAAGCGTAGTAGTCAACTTGTAAATGATATAAATATTGATCATTCTGTACTTACTTTCTAATATTAATGAAGATTTCCTTTTGGAGTACATGGCTGTCAAATTTATTGAAAGAATGACTTTATCTTCTGATGATCAAAGTCATCAACATGAAAATGACATGAATACTGAGGAAACCTTATATATTAATCATAAGAAAAAATTCTTTTCCTCTTCATGTCGATGTTGAACCTTATGCTCAAAGGTTCTTAACATCTTCTCCCTATCTTCTCCCTGTAGCCTCATCATCACAAGCTTGTGTGACTTATAGACGTCACGAAGAATCTTATTTTGTGATTTCGTCTAATAAGAAAAACAAGCGCCAAATTGTGTTTGGCCTAGCTAGAAATATCTATGTTGCTCAGACAGATGATCTCAGAGACAAAGATAAAGGAAGAATCTGAATTGACAAATATAGTCAACAATCTCTTAAGATTATCCAGAATATGTGATATAATTTGAAGACTATGCAAGGTCTCAATCAAGGCAAAGGTAGATGTTACGACCCGAACCCTGAAGAGGAGCACGAGCACATGGTTACGTCCAGCCTACGCCGCAGTATCGGCAGTAGAACGCTGTATATAGGGTCTGTAAATACTATGACTAAAATAGATAAATGTACATGTACAGTATATACACTCCGAATGGAGGTGACATAGCAATACAGTCTCAATCACATATATCAAACTAAGGTAGATAGCATGGAAAAGAGATATGATAGATAAAACAGAAAACGAGTCCAAGATCCACACAAGTCAGAGCTATACACAAATATCCAGAGTCTTAGAAAATATATGATAGATACTACAAACTGAAATGTACTAGCTGGCTCGCGGCCAGGCAAACCTAACTAACTATGCTACACAGAGTGAGCAAAGTCTAGTGGCTCTACCAATAAGCCACGGTCTAACTCTTATCCATCAGACTCAACCCCATAGTAGGTCGGGCAATCAGCCTCTGAATCATATGTAAAATTTGTCAACGGTATCCTGTCAGAAAAATGAGCAAGTACAAACACCAACAGCAGTTCCATATGAATTGACAAATTCTATAAAAGACAGTGTAATGAAATACAAGACAAAATCAACTGGAAATATATATATCATGATGTGAGTGCTGAAAAAGACGACGATATAAATGTATATAGGGCGACTTGGGAACTATTCGGAAGCCGAGTTACAACCCCTAAACCAAACATGGACCGGGACTGTAACCCTTCTCCCGAACAGAACTTAGTCACCAAGATAATAAATATAAAAGGTGCCTTGAATTATTAGTGTGACATGTGATCGGCTTGGGAAAAATATGCTCAGGCTTTCCATCCGACCGGCTATGAACCCTGTATACAATAGAACGATAAGGTCAGTCACCATGGAAAGCTATGAACCGTATAGGGTAAGGCTTTACCCATCGTGAGGTGAGGGTATAGCTATGAACCATATGTACCATAGAACCATGTGGGAATTTGATCACACAACCACTAATAACTCCTCTATCCCCCGAATAGTACAATGGATCTGGACATGACAAGTTATGACACGGGATTCCATAAGAGGGTAGCAAGTCCCCTTTTGAAATCGGTGTCTATACCAATACACTGAAATAAGACAGAATATGTACCAATATACCATGTAACTCTAGGAATAACATCCCATGTCATGATCCAACATGTACTAGTCCGTGAACTGTCGTGACTGGAAATCGAGTATAACACTACAACTGAATCGGATATAGCAGATATCAAGACAATGAAAACTATCAGTGAATATACTCGCCTGTGGTCCTGAGCTGATAGGGTGAACAGACGCTCAGAGTGATCACAGACCTAAAATAAGATACTATAAGTCAAACAAGACTAAATACTGAAAAAGGAAGCTAATTCAAGTCATGAATGCAAGTCTAAGTTAAAACTAGGTCAATCTAGGTCATACTGAGTCACACTAGGTCATACTGGCTCATACTAGGTCACTAGGAGTCAATCCAAGTTAAACTAGGTCAATCTGGCTCAAGGGTTGACTTACAGTTGACTTTTGGTTAAAAAGTCAACTCTGGTCAACTTTGGTCAACACTGAGTCAACCCTGGGTCAACTCTAGGTCAAACAAATCAAATGTTCACTAACAGTTGATTTTCAGTCAACTGGTCAACTCTGGTTTGGTTTCAGTCAAATCTGATCGCTTAAAGGCTAAGTTTGACTCTCGGTTGACTTTTGTTGACTTTTGGTCAAAAAGGTCAACCGACGTCAAAACTAGTCTATGAGCACCATATTTGATCATTACCAACCAAGGGAATCTAGTTCTAACCCTATCTTAGACTCCAAACACTAATACCCTATTCCTAGGCAAAACTAGCATTACCCTACCAAGGTAAATCCCGATACCTTGCCCAATCCCAAGGAAACCCTGCTAATACCCAAGATACTAGCCTAGGCTCCTTAGGGTAGCTAGATACCAACCTATCTAAGGTTTACCTACCAAGAATTTTGGGTATCCTAGGTATCTAGGCTATGTTAGGACATGTATAGGTTTACCCTATTGCCTACCTTACCCATATCATGAATTACCCTCATAACTCTATCACTCACCCACACCACTCACATATATTTCTCACACTCATAGGCTTCTCCTATAGGTTTCCTATTAGTTTAGACATAGGCTAACCTATGGCCCACTTAACTACACTCATTGGCTCTCTCACGCACGCAATATCTCATAGATACACAGACACACACACACATAGGCTAAACTAATGAATGATATTTAGAGTGGTGGTTGTGTGGTTAAGGGGGACTGAAATGAAGTCATGTGGGGACAGCATGTATAGGTATATATATGGACTGAAATAAAGTCCAAGGGACAGCCATATATGGGTGAAATAGAGCAGTAACATGGGTACCAAATGACAGCCAAGGGGGGGTAAAACCTGGACAGAAATGTGAAGAAATGGGACAGGTTTTGTGGTTAAGAAGGACTGAATTTTAGCTGTGCAGGACAGCAAGTTTTGTGGACTAATGGACAACCAAGTATAGCTTGAATGGACAACCAAGTATAGGTCTGTCATTGGGAAATTTCTGGACAGATTTGGAGTGTGGTTAGGACAGTTAGGGAGGAGAGCAAGGTGGGCTTGCATTGGGTAGTTCTGTGGACTGTTGGACAGCCAACTATATGGGGAAATACATGGACTGTTGGGGGACTGTTTTGATGGTGTAGGACAGCAGTGATATGGGAGTTTAGGGGAATGCAATGTGGGTTTAGGGGGACTGAAAAGTGGGGGTTATATGCTGTTTTGGGACAAATGGGGACAGGTTTTTGGGGACAGCAATTTGCAGGTTTTGGGGGCTGCCTTGCCCAGTTTGCTGGTGGCAAACCTGCTGTATAGCAGCTGGGTTTTCCCTCACCCCCTTCTAAACCTCACAACACTCCTCAAACTCTCTACCACTCACTCTCAACCATATCACTCCTCTTCCCTTTCAAACATTTAATCAAACACCACCACTACACACCCCTCTACCAACACAACCACACATACTCACCCTCCCTCTAACTTGGCCGACCACTGTGCCTCTCCCCCCCATACCAACACACAAAGTCACACCACATAATATATATATATATATATATATATATATATATATATATATATATATATATATATCCATATATATGAACCATATTATATATACATATATATATAGAGAGAGAGATTAATTAATATATCACCATATATACACATATATTGATATAGATAATATGATACATAATGATACATAGGAAACCACAAATCTAAACACATGAAAAATCCAGAATAAATATTAGAATAGCATCAAATCAATACACAAACAATTCTACAAGTGTCCAAATAGGATTTTCCCCATTAGGACACGATCCTACTCCTAGGATACCTCTAGAAATGTCCAAACAGACACGAAATGGACACCAATGGGCACCAAACCAAGGGGGTCATTCCTATATATCAAAATGAATCTAATGCATGAGAGAAATGAGAGAGGGAAAGGATTTATACCTCCCGGTGATTCGATTCGATCCCGAAATGCCACCGACACGTAGGAATCCCAAACGGACACGAACAAGCTCCAAATCCTCTCAAACTTGAGGAGCTCCTTCCTTGGATTGAATAGAGAGGGAAGGAAGAAGATTTGGTGAAGAAATGGAAAGATTTGGGGATGATTTGATTAGGGTTTGCTCTCAAATCAATTTGGGGAAGAACGAGAGAGAAATAAAAGAGGAATTAATAAAGTGATAATGTTGGATGGCTTGAGCCCTATCCACTATAGTGGCCAGCTACAAGGGGACTTTTGTCCTATTAGGAAAATGCCTAAAAGTCCCTTCTCTAGTCTATTTACTAATACATTGGTAAGGGGTTAAGTCGGGGGTAGTTCGGTCAATCCAAAATCACTAATCTCAATTAACACTAACCAAAATATATTTAGTCTAGTCACTAACTAAAATACTAACATGTGGGCCATGGCTAGCTAGTGTGTGGGCCCGCTAAGGTTAACACTACCCCGGATCCCCGATACAAGTCAGAATGAGTTGAAATTCGAACCCGACTCAAATAACCCCAAAATAATACAATAAATAAATAAATAATTTCAAAAATATTCAAAAATGAAAAATGACAAAAATACCCCTGTTTCTGGAAACTGGGGGTGACAGTAGACGATTACCATTATGTGGTGATCCATTTTACCAAAAAATTTGTCATGGATTGGGATACGATCCGTCCCACATGTTTAACGAAGATATACAAGAAGAATTTTCTTCCAGTTCTTCACAATCCTCAGATTCTGAAGAAATCAAATTCATCGAATCGGATATACCCCACATGTGCAAGGAAAATATGGAAGAATATTCTTCCAGTTTTTTACAATCCTCATATTCTGGAGGAGACCATTATGATGAATCTGAGTGTGTATTCTCAATTAATATGGTTCAAACTGATGAAGAAACTGAGCCATTTGAAAATGACCCTTGGGCTCAACAATTGGACACTCAGTGGGAGCTTCATTTTGAACAGCAATAGCCACCTACGGAAGATGAAATCGTCCAGATTGATGTTGGAGACGGAACTACGTCTAAGCCAATATTCATCAGTAAAAATCTTTCTGAAGATGAAAATGAAGAGATGATAAAACTGATTAAAGAATATATTGATATTTTTGCATGGAGTTATGAGGATATGCCGGGTCTAGATCCTAAAGTAGATACTTATAAACTCAATATTCTTCCTAATGCCAAGCCTGTAAAACAACGGCAGCGGCATTTTCGACCAGATATGATGGATGCAATTGAAGCAGAAGTCAAAAAGCTGATCATATGTGGTTTTGTTCGTGAAGAACAACACCCAGACTGGGTTGCCAACATTATTCCTGTTATGAAGAAGAACGAAAAAGTTCGAGTTTGCATAGATTTTTGGAATCTTAATGCAGCTTGTCCAAAAGACGAATTTCTACTTCTGATTACCGATGTCATGATAGACAACACATGTGGTTTTGAACGCATGTCTTTCATGGACGGATTTTCAGGATACAATCAAATTAAGATGCATCCAGGTGATAAAAAGCATACCGCTTTTCGTACACCCCTGGGAGTCTACTGTTATACAGTTATGTCGTTTAATCTAAAAAATGCTGGTGCTACGTATCAACGGGCTATGAGCAATATCTTTCAAGAATATCTACGAAAAATAGTTGAATGTTATGTAGATGACATTGTTGTCAAAAGTCGATCAAAAGATGATCATATTCAAGACTTAAAGACAGTATTTGAGTTGATGTGTTAACATCAACTGAAGATGAATCCTACTAAGTCTTTCTTAGGGGTGTCTAGTGGCAAGTTTTTGGGATTTTTCATCACTTCTCAAGGTATCCATGTTGATCCTGACAAAATCAAAGCAATTCTTGATATGCGTCCTCCACGCAATCTAAAAGAACTACGTGGCTTCCAAGGTCGTATTGCTTATATCAGAAGATTTATATCCAATCTTTCTGAGAGATTCCAACCTTCTCTCGGCTATTAAAGAAAGGTGTATCATTTGTTTGGGATGAAGCATGTCAAAAATCCTTTAATGACATCAAGCAATACCTTACAAATCTACCTGTTTTGGAACCTCCAGTTGTGGGAAGACCATTTTTGCTTTATGTTCGAGCCTTGGATCATTTACTTGGTCCTCTTCTTGTACAAAAAAGTGACAAAGGTCATGAACAGGCAATTTATTATCTTAGCCAAATGATGGTCGGAGCTGAACACAGGTATACTCCTGTGGAGAAGAAATGTCTGGCCTTGGTTTTTGTTGTTCAAAAGACACGATATTATGTGTCAGGACAGACTATTCATGTCATATCCAGAATAAATCCTATTGTGGTATTGATGAGAAAGTCAAGCATTCTTAACTCCAGGTTAGCAACCTGGGCAATGTTGCTTACTCCTTATGATATGGTCTATGTACCTCAAAAATTAGTGAAGGGTCAAGCATTAGCTGATTTCTTAGTAGCTCACCCGATACCTGAAACATCTAAGCTATATGAGGACATTCCAGATGAAGTCGTGGATTGCAACATGACTTTAAAGGATGACATTTGGCAACTATATTTTGATGGAGCATCGCGGATTGGACCTAAAGGCAATTTTATCTCCGGAGTAGGCATCGTCTTGGTCTCTCCTGATAAAATGGTCATATACCGTGCTTATTCTCTTAATGAACCATGCTCCAACAATGTGGCAGAATATAATGATCTGTTGATTGGTCTCCAAGTAGCAAAACGATTGGACATTGAGTTCCTGGAAGCTTATGGAGACTCTCAACTGATTGTTAATCAGGTCAGAGGAACATATGATGTCAGAAATCCTGACCTCATTCCTTATCATCAAGTGGTAATCGAATTGTTCCTTTCATTCAAAGGGTTCTTTAACGAATTCGTACCATGTTCTCAAAACTTGGAAGCTGATGCTCTTGCTAGTTTAGCTACAGACTTAGCTGTTCCAATTAGAAGACAAAATACCATTACTTTGTTGGATCGAGACTTATTCTGTGTAAAGAATAACTTGTATATTGAATAGAGTTATACTACAGAATCAAGTTTTCAACAAAGGAATTGGAGAAGTTCATTCATTGATTATGCGGTCCATGGGATTTTATCTGAAGATCCAAAAGAAGCTGCATCAATCAAGAGACAATCGTTTCGATTCTATTACGATTCTTCTTTACAAATGTCATATCGTCGTTCTTATGACAGACTTTTGCTGCATTGTCTCTCTGAGAGTGAAGCTAAGCAAACACTCCGTGAAGCTCATGATGGTGTCTGTGGTGCCCATCAACCGGGTCCAAAATTACACAACCGTATCCGAAGAATGGGATATTATTGGCCTTCCATGATAGCAGATGCTGTGGAGTACGCTAGACGGTGTAAAGCATGTCAGATTCATGCTGATTTTATTCATCAACCATCTGAATTCTTACATCCTACAGCAGCTTCTTGGCCCTTCGAAACTTGGGGCATGGATATTATTGGTCCGATTAACCCTCCTTCTGTCAAGGGACATCGGTTTATCCTAGCCATAACGGATTGTTTCTCTAAATGGGCGAAAGCGATTCCCCTTATTGAAGTAAAAATATCAAATCTTGTTAGCTTCATTAAATACCATGTCATTTATCGTTTTGGGATTCCCCGAAGGATAATTCATGACAATGGACCCCAATTTGCCAGTCAGGTATTTTATCGATTCTGTGACAAGAATCGGATCTAAAATCTGGCTTCTACGGCTTATAATCCAGCCGCTAATGGTTTGGCCGAAGCTTTCAATAAGACAATTATTAAACTGCTCAAAAAGTTCGTCTCTTCTAATAAACGTGATTGAAATGAGAAACTTGGAGAATGTTTATGGGCTTACCGAACGACAGTCCGAACTCCTACTGGTTTTACACCATTTTTACTAGTTTATGGATATGAAGCTGTTCTTCCAACAGAAATCCAGATTCCATCTCTTAGAATAGCCATTGCTAATGAGCTAACTATAGAGAATAATGATCGCTTACGACTCCAAGAACTTGAAGGATTGGACGAGAAGCGTCTTCAAGCGCAACAGCACATTGAGCTGTATCAAGCCCGCATATCTCGAACTTTCAATCGTAAAGTTAAAGAGAGAGTATTTAAAGTCGGTGAGCTAGTTCTAGTCGTCCGAAGATCGATGGTGATGACTCATAAGAGCAAAGGGAAATTCCAAGCAAAATGGAAAGGTCCTTATGTAGTCGAGACAGTCTTCTCTAATGGTGCCTAGAGGTTGTCTAAACCTAATGGAGATTTGCTCATGATGCCGATCAATGGCAAATTCTTAAAGAAATATTATGTTTGAATTTCTTCTTTATTGCCCAGCTACCAATGTTTGGTTAAGTTGATTACTTGTCTCTTAAAAGAGAATTTTTGATCTTCTGTCTTACCAGCTGATTAAAAAGAGAGATTTATTATTTATCATGTTATTATGACCTCTGAATAAATATTAAGTCTACTTCTTTTCCTATCTATCATGTCCATTTGGCCTCTGAATAGATATTAATCTATTTTCTTTGAGTTGTTACGATCTATCATGTTCATTTTACCTCTAATAGTATCGTATACTCTAAACAGAAAACGAGATTCATTATCTATCATGTTCATATTACCTCTGGATAGATATAATTTATAGAGTTTAGAAGACTTGTCATGTCTATATTACCTCTGACAAGTGTTTTCTATCTCATACCTATTGTTTAAATTCAAAATAAATGATAGGGACACAAAACAATTATTTTATTTATTTCTTGTAAACATTATATAATAAAAAAAGATGAAAGATTACAAAAGCTCTTTATTTTCCTAAGGCGGAACAGATACATCTTCTAGCAGTTTCTGCAGCTTTGCTAGACGCTTTTCACGAGAGCTCAATACAGTCTTAGTAGCAACAGAGCGTCGAGCTTCGGGAGTGCAGATATGAGAAAGTCCAGCAAAAGTGACTATCATCTTATCCTTGACTTCGTCAAGGGTTTTGATAGTAGCCTCAGCTCCGAAGACTTGTTCCTCCAAAATTGAGCTCTGAGTTAGATGTTGGTCCCGAGTTATGATCAACTGCTCCCTCTCCGCCTTCAAGCGAGCCAGCTCAGCCTCGACTTCGCGAATTCTATCATTCTGTTGATGAATTTTTATATTCGAAGTTTTATAGGCTTCTCTCTGGATATCCAGTTGAGGCTTAGCTTCAGCCAAAAAAGCTTTTTCTTTAGCCACCTTGATGCTGTAATCATGGAGAGCTTCATTAAAAGTAGTCTTTCGAGCGAGGTATTCAGCTGATAAAGCGTCATACTCCTCTTGGATGAGACTTTCACTAGTTTTGCTTGACAGCCTTAGATATTCTCTAACGGGCTGTTCAAGTTCCTCCACGACCTTCTCCAGCGCCGCTGCTCTCGCTGCATCGTTGAACATGGCGACGTTCTTGATAGTAAGAGTAATAGCCGTCTTCAAGCTTTCATAATTGAGGCCCTTCTTCAGGACCATGTTGATTAAAGATGCCAGTGTTTTGTAGAAAGTCTCTGTATGAATCTCAACTAATAGATTCATTTCTGCATTTGAGCTCGGTGTGGTGGCAATCTCTACCAAATCTCTTTTCTGAAGAGTAGGAGTAAATGTTGTTGCCTTGGTAGCAGACTGAGATGAAGCCTTTGTTGTCGCTGTTACTATGGCCAACTGATTCCCAGGAGCTTCAGGGACAATGTCTTCAGTATTTGTTACTCCAGCCATTTTTGGAGTCGAAACTACTTGAGTTTCGGTGGCGGTGATCGGTGCAGGTGGAATGGTATTAATTGTAGCTGACTTCGGTTCAGACATGGTCTCCTCAGGAACTTGTACTGGATCAGTAGCAATAACTGAGGATGTTATTACAACTTCTCCAGTTTTAGTTGATGGGTCAACTATATCCTCATCACCTTCATAAGCTATTGGTTCTCCAGGCTCTGGGAGTACTTCAGTTTCTTCCCTGAAGTCTATTTCTTCCTCAGCAGTCGCTTCATCATCTACAGTAGGTTTTATTGCAGTTTGTTCTTTATCTCCACCCTCAGCAGGAGGAGACAATTCTGGCTGAGCCTGTATTTCAGGCTCTTGTTGTAACTCCATAAATGGAGGACATTCTTCTTGAACAGAGTCCTCTTCTGAAGAAGAATCCTCTTCCTTAGACTCCACATTTTCCTCATAAATATCTTCTTGAGGATGAGGAGGCGCCACGGGCTTTGTTGTAATGGTGACGCCTACAAAAATTACGCAAAATAAGTTAATATATAAAATCATAATACATAATCTTGTATAGATTTTGTGTGATTTATGTTTACCTGAAGTAGGTGTAGAATGTGCCAAGTACGAGTCATAGTCCCCATCCCAGTCATCATCATCGAAGGTAATTGCCGGTTCATCTGATGGGATGAACTCTGAATTAATAGTATGTGTTACGACGGCATCCTCAATAACTTGTGCCTTTTGAGGCAAAGTTAGATAAAGTGATGAGCTGAGGAGTCCCGGAGATAGAACACCCACACCTTGTGTTGATGTTGCCGGTTGAGATGCAGAGGATCCTTCTCCAGGATGAGTTGAAGAAGATGCCAGATGTTGGGGCTCATCGACCGGAGTGTCACTCTCTGGGGTAGCGGCTCTTGGTCTAGAAGGCCCTTTGACGGTAACCTTCTTCTTCTTCTCAGGGAGGGTCTTCTCTGAAAGAGTACCAGCTGCACCTTGCTTCCATTTTTGGGTCTTGCCAATAATGATTGGTCCCGCAGCTGTTTCCCCAGCACCCATAGGAATGACTTCCAGATAATCATCTGGAACGGCAGCGTCATCGGGTATGTCTGGGAATACCCTGACTGGCTCTTCAATATTCCCTTCCCTGGGCTATCTTAGACTCCCTTTCAAGTTGTAGCCATGGGCAAAGGAGCGGATGGATGCATAAAAGCGAGCATACATATGAAGTATACGTAGCTTGGTCGTGCTGATAGCAATCGATACTCTGAATTTAGCACCGGTACGAGCAGTACTAAAGTATCTCCAGGCTCTTGGACCATCAATTAGCTTCCCATGATGGTAGAAGCTAGTGGAGGGATTGCCAACATGAAGTTGGTCATATCCAAACTGGCGAGCGAACCGACTGGGTAGATATGGTTCGAACGCACAGTTTTCTTCATTCCTGTACATCAGATGTGAGGGTCTGATGTACTGTAGCTATTTGAGAACTGGCACAAGCAATAAATTCCTTCCTTCTACTTTATTTTCAAACTGTACACCGAGGCAGTCAGCTGGAACTGGTGGTCTTGTACAGAAGAAGTTCCATCCATGGGAATAGTTCAGCACTGCTCGGGTGTCTGCCACGGTAGTTGCAATCCATGTGGCTTTGTTAAATTTTTGGAGGAAGACCTCTGTATTATCTCCAGGGCCCGGTGGCAATAAACTGCAGTTGTGATACAGTAGTTGTTGGCCCATTGGTCATATGGTCAACCTGATTTTAATAATTGATCAAAACTCTGTCTGGATATACGAAGCTTGTTGGGACATCTCAGCTTCTTGGACATAAGCAAGATTGGATATTCACTCCGTTCAAGACTGAAGATCTGTTTGCCTACTTGAGTCTGTATTTCCTATGCAATGTAATTTTCACTTTATTTGAGTCTAGGAATACATTGTACACCGAGTCGTACTGGCAAATAGGCTATCCCCAAAATAGTTCAAAATATTTTTAAAAATGACCTATCAAAATGTTTACAAAAAGGTTTTCAAAAATCATCAAAAATCTATTTTAAAACCCTAACCTAACCCTGACAGAACTCGGCCAGAGTTCGGCCAGAGTTCGGTTGGTGGCCGTTTGATTTTTGAATTCTCTGGAACTTGGTCCTCCTGCAGTTGCGGATTTGACAGAGATTTGCTCATAGAGTTCTGCCCGAATTCTGCCCGAATTCTGACAGAGTTCTCCCTTTGGAATTCCTATAAATAGAGAAGTATTTCGATCATTTCAATTCACTCATTCACTTTCAATCTTCTCTCTATCTAAAAAGCTTTCTGCCTTCCAAAGAGTTTTCTAGAGCTTTCATTTTCAGATCCCAAGCCAGTTACAATCCTCTAGTCGATTTGCCAGTGCGGTACGGTCTAGAAGTTTCTGAGAGATTGTAATCAGAAGGCTTGATTGAAGAATACCTCTTCACATTTGAAGTTGGACGAGTTCTTCGTATCAAAGCTCGCGTTGTAGAAGTTGCAAGGACTTCGTAAGAAAACTTGCAATTTTTCCTATAGTGGATTCAACTGGTAGCAAGAGTTCTACCGACTGGATTAGTCCTCAACAGAGGGATACCAGTATACATCGCTGTCTTTGCGTTTGCTTTCTGAACTCTGCCTTTACATTATTTCTACTGTGATTATATACTGTGATTGTGTTGCTAACATTTTTTAATTAGCATTATTCCGCTGCCAACTCTATTCACCCCCCTCTAGAGTATTACGCTTTACTATATCGTTCCTACAATTGGTATCAAAGCGGGTGTTACAGGTAATGCGAGGTAACAGTGCTATTATTTATTCATTATTTATTGGATCACAGCACATCACATGGCTACTATGAAATTCACAAGTGAAGGTCAGGCCACAAACAGACCCCCACTGTTTGATGGTACTAACTACACTTACTGGAGAACACGGATGAGTTTCTTCTTAAAATCTCTTGATTTTGACTTATGGGCTATTGTTCTTGATGGCTATCAGAAGCCACCTCGTATAAATGTCGAGGGTATTTTAGTTGAAAAACCCCAAAGCAGTTATACAGAGGAGGAAAAGAAAAAGGCCAGTCTTGACGCACGTGCCATTAATGCTCTTTTTTGTGCCTTAGACAGAACAGAATTCAATAGGGTATCTACATGTACAACGGCAAATGGTGTGTGGAAGCTTCTCGAAGTTACACATGAAGGCACGACTCAAGTCAAGGAGTCAAAAGTTAGCAGACTTACTCAAGAGTACGAGGCATTCAAAATGAAGCCAAATAAAACAGTCACACAAATGTTCGAGAGGTTCTTGGATATTGTAAACCCTTTGTCCTCCTTAGGCAAAGATTACAGTAACCACGAAAAGATTCGTAAACTCTTGCGAGCTCTCACCAAGAACTGGATTCCGAAGGCTACAGCTATCATTGAAGGAAACGACCTCACCATAATGTCACTTGAAGTACTCATGGGTAAGCTACTCACTCATGAACTGGAGCTGCAAGATTTTGAAGAGCCTGCACCAAAGGAGAAGACTATCGCCCTCAAGGCTCAGCACAGAAAAGCTGCTGAAGATGACTCAGACAGCAGTGGATCTGACGCTGAAGATCAAGCTCTCCTAGCAAGGAAGTTCAAAAGATTCATGAGACATGAGAAGAGAGTCAAAGAGAACAACAGCAACAACTGGTACCAAGAAGATGTTGTCTGCTATAGCTGCAAGAAGAAGGGACATATGAAGAAGGACTGTCCCATCAACTCATCATCGAGCAAGAAGAACAACAGGTATAAAAAAGGCAACCTGAAAAGATCAACTCTCGGAAATATGCCAACACCAGCATATGGCATGAGAGTGAAGCTTGCGACTCAGAAGATGAACATTTAGAGGACGCTGCAAACATCTGCTTCATGGCAATCGATCAGGTACCTACTGAACCTGTAGAAACATATGATGACTTTACCTTTGAGCAATTAGGAGATGCCTTCAGTGACCTGATGCTTGACTACAGGAAACTGCGTAGTAAATATCAGACCGCTAAGAAGGTACTCAAAGAGTACAAAGGAGAAATAGGAAGACTTACCGACCTACTAGCTGAGGTTAGAGCTAATGTTAGTGAGTCTGGTGAGCTTTCCTCTATAAAGCTCTTATTACATGAGACTAAACAGTCATCCGAAGAGAAAGACAAGATTATAGACCAATTGAGAGAAGATCTTTCTAAAGAAAAGAAAAGTCTTCAATCTGTACAAATCAGAATGGAACAACTCACTTCTGATTATACTAAGTTATATGACACTTCCAAAAGGTTGGAAATTAGGTTGGGAAAACAGCCTGAGCCTGCTGCTTCCTATCCTAACACGTGTCACTTACCGAGAAATCGGAACATTCCCAAGCCAAACACTGTCAAACCAAACCATATAAAACCTTTACCCCAAAAGGTTAAGCCCAAACATGATCATAGGTATGCATTCTTCTATACTAGAAAACTCAAACCTACCAACCATGCACACCACTCAGCTTTCAACACTCGACATGCACAATGTCATTATTGTGGCCTCATTGGTCATATATCAACTGCATGTAGAATGAGAAAGCTTGTAGATTTAAATGTTTATGCTTGGATACCTAAAGCTAACAATTCAGGACCCTACAAGAAATGGGTGCCAAAGGTTTCATCTGCAAACTGTTTTGTAGGTGGAACACCCTTCACATGCTAGAAGCAAATGGATCCTCGACAGCGGTTGCTCACGGCATATGACCGGTGACGCTACTCTATTTGCAACACTGTCGAAGAAGAAGAAGGAAGGTTATGTTTCCTTCGGTAATAATTTGAAAGGGTATATTATTGGTATCGGTGATGTTGGTAAGTCTTCCTATCCCGTGATTAAAGATGTCTGTCTGGTTACCGAGTTGAAACATAATCTGCTCAGCATAAGTCATCTAGCTGATCATGGTTATGGTATCAACTTTGGCAAAGACAAATGTACTATAGTTGATAGCTCAACTGGTAGTACTATCTTTGAAGGAATCAGGGAAGACAATATATATGTTTTCTATCTGCTGGAAGAAGCTAACATTTCAGGTAGATGCTTAATGGCCAAAAGTGATGAGAGTCATCTATGGCACATGAGACTCGGTCATACAAACACGGATACAATTTCAAGATTATCCACAAAGAAGATAGTACGCGGTTTACCAGACATAACATTCAAGAAGGATTCGATATGCAGCCAATGTGAAAAGAACAAGGCTACCAGATCCACATTCAAGTCTGTAAATGCAGTATGTAGTACTAGACCTCTACAATTGCTACACATGGATTTATTCGGTCCTAGCAGAGTTGCTAGCCTCGGAGGTAAATTATATGCATTTGTAATTGTAGATGATTTCTCTAGATACACGTGGGTATATTTCTTGACACGCAAGAATGACGCATTATCCGAATTTGTCGCCTTTTGCAAGAAAGTACAAAATAAAAAAGGTTACATGATCACTCGTATTAGAAGCAATCATGGAGGCGAATTCGAGAATGCTGATTTCGAGCAATTTTGTGACACACACGATTTTATACATGAGTTCTCCTGCCCTAGAACTCCACAACAAAATAGAGTTGTGGAACGTAAGAACAGAACTCTAACCGAAATGGACAGAGTGATGTTAAATCAATTTAGCCTACCCAAATACTTCTGGGCTGAAGCTGTCAATACAGCTTGCTTTGTGCTCAATAGAGTTCTAATTCGACCCAAATCGAAGAAGACTCCATTTGAGTTATGGTTTGATAGAATTCCTTCAGTTTCATACTTTAAGATTTTTGGCTGTAAGTGCTTTATTCTTAATACTAAAGACAACTTGGGAAAGTTTGACGAAAAGGCCGATGAAGGTATATTTCTAGGTTATGCGGCCAAGAGCAAAGGATACAGAGTCTTCAACAAACGTACCATGATCATCAAAGAATCAATCAACGTCACTTTTGATGAAATGAACCAAATGACTCTCGATGACAGTGATGAAGATCTGCCTACATCAAGCTCAACATCAGCTGAACCTGAACCAAGCTCTGCACTAGCTGAACCCCCTAGAGGAGATCCAGGAACTAGCTACCTACAGAGTCTACCAAAGAGGTTAAAATTCACAGCTGATCATCCACAAGATTTGGTAATTGGTGACATTACCAAAGGAGTAAGTACTCGATCATCCAGTAGAGATATTGTTTCTAGTGTTGCATTTATTTCACAGCTAGAACCTAAATCTATTGATGAAGCATGTAGTGATAATTTTTGGATAGATGCCATGCAAGAGGAATTGAACCAATTCGAACGGAATCAAGTTTGGGAACTTGTTCCCAAGCCTATTGATCATCCGGTCATTGGCACCCGTTGGGTATTCCGAAACAAACTAAATGAGGATGGTTTAGTAACTCGTAACAAGGCTCGACTCGTAGCTCAAGGATACAATCAAGAAGAGGGTATCGACTACGATGAGACTTATGCCCCAGTTGTGAGATTAGAATCCATTCGCATGTTATGTGCATTTGCATGTTTTCATAATTTCAAACTTTTTCAAATTGATGTAAAAAGTGCTTTTTTAAATGGATTTATAAAAGAAGAAGTTTTTGTAGCACAACCTCCGGGTTTTACGGATTTCAAAAATCCTGACCATGTTTTCAAGTTGAAGAAAGCCTTATACGGTTTGAAACAAGCCCCTCGTGCTTGGTATGATCGTCTAAGCTCTTTTCTACTTGACAACGGATTTTCAAAAGGAAAGGTTGACACTACACTTTTTATTAAATCTTTTAATGGCAAGCTGCTTTTAATTCAGATCTATGTTGATGATATCATATTTGGATCCACTGATGAATCTCTTTGTCAAGAATTTTCTAAGTGTATGCAGAATGAGTTTGAGATGAGCATGATGGGAGAGCTGAAATTCTTTCTCGGATTGCAAATCAAACAAACCGACAATGGGACGTTCATTAATCAAGCCAAGTACACAAAAGATTTGCTAAAGAAGTTTGATCTGGACAATGTCAAACCTATTGGTACTCTGATGGCAACTTCAACAAAGCTTGATTCTGACGAACAAGGCAAGCCAGTCGACACACGTAAGTATCGAGGTATGATTGGTAGTTTACTTTACTTAACTGCTAGTCGTCCAGATATAATGTTTAGTGTTTGCATGTGTGCACATTTTCAAGCTAACCCAAAGGAATCACATCTGTTCGCAGTTAAGCGCGTCTTCCGATACCTTAAGGGCACTTCTTCTGTCGGCTTGTGGTATCCCAAAACTAAATCCTTTGACCTTATTGGTTATTCGGATGCAGATTTTGCTGGATGCATGGTTGATAGAAAAAGTACTAGCGGTACATGTCATTTCTTAGGCAAGGCTCTAGTCTCTTGGTTTAGTAAAAAGCAAAATTCTGTAGCCTTATCAACAACAGAGGCTGAGTACATCGCCGCAGGACGTTGTTGCGCTCAGATTTTGTGGATGAAACAAACCCTAGAAGACTTTGATTTATTTTACACACATATTCCCATTTTCTGTGATAACACAAGCACCATTAATTTGACTAAGAATCCTGTATGTCACTCTCGTACTAAACATATCGAGATTCGACATCATTTTCTTAGAGATCATCATCAAAATGGAGATATAAACCTTGTGTACATAGATACTGAAAATCAATTAGCTGACATCTTCACTAAACCTCTAGCGGAAGATCGCTTCAATTATTTACGTCGAGAATTAGGAATTTTGGACGTCAATAATATTAATTGATTTTATTTTATGATTATATATCATTATGCAAAAAATGTGTTAGAGACAAGCTAATAAAGAGTCTGTCTGTCACCACAACTACGGTTGAAGCGAAACGGTACTTAAAAGTTCCCCGGTGAACCTCCGCCAGCTGGGACAGTACTTCTACAGCTAATCTGAGACAGTCAATGTGTAACGATATTTAATTCATAAAATATTATTAATTATGTTATTTGAAGACTAAAATAACTAATCTTTGAATTAAATATTTGAAACAAGTCAATAAAAAAGAAGTAGCAAAAATCAACCTGAAAGAACCCTAGGCGAATTCGGCCAGAACTCTGACCGAATTCGGCCCGAGTTCGGTTGAGGGTGTCTGTGTATATATCCAGAACCCGATAGCTTCTTCTCTTCCATTGCTTCCAAACTTTCAAATAGCAGCTCCAGCCGCCCGAAACTCCTCCAAACCCTAGGTATTCACCAACCCATTGCTCCCTATCTACTTGGTGAAATCCTTCCAAATTCTGGAATCGTGCGGAGATCATCCTTCTCTACAACATATCCAATTTTCGTGAGGTGTAACTCCCTTCTTCTCCACTTTTAAATTAGTGCTTTTTATTTTCAATGGCACCTAGATTTAATCCGTCTAAGAGGAAGAAGACCACTCCTAGTGAGGAAGGGTCCTCTTCGAATCCTCACACGGATTCTTTGTTTTCGCCGGTCCAAAAGAGCGATGGTGCTTTCGATGGATTCTTCTTTCAAACCCTCGATCAAGCCTTATTATGGTACGGTGACTTTTCCACCCGATCCATATGCGGCGGCGCTCCGGTTAAATGGACGGTATTCCCTGATCATCGTCACTTATTTGAGGTATTAGGGTTACACTTACTTGTTAAACTGTGCTTCCTAATTGCTACTAATGCCATTAGATTGTTCTATTGCAATCTCGTAGTTAACACTTTTGACGTGAGCACACGTGTTGGAGGCTTAGACATTGAGTTCAATGATGTCCTCCTAGCGGAGATTCTTGGGATTCCCAATGAAGGTGAACCGCTAGTTGATATCACGAAATTCGACTTCCCCGAAGGCACTACACTCACGAGTTTCAAAACAGAACTCTGTGCACCTGACAGAGTACGTTCTGGAAAGTTCAAGGCTAACAACCTGAACTTGTTTAACTACGAATTGTATCGCATCATCTACTCTACTCTACTTCCAAAATCCACTTCCAAGGATGATGTGACTTCGCTTGAGCTGTCCGCTATGTATCATCTTATCAAGGGGATTCCTTTTTCCGTCCCCAAGACTATCATTCAGATGATGGGACGTTGTCGTGCAAGAGATCGAAATCTTTCTTACGTGATGATTCTCCCTCGTATCTTTCAGCGATTTGACATCGATCTATCGACTTGTACTCAGGACTCTGAGCCCAAGTTCCTTCAGCTATCTCGTCGCAGCCGGACTGTTTCAGCTCCACCTTCTGCTCCTCCTACTGCACCATCTCCACCACATCAGCCGTATGCCATGACTTTTGAGGGCATACATCAGCACCTATCAGCTTTGCACGTCTCGATGACGGACATGGCTCGCGGGCGTGAGTTCCGCGATGTCACCCATTACCAGGCGATGGCAAACTCCTTGGCCGATCTGCGTTTTGCTCAGACTGGTCATTCTGCTGCTTCCATCCCTCGAGATCCAGCTTTTTCGGGTTACCGCTGTGAGGATGAGGCTGTCCATGCCTACTTCCAGCCAGGTAACGCCTATGATTGGTATCGTGCTCCTCGAGATTATGTTGGTGAGTTCTATGCTGGCGCCCCTACTCATCCTACTGGCGCTGGTACTTCTGGTGCTGGTACTTCCAGTCATGCTGGCCACGCTGCTGATGATATTGATGAGGATAGTGATGATGAGATCTGATTTGATTATTAGTGATATTCTATTGTATACTTGGAAATGCTCCGACATTCCAAGTTTTTTATCATTTACTTTTTATTAGTACTTTGTAGTTTGCTGTCAGTACTTTTTATCTTCATGGACATGTTTATGATGTTTCATTTATGACATCTCAGTTTATTTCAGCATTTTGTTTAGCACTATCTCTTTATACTGCTTCTCCATTACAAATTGCCTGTGAAATAGCATGCCTGAGATTTCTTTTATGTTCTTGAAACAATACATGCCTGTGGTAATAATTTGTAGAAACATTACATGCATGTGATGCTACATCTCTAATTTTTATACTATATTTCTTTTATTTATTTTCTCGCTATTTGTTACTTATGCATTGATTGCGGGGGAGTCTTCTGCATTTAATGCGGGGGAGCCTTCTCTTGTGCAATTATTTTGCTAAGTGACAAAGGGGGAAAAAATTAAAAGGATCTAACATTTTTTTTGAGTTAAATACAGGTTATGAACAATTTCTACTTTTTGATATTTTTCGAACTAGCTTAATGTTATATCATTCATAGTTTGTCAATTATCAAAATGGAGGAGATTGTTGGCCCATTGGTCATATGGTCAACCTGATTTTAATAATTGATCAAAACTCTGTCTAGATATACGAAGCGTGTTGTGACATCTCAGCCTCTTGGACATAAGCAAGAATGGATATTCACTCCGTTCAAGACTGAAGATCTGTTTGCCTACTTGAGTTTGTATTTCTTATGCAATGTAATTTTCACTTTATTTGAGTCTAGGAATACATTGTACACCGAGTCGTATTTGCAAATAGGCTATCCCCAAAATAGTTCAAAATATTTTTAAAAATGACCTATCAAAATGTTTACAAAAAGGTTTTCAAAAAGATTTTCAAAAATCACCAAAAATCTATTTTAAAACCCTAACCTAACCCTGACAGAACTCGGCCAGAGTTCGGTTGGTGGCCGTTTGATTTTTGAATTCTCTGGAACTTGGTCCTCCTGCAGTTGCGGATTTGACCGAGATGATTTGCTCATAGAGTTCTGCCCGAATTTTGCCCGAATTCTGACAGAGTTCTTCCTTTGGAATTCCTATAAATAGAGAAGTATTTCGATCATTTCAATTCACTCATTCACTTTCAATCTTCTCTCTATCTAAAAAGTTTTCTGCCTTCCAAAGAGTTTTCTAGAGCTTTCATTTTCAGATTCCAAGCCAGTTACAATCCTCTAGTCGATTTGCCAGTGCGGTACGGTCTAGAAGTTTCTGAGAGATTGTAATCAGAAGGCTTGATTGAAGAATACCTCTTCACATTTGAAGTTGGACGAGTTCTTCGTATCAAAGCTCGCGTTGTAGAAGTTGCAAGGACTTCGTAAGAAAACTTGCAGTTTTTCCTATAGTGGATTCAACTGGTAACAAGAGTTCTACCGACTGGATTATTCCTCAACAGAGGGATACCAGTATACATGGCTGTCTTTGCGTTTGCTTTCTGAACTCTGCCTTTACATTATTTCTACTGTGATTATATACTGTGATTGTGTTGCTAACATTTTTTAATTAGCATTATTCCGCTGCCAACTCTATTCACCCCCCTCTAGAGTATTACGCTTTACTATATCATTCCTACAGTAGCCAGCCTATCAAATAAGTGTAGGGCATCTCTACCCTAGGAAAATCCTTTCGGTGAGGAGCATTATTGATTAATTCCTCACCAAAGGTCCGTAAACCTGCGTTTATTCGACACACCATCACCGATAGCAGATTGATTCTAGCCATGAATACCAAACATACTACCGGCCACAGTACATTTTGGTGAATTCTATCTACTGTGCTGATCCTGGGCACAATCCATCTCCGTAGCCACAGATATAGAAAGCCTGCCAGCAAGGCTTCCCTTGAGATCTTCTGGCTACCATGCCTCGGATGGCTCAAAGTTTCAGTCTCCGCGGAGATATTTCCGGTCTTTTTGGACAGATACTGATCCGGAGATTTATATGAGATCATTAAACCATTGATCAGATCTGAAGGGATTATCGAACAAGGGTTGATGGTTGGAGCCTTGTTTTCTTGAAATCCTCCCTTCTCGTTCTTGGCTATCTTATTCTCATGGTAGAATAGATAAGTTGTCTATTTAGTAGTATATGCTAAGTGAGACCCGTTGTCATATATACTGGTGCAAATTAAGTAATGGCACATGAGCTCTTGGTAGACCTCAACCAATCGAGGATTTTTTGCTCTGATTTCTGCCAGTTCTTGATTGGAGGGAACATATTCTTCATAGGGTGCTTCACCCATCGGCAGCTTCGAGATGAATTGTATCTCGTGCAGGGCGAGACCCATCTCACCTAGTGGAGTTGCAAAAGTTCATGTTGAACTCATATACAACTCCATCAGAGCCAAGAATAGGTTACTATTTATCGGTATGCCTTGGCTCGTAGAGGCTACCGCTTCATACAGACCAATGGCTTCCAGGTCCTTCTTAAAGTTCTTCATGATCCATTCACTAAGCTGGATCCAGTTCTGGTTATAAGGCGACAACCACCCTGGTAGCCTAGGGTTGGCCTGAGGATATAATACGGCAGCCCTTATGAACTTGTTAATAAACATTTGGGTCTGCACTGGTTGAATCAGAGCAGAGTCTTCATTCGGTATGAACCCAGGTAATAAACCAGAGAAAGGGACAACACTACCATTGGGAACACTGATGTGATACCCCATATCGTTGGCTCCATCCCTCTTGAAGATGATTCTGCCTGGCCTACCATGACTGCTGGAAGTTAGGTTCCACAGCATCTGTCGGGGATGGGTGGCATGGACAAATGCAGATAGAGGATAATCTCTGTCCATGTCGGGGAGATATATCGCTCTCTCTCTAAACTTGAATACCCAAGCCTCTTTCTTGGGATGTGTTTGTGATTTGAAGTCTATCGTATCCCCGAATAAAAAGGCTGGGTTCAAAAATTGTTGGTCACCCAGTGATACCAACACTTCTCCATTTATCATGGACAGCAGCATTCTATCCCCTTGAGCAGCTATCAGCTGTGCTCTCTCTGCAAGATATTCAGGATCCGACTGGGGGAACTCCACGTGGGACAAGTTTTCCAAATAATTTGAGCCCACCATACCAGCTGATGAGCCAAATATTTCTGCAAGTGGGTGAATTTGTAAATCCACTGCCAAAAGAAAAAGAAAAATCAAGTTAGTGAAAATCTAATTTGAAATTATTTACACAGATGATTTGGTCTGAGCTTTACGCATAAAGATTAAAGACTCTGACTATGCAAACTTTACGCTTATTAATGTTGATAAAAAAACTTTTAAAGTGTAAAAGATTCTTTGTTTTTACGCAAAGTCTTTTATTTATAAATTTTTACGCTGGCACGTATAGACGTGAGCGTATTTTGATTTTTACGCTGGCACGTGTTGACGTGAGCGTATTTTAATTTTTATGCTGGCACGTATAGACATGAGCGTATTTTGATTTTTACGCTGGCACGTGTTGACGTGAGCGTATTTTGAATTTTACGCTGGCACGTATAGACGTGAGCGTATTTTGATTTTTACGCTGGCACGTGTTGACGTGAGCGTATTTTGAATTTTACGCTAACACGTGTTGACGTGAGCATATTTTGAATTTTACGCTAGCACGTATAGACGTGAGCGTATTTTGATTTTTACGCTGGCACGTGTTGACGTGAGCGTATTTTGAATTTTACGCTGACACATATTGATGTGAGCGTATTTTGATTTTACGCTGACACGTATAGACGTGGACGTATGTTTTTACTTTTATGCTGACACGTATAACGTGGGCGTATTTTTGTTATCTCAGTTTCTACGCTGACACGTATAACGTGGGCGTGAAGTAAAAAGCTTGAGTCTTCTTCTCCGACGAATTTGCGGCCGAAGTTTAGTGCTCTACCTTTCATTGCCGGACCTACGGCGGGGTTGCTCTGTCGGGGCATCGTCGATGATGGGACGGGAGTTTTTACGCGGTCGGCCGACGATGAATCAGTGGCGGGCTTCTTGCCCTTGCTGCCGGCAGCGGTCTTGCTCTTGGGGGCCATTGATTTCGATCGAAGTTTCAAAGAAAGAGAGAGAATAAAGAAAGTTTGGGATTGTAAAAGACGAGTAAAGTTCTTTATGTACTCGTAAGGCTCTATTTATAGAGAAATTTTAAAATCGGTTCAAATTCCCAAAATTCACGCTGACGGTTGGATATCTCGACTTTTACGCAGTTTGAACCCATTTGATAGTGGACTAGTAGTGTTAGGCTGGGAGTTTAACCCTAGGCAAGTACATCTTGCTCAAAAGTTATGTGACCGTGTTTTATTTTTGGTTTTCCTTGAAAATTAGATTTTTTATTTGGTCTATAATATGCTTCTCTAAATTGTTTACATCATTTGTATATGGCATTTTTTATTTGGTGATTTTAAGTAGATCTAAGTTTCTATGTGGTTTCATGTCATGTTATACATTTTTGGGGTATTTTGTGAAAATTATCTTTTAAATCTCAGAATTTATAAAAACTAGTGCTCCCATGTTATAGAGAATTTAATTCCAAGCGATTTTGACTTTTGAAAAAGAAGAACTGTAAGCCCCCTGGATTTTAGGGTTTTTTTTAAAAAAATTTTAAATAAATTATTTTCAATAAATATTTTTATTATATTTAGTTTTGATCATTAAATGTACTTTTTCGTGACTTTGATTTTTGGAGCGTCATGAATGTTAATATCTCGAAACATCCTTCATGAGTTTTGATCTAGACAAGTTTATCTTTATTTTGATATATCATGTCCCACTCAAACTTGTTCCCTTGTATTCTATTTACATCGCACAACTTTCTGGTCAATTTAGGCCATTAGATCATCTACCAAAAAATATGACCTAACTTTCAATTTAATTTTGGGGTTCGACATCGATCCAACCTAATCGATCCAATATATAGTTTTGACCTATCTTGAGCCTACTACGCACATGCCACTTGCGTTCCATCCAATTGAGCTCCCGTATGTTATTATTTTATCAATGAAAATAAATCTTGTAGGATAATTCACTAGTCAAATTCACATATATCATTAGGAGGGGAGGACATTCGCACTACCAGCTATCCCGATCTCCAAGGGCCCTATGAGGCATAGTTGTGCTTTATCTTATATGCATGTATCTTGTTCAATGCGTCAGTGAGTGGCTAGAGGCTAAGTTCTGCTTGGGAGACGGTATGTGACCATGGTCCTTGTTTAGTTTACGGGTTGTGGTTCGGTTCCAGAGCACTCTAAGTTCTCTCATTGCTTGTCGTCCTTTCAGCTTTATAGTTATTTCGGATCAATATGTTATTCGGTCTTTTCTATTCTCGACATACGTGCATTGGTACCGCACAAGTCTCGACCCGCATTTATTTACTTGTCTCTATTCGTTGTTTTATTATTGTTTTGTGGTGATGTTTGGGTCGTTCACCTCTAGCCTCCCTTGTGGTACTTGCTATTTGGAATTCTAACACCACTAATTTTGTTTGGCTAGATTTGCCAGTGGAGCTGGAGGATTTTCCTTATCTTTCGCTGGATGGCCTGCAACCTTAGACCAGTGGTCCATGCTGACGAGTGGGTTTCCTTTTCTATACCACTCATTGTTTATTTCATTTTAGTGGTGTTTAGCTAGGGCATGTATTAGCCCTTTGATTCTGGAGCATGTTTCAACTAACTTCGGTCAGCGTGATTGTATTATTAGACATCAAAAGAATAGAATATACAAATAATCTGTACAATTCTATCATGATATTAAACTAAAAATAATTTTAATTTAATACTGCTTAGAGAAAACAGAATTCAGATATAAAGATATCTTTAGATTCTATTTTTCCATGATCTTTGGACTCGGAAATCAAAAGACGAGATATCATTTTCCTAAAATAGAAAATATGATACATACTGAGATAGAAAATTCAGAGGTAATATGGACATGATTCTCTATACAAGATCTTTATTAAATCCACTGGGGCTCTAATAAAACGAAATATCAAGTTCTCTGGGAAAATGATACATGGTGGAATATCAGTTTCCTCTGGGGATAACGATATCGAGATAAAGAAAAGAATTATATTTGCCGGGGGATGATGAAAATATTATACATAATATTTCTTTAAGAATTTGCCATTGATAGGCATCATCGTGACTTTCCCATCCATAGAGGCAAGCTGATATGCTCCATTAGAGAAGACTTTGTTTACTACGAATGGGCCTTCCCATTTCGCATCAAATTTGCCTTTACTCATATGCGTCATGGTCATGGGACGCCTGACAGTAAGAACCAGTTCTCCTTTCTGATATGCTCTGACTTTGACTTTACGATTAAAAGCCTTTGAGATTCGAGCCTGATATAGCTCGATATTTTGTTGAGCATACAATCGCTTTTCATCTAGAGCTTCTAATTCCTGAAGTCGAAGACGATCATTATTCTCTGTTGTAAGTTCATTGGAGATTGCAATTCTTAAAGAAGGAATCTGGATCTCGAGGGGAAGAACAGCTTCACACCCATATACCAAGGAGAAAGGTGTACATCCGGTCGCATTGCAAACTGTAGTGCGGTAGGCCCATAAACATTCACCAAGCTTCTCACTCCAGTTGCGTTTGTTAGAAGAAACAAACTTTTTCAAGAGTTTGATGATCGTTTTATTAAAAGCTTCTGGCAATCCATTAGCTGCAGGATTATATGTCGTAGAAGCTAAATTATTGATCCGATGGTCGTCGCAGAATCGTGTAAATTTCTGACTAACGAACTGCGGTCCGTTATCGTGGATAATACGCCGAGGAACACCAAATCGATAGATGACATGATGTTTGACAAAATTAATAACATTAGAAGTTTTGACTTCAGATAACGGGATTGCTTCAGCCCATTTAGAAAAATAATCGGTTATTGCTAGAATAAACCGATGTCCTTTTGATGATGGTGGGTTGATAGGACCAATGACATCCATGCCCCAAGCCTCGAAAGGCCATGATGCCGCTGTTGGGTGTAAGAACTCTGATGGTTGATGGATAAAGTCTGCATGAATTTGACAGGCTTTACATTTCCGAGCATATTGAATGGCGTCAGCCACCATCGTGGGCCAATAATAACCCAGACGTCGAATACGATCTTGAAGTTTAGGACCTGGTTGGTGAGCTCCACAAACACCATCATGTGCTTCACGGATTATCTGTTGTGCTTCTTCACCAGCAATGCATCGGAGGAGAAGACCATCGTAAGACCGACGATATAATGTCTTTGTTGTATGATTATAATAAAATCTGAGAGATCGACGCCGAATAGACGCTGCTTCATTCAGATTATCAGGAAGTATGTCATACAACACAAAATCTAGAAATGGGCGTCTCCAGTCTTCAGCTATGGCTTCTGTTTTGTTAGAAAAGACATTCCATTGTAGAATCGGAAGAAGACGACGACATTTTGTCAAATTTTAACCCAGCATCAAAGTTGAGAGAATCAGTATCTGGATGATGGGGGGAAGTCAAAGCCAGATTATTCTCAACATAGAATAGTTCTCGGTTATAAACTACTATCACTTGCTGACGTCTGATTGGTATGGCTAATACAGCAGCAAGGTTAGCCAAAGCATCAGCTTCTGCATTATAGGCTCTTCGAACATGTTCAATAAAGAAACCTTCAAAAGAGGAAGCCATAGAGAGTGCTGCTTGATGATAAGGTATCAAATCTTGATGACGGACTTCATATATTCCTCTGATCTGATTGATGATAAGCTTGGAATCTCCATAAACTTCTAAATATTGAATATCTAGATGTTTAGCCAGTTGGAGACCAATGAGCAACGCATTGTATTCGGCTATATTGTTTGAACATGATTGATCCAGAGAATAAGCCCTCTGAATAGTTAATCCTTCTGGGGATACAAGAACAATCCCAACTCCGGCGACAATATCACCATTAGGCCCTATTCTAGATGCTCCATCAAAGAATAGACGCCAAGTAGGAATTTCTTCAGAAACCAGATTTGAATCCAGAACTTCATCTGGAATCTCATCATATAATTTAGAATCTTCTGGAACTGCATGAGCTGCCAGGAAATCAGCCAGAGCTTGTCCTTTAACTAACTTTTGAGGAATATAATGTATATCATATTGAGCTAACAAGATTCCCCAATTAGCTAGTCTAGAGTTGAGAATACCGGGCTTCTTCATCATAATCCTGATGGGATTCACTCTAGAAATAACGTGAATCGTTTGACCGATAATATAATGACGTGTCTTCTGAACAGCAAACATTAATGCTAGGCATTCTTTCTCGATTGGAGAATAATGCGGTTCAACACCTGTTATTGTGCGACTGAGATAATAAATAGCCTGTTCATGGCCATCTTTATTTTTCTGAGCAAGTAATGCACCAAGAGAATGATCCATGGCTCGAACATATAGAAAAAATGGTATTCCCGAGACAGGAGGTACCAAAATTGGAGGGTTCATGAGATACCGTTTGATATCGTCAAATGCTTTTTGACATTCTTCGTTCCAGACAAAAGAGACACCTTTCTTCAGAAGTTTATTGAATGGTCTACAGCGTCCTGATAAATTAGAAATGAATCTCCTGATATAAGCAATTCTTCCTTGAAATTCTCGTAGCTCTTTTAAGGTGCGTGGAGGACGTATCTCTTGAATGGCTTTGATCTTCTCGGGATCCACGTGTATACCTTTAGCGGTAATGACGAAGCCGAGAAATTTACCACTAGAGACGCCCAGGAAGGACTTAGTAGGGTTCATTTTAAGTTGATGCTGACGCATTAAATCAAAGATAGTCTTCAAATCTTGGATATGATCCTCCTTTCGTCGACTTTTAACTGCAATATCATCAACATAGCATTCAACTATTTTCCGGAGATGTTCGCGGAATATAGTGCTCATTGCTCGCTGATATGTTGCTCCTGCATTCTTGAGACCAAACGGTATTACTGTATAACAGTATGTACCGATCGGTGTTCTAAAGGAAGTGTGTTTTTCATCATCTGGAAACATTTTGATTTGATTGTACCCCGAATATCCATCCATAAATGACATTCGTTCGAAACCGCATGTGTTATCAATCATTACATCTGTAATTGGTAGAGGAAACTCGTCTTTAGGACAAGCAGCATTGAGATCACGAAAATCTATACAGACTCGGATCTTGCCGGTCTTTTTAAGGACAGAAACTATGTTAGCTACCCATTCAGGATGTTGTTCCTTTCGAATAAATCCAGAAGCCATAAGCTTGTTGACTTCAGCTTCAATTGCATCCATAATGTCTGGACGAAATCGTCGCTGCTGTTGTTTGACTGGTTTAGCATTTGACATGATATTAAGTTTGTGCATGGCAATCTTTGGATCTAATCCCGGCATATCCTCATAACTCCATGCGAAGACATCAATATATTCATGAATAAGTTTGATCATGTCTTGTTTATCTGTTTCTGAAAGATTCTCACTGATGAATATTGGTTTAGGGGACCCTTTTTCACCAACATCAATTTGGATCAATTTATCTTCAGTAGGAGGTTCTCTCTGCTCGAATCTGAATTCCTATTGATTATCTAATCTTTGAGCCCATTGTTCTGATTCGGGTGATATTTCAAAATCATCCTCATCTTCATCATTCTCTTGCGGGCCATCAACAGAGACCATATTGATGGACAGAATAGAGCGATAGAGATCGCCAATACTAGTGTCAGAATCCCAGGAGAGGGAATCGGAAGACTCAGATCGTTCGTCTTCATCGGTTTTTAAATCTTCATGGACTATGTTGATAAAAGGGGTAGGAGCAATGTAACCTAAACCACACTTTGTCCTTCCGTATTTTAATGGAGGAATTCGAACAGGCATTCTTCTTCCTTTTCCATTATTGAGACTAGTTCTAAAGTCATAATCCATATTCTTGATAATATTTTTGGACTGTTGACTGTAGCGACACAGTTGTAATCTTCCAGTATCATTGTTTACATCATCTTCTTCCAATCCATGAGGATTTTGGGGTCCTTTATAAAAGAATATTAGATTTTCTCCTTTCTTTCGAGCAGGAACTACAAAGTATGATTTTTGTATGGACTCCAATGATACGTCTGTATGAAGAGTTTGAACAACTCGTATAGTTAATGATTCTAAGCTATCTAACAATTGTAAATAACTTTGTACATGATTACAGACATCAATATACTGCAAAGGAGATGCTTCATTAATATCAAATACTGTATTTACAACAGAAGGCTGAGCCTTATCAGACTTAGTCAAATTAATGACAAAAGGGGAGAGGAAGGGCGATCAGTAGTTTTGTTTCGATTAAGATCGATAACAAAAGGCTCAGAAGAGGTGAGCTCCCTTGAAGAAGATCGTGGATAAGTAATACGTCCATTGACTGGTATGACTAGAGTATCTGGTCTAGCCTGAGAAGATGGAGGGGGAGTAGTGCATCCACTGACAGGAATCATCAGTGAGCCTTATGGAGCTTGAGAGGATAATGCAGTAGTACGTCCACTGACAGGAATTATCAGTGAACCTTGTGAAGCTCGGGCAGACGATGAAGTAGTACGTCCACTGACTGGAATTATCAGTGAACCTTCTTCAGATAATTTAATTGACTGTGGAGGAGTAATACGCCCTTTTACAGGAATAACAAAAGTGTTGACTTTGGATGTCTCATCATCGTCATCCATAGCTTGCAAGACTTTTGAGTATTCATCTTTGTACATACGAGCGTCATTGAAGTAGGCTTCGACTCCTTTGAATGGATAAAGATCTGCAACCTCCTTCTGAACTTCTCCATTATCATCAACGTATTTGAAGCATGATGAAGAGTCGAAGGAACAATATTATATTCATGCAAGAATGGTCTCCCCAATAGAGCATTGTATGAACATCCATGATTGTCGATGATGTAAAAAGTAACCTTAGTGCGAAGATCGCCTATTTGAAATTTGAGGCGAATCTTGCCCAGAGGCTCACTTTTTCCTTGATTGAATCCCAAAATGGTAGTGATAGTGCCAGAGAGACTATGCACAGGTATCTTCAATGCATCTACCATAACTTTTGGCATGATACTGAGAGCAGATCCTGAATCAATCAGTAGACGATCAACCTTCATAGAATCAATATATCCTGTATGATATAAAGGATGGTCATGTCGATTATCCTCTAACAGCATATCGTCTTATGTGAAAGTAATGTTTGGAATAAATTCCAATACATTATGACAATGAGAAACAGGTTCTGTTTCCAACTTCTTGAGGAGAGTTAAGCAAGTTTCTGCTTGCAATAGTGCTTCACTCAGAGTTTCTCGAGTCTCTTTAGAGAGGCGTAAGAGCTCGAAGATTGACAATTTAGCTGGTGTATTGGCTAGTTGAGCCAATATATCAAAATTATAAGGCTTTTCAAGTCCAGTAGGAGATGACTTCTTCAGTGGTTTGTCGAAGCGGACTTGTTGTTTGCCTTTGTCAGCTGCTGTTGGTTTAGAAGGGACTGTCTCAACAGGAACATTTGCAGGTTCTTCGATAGATACTGGTGCTGGAGCTGTAATTGGAGGGACATCAGGAGTTTCTTCAGGAATGTCAGCATAATCTTTCAGATATACTTTTCCTGATCGAGTTCCAGCATGAACTTCGACTTCAGATTCAGGTTCAGATTCTATCGAAACCATATTGCAATTCTTCATCTTGCTCTTAGTTCTTTCATACTTGATGAGAACTTCATTCCAGAAACCGAGACCAACACGAGATTGATTATGTCTCATAGTGATGGCTAAAGGTGCTCGAAGTCCTGTGCCCGAGTTCAAACCAGGAGCAGTGGCTAGATCATAACCCATCTTCACCATTAATTCACGAGATTGTGAACTGTATAGATGAAATGCAGGCTTGTACCTATCTTCAAATTGAGGTACAGATTTTATCTCAGTAGGGAGTGAATTTTCTGCCAAGACAAAAGTAGAGGTTAGATAAACATCAGATGTGAAACTAGAAGTCACATTGCATGACTTAGTCTTCCTGAGTTTCTTTTTAGACTTTCGAGGAGAAGAGAAAGATGTTGCAAACTCTGTTACTAAGTCTGGGTGGATCCACATGATCTCTCCCTTCTTAGTTGTGATAGGAACAAGTCCTTCATTTTGTGCTGGTGGGATGTTTACGACTTCGAGAGTTGCTTTGGGAATAGGAACAATCCCACTTTCCACCATTAAGGGAGGGAAGTCACCGAACTGCATTGAAATTACATTCGCTGTGACTGTCTTGTCTTTGGGCGTCAGTGTTACAGCTCCTGACTTGATCATCTCTTGAATTTTTCCTTTTAATACATAGCAAGACCGGATTGTGTGACCCAGCATTCTATGATATGGATAATATTTTGGATGATCTGTCTTGTTGGCTTCATCAGGCTTTTTGATTTCTGGCAATTGTATTTTGTTACCTTTGAGCAAGCATTCAAAGATACCCTGAACATCATCATCATCGAAAGAATATTCTTCCTTCGGTCAAGGAGGTCTCTGTTGTTGATTTGTTGGAGCTGGAGTAGCTTGGGTAGTTTTTACCTCTTGACTACTGCTCTGGAGATTGACTTCAAGAGCCTCTTTTCCTTTGCGATTATTGGGTCGAGTATTATTGCTAGCACTCTGATTTGATTCCTTGGGAGCCATTTGTACCCCCAGACCTTTAAAGGTCTCAGCACTGACTTCAGCAGCTTTGGCACTAACGATGAAAGAAGGCCAATCTTGGAACTGAGTGGATCCAGTCCACATACTGATGATTGGTAAGAGATTCGACTTGTAAGTATCGATGGTAACAGCATCGGGAGTTCCGAGAGGCATTTTGAGGGCTTCTCTTCTGAATCTCTCAATAAAGTCCTCAGTGGTTTTATTATTTTTCTGTTTAATTCTTATGAGGGCTGACATTGTCATGTCATTAAGCCCCTCATAGAACCGTTCAAGAAACATTTGCTTAAAACCAGCAAATGAGGTAATGCACCCATCAGGGAGGCTTCTATACCATTCATAAGTTGTTCCTTTGAGACATCCAACGAACACCCGAGTGAGGAGGGCATCACTTGGTTGTAACTGATCAGTCATTACTTCAAAATGATTAATGAACTGACTTGGGGAGGTAGTTCCATCAAAGAAAGAGATAGTTGGAGGCTTATATTTAGGAGGATATGATACTTGCTTCCATTCTATCGGGTAAGGTTGCTTGATGCCTAACCTTTGTAAACCATCCTTTTGTTTAAATGCCTCAAACTGAGTTCGGAGGTTCCTTAACTCTTCGGTAACCATTCCGGATGATTGTAGATTTGTAACTTGCTGAGTGTAACTGGGAGGAGGAACTGCAGCATATGTACCACCCCCATCTCCAGAATGGCTTGGAGTGGTTTGTACAGGAATATTAGACTGTACCCCCGAAATATTAGAGGGTTCCGAATTTGAGGCAACAGGAGTACTTAATACCACTGGTGGTACTGTTTGTTGAACTTGCTGAGTTTGATGCTGAGCTTGCATAAGAGTGTGCATAGCATTCAATGTATCTGCCATAGCTCGCAACTGTTGTTCTAAGGAAGAAATCCTCTGCTCATGAGCTTCAGTGCTAGTTGAAAGTTCATGATTGCCATCTACCATGTAAGTGGTAATTATTCGAGGAATAGATGATGAAACAGTCTGTTCTGAATCATCACTGTGAGAGTCAGTATCTTTCTCGGGACTATTTACAGGAATCAATACTGGAAAATTGGACTCTCCAAGGAAGTCCTCTGTGATCTCCGGATTACCACTTGGATGAGAAGAAGAAGAGACCCTGGCTAAAGCTCTGGTCCTGGATCGGGTGCCGAGGTAAACACCATCTTCAGAATCGGATATAGCATCAGATTGTATGTTACCCCCAATATTTCTGGAGGTCATGTTGACAGAAGCGTAAAGAGGTTCATCTTCATCCAATATTGGTTCATATTGTATCCGTTCGAAAACAGATCGTCTTTTTGGTGAACAACAACACTGAATCACAACTCGAGGTTGGAAATTGCAACCATGTTTTTCATGACAAATATGAGCAATGTCATGGCCAGATGGATTGTCAATCCTCCGTTTATTTTGTAAATACTCCCGGAGATCTGTATGAACAGATTGGAAAGTACTTGAAGATAGTTTCTGTGTAGAAACTTGTCTTTTATTCTTCTGTCTTCTCGGTTCTTGAGGGTATAATGACTGATTAATTTGAGCCACATAATTCTTAGCATATTCTGCATCAGGATCTGGTATATTTGTCTTAGTGGAACCGAGATAATTCTGATTAAGCTTATTACGAATATCCGTCGTAGATATGACTTTAGTCTCAATCTTGGATACTTGTAATTTACCTTTCTCAGATCGAGAAATTTTGAGAGAAGGAAGATGAGTATTATCCCGACTGGGAGTCGGTAATAATCCATCTTTAGAGGAAGTAGCCAAAAGGCGTTTTCCTTTGTTTGATCTAGTAAAAGTACTAGTCAAATTAACTCCAGAGGTAAAAACTGCAGGAGTAGAGGAGTTGACTAAATAGTCTTTCTCCTTAGTAAGTACACGATGTGCAAGTTATGAGGGAATCATTTGTATGTCCTGTGGAAGAGAACCCCCAGCCTGATTCTGAGAAACGGTCAAAGGACTGTATTTATTAGCATATGCTGACTTCAGTTTAGACTTCTGGTCATACGCTGCCTTTTTATTAACATACGCTGGCTTTGGCTTGTCGTACGCTGCCTGATGTTGGCTTTTGTACGTTGCCTTTGCCGTACGCTGTCCTTTGATTGTCATACGCTCAGAGTCATCAATGGCTAAAGAGCCAACTGCTGTCATAAGAGTAGAAGGAGGAGAGACTTTGACCTGTCCAGAGATGGTTTTCCTTGGACACGCTGACTTAGTTAAAGAACCCAATTTGTCAGCGTGACTAGGAAAAGTCATTGTTGCCTTGTTCAGGGAAGCCAGAGTGTGCTTCGTTGAAGTTGAAGAAGTGTTCTTGTCAATAAAAGAATTGACAGAAGCATCTCGGGCTGTTGAAGAAGACTTAGAAACATAGACAGAACATCCTTTCTTCTTGGCAGCAGGAAGAGCGGAGGAAGCAGTTCGGCCCTCCTTCGCCTTGAGCATTTTTTCGTAAGCAGATTGGTCGAATTGTACGACCATCGTCTTCTTCATCGAGCCGATCGACGAAGTATCGCATTGAGTTGTTGCTATCTCGTTGGAGGAGACAGCTTTCCCCAGCAGAGTCGCCAATTTGTTTTCCATAAATAAATTCACTTTATTTATTTTGTATCTGAGAAAATTATAACTATAAAAATCTAATCTAGAAGACGATTACTTTATCCCTTGGACGATGCGATGAAGAACACTCAAACTTTGAAGAACTTGGACAACAACTGGACAATATCTCTGTTCTCTCTGACCATGAATGTCCTTTGATGAAAATGAAGAAACTCTTTTTATAGAGTTCAAGATAACTGTCCTTAAGCATACGCTCAGGTAGTTACTGAACGTGTGCATAACTGCAGGGACGCGTGGCAAATTCTGATGAAGACACATTAGCGTGCGGTTGAAAATAGTGGAGCATATTCAGGAGAGATTGATGGCATGACTGCCACGTTGCATAACTTCTGAAGAAGTGGATAACTGAGTACAGGACACGTGAGAACGTGTGTTGACTGCACGTTGAAAGTCATTCTGGATACAACTGCTGCTATACGCTGCCTTTGAGGAAGAGTCATACGCTAACTTGAACAGCGTAGAACCATATAAAGCTGATACGCTCACAATGAGGAGTCGTATGGAATCTATACGCTCATTTGGTTGGCAAAAGTCATGTGAAATCCATACGCTCACTTGGCTGGCAAGGAATCATGTGAAGTCCATACGCTCACTTGGCTGGCAAGGAGTCATGTGAAGTCCATACGCTCACTTGGCTGGCAAGGAGTCATGTGAAGTTTATACGCTCACTTGGTTGAGTCGTATGTTTGAATAAGTAAACACGTGGCATATTTGAATAAGTAGACACGTGGCCATCATCAATCTTCTTTGATACGCTGTATCTTCCAATAACTGACAAAATCTTCTCGAGCGTCGTGACTGCGGATATGATGGCTGACAGACTGTCAGAACTGACAGTAATGATGGCCTTTGCATTTATGAAGGCTGCTGAGCTGTCCTCGTAAAAAATAAAACCAACTCTTCGAAAACCAATACGACGGTTAGTTTTCATTGGACAGCTGTCTTTGCACGAAAGACGAAGTGTCAGATTCATCCTTTATTAAATTACATGCTGTGCTGTCATCTCAAGGAATAATAAAATATTCATTGAGCGTATGGCCTTTGGACGAGCGTATGGTCATAGCTGAGCGTATGGCCCTGAGCGTATGGCTTTAACTGAGCGTAATTCTTTGAGCGTGTGACTTTGACTGAGTCTTATGTCAGCGTGTCATAATTTTCACACTCTACATTGAGGATACTGAGCTGTTATACAACAACTATTATGACCCGATTCTGTACCCTGTGGTGTTGCCAGAGTCCCCATTGGAGGACGCATGACCTGAGGCCGACGAGCCGAACGCTTAGCTAGATATTTTCCTGTTTCCAGTTATGTTGTTTTGGAATTTGTTAGTTTGAATTTAGTATTCATTTCAGTTCTTTTACTTTCCAGTTGTATTTATTCAAATGCTGAATAAAGTTTTAAATTTCCGAATATTCAGTTGTGACAAATTATAGATGTTGTTGTGATTACCTGCTTATGGAACAGCTTACTGCCGCCTCTCACAACGGTACAGGCTGGACATTATCCGGTTCGACCCAATTATTTGGGATCGGGTCGTGACAAACATTAATAGTAATATTAGAATTAACATTAATATTAACTAACATTAATATTAACATTAAATTAAAATTAGCATTAATATTAACATTAAAATTAATACTAAAATTAATATTAACTTCAAATTAACATGAATATTAATATTAACATTAATTAGCATTAATATTAATTTTAACATTAACATTAAAATTAACAAGATATTGTGAGCATTAATTAGTTTGTGACTACTTATTTTTCTTTGACTGGGTTCGTTTTTGTTGGACCATTATTATATACTCTTCATTTTTTCCCAAGTTGACCCATAGTAAATATAAATTTATATTTATATTGACATACTGTCATCCGTCAGTTGTGGATAGAGCAGTCAAGTGGGCCGGGCCGGGCCGGGCTGGGCTGGCCCGACGAAATTGAGGCCGGACCGGGCTAGGGCCGGACCTCTTGAGCCCATCAACTGTAGCGGGTCGGGCCGGACCGGACTATGGATGAAAATTTTAAGCCCGGCCCGACACATGACCGACGGCACGGTGGGCTTCGAGTCGGGCCGTGCGGGGCCGGACACGACCCAATATAAGAGGTGAGCCATAATATATGTGACCAAGTGAGGTGAGACATACACGGTGAAGCTGACGGCAACCATCTCCGTTTTTTATTAAGCTTATAAGCTTATGTATGGATGCATGCATGTATATTGTTGCTGCAGCAACTTGCAACTATTGAAATGAATTGAATTCATTTCAGTTCAGACATTCATTTCATTCCATTTCATTTTATTTCACAGCTACACTATATGATCATAATAATAACAGAGGCCACCACTTTAGGCAGTGTAATATTTGGAGGGCAGAGTGTCTGTTGTGTACATATTTTTTTTTCTTTTCCTCGTGAAATGACAACGCTGTTGGTAGCTGGTAGGATTCGGGACAGATCAAAGCGATTGTGCAGGGGATGTTGCAACCGGGTCGAGCTTCGGCAGTACCTCGGGCCGAGCCGGACCTATATTATGAGCCAATATATGTGGTCCGACATGACCCAATATGTGGAGCCGGGCCGGCCCGGGCCCACGGTTAATCGGGCCGGGCCGACCCATGGGCCAATTTTTCAGGCCGGGCTCATGCCGGACTGGGCAGGCTCGGCCCAATTGACAGGTCTAGTTGTGGATGTTAATGTGCATATAGAGGTAAAAATTTGATTTACCGGTCGAAATAACAATAATATATGAAATACAATTTTTTTGAGAATAGAATGTTACTTTTAGGATGAATGACGAGAATACATCTACACTACGTATTAATATTTGAGTGATACTATATGTATCTCCAAACAAATCATCCTTCCATGTCATGTCATGTGGCACTCTTTTATTGACCGAAGCAAATAGGAGGAGAGTTTGGAAAAAGATATGAATGAATATAACAGGCCAACGTGGTGGAGGGACACTGAACAATGAATATTTTGGAGATGCATTAGTACTTTTCTTAATATTTGTACATTTTAATTTAATAATATAAAAAAACATGTACACTATGTATTATAATGAAATATGTCACCAGACATTACGTGAAGTGATCCAAGGTCCCTAGTCCAAGTGGTTAGGGAGAGGGGCTCAATTGGGAGAGGTTCCATAGGTCGAGTCCTCTCCTGGACACGAGATGGTTGGGTGGCTGCAGGACGGTCATGGTTTCGAGATGGAGCCCTTATTCACGGTCGGTTTGTAAAATATGAATTTGTACATATAAATTATACTTTTTCATCTAAGACTTGGAAGTCAACTTTCACATAAAATATTACTTGGTCATATGGCGTTACCGTGTTAGTATTAAAATTTTCTTCGTGGAGCAACCAAAAAGTGATGGCATATCATAATTCACATTTTCCCCTGAGAGTATTCAAATTAATAAATTCAAAATTGTCATCATTCTCCAACTGTCTCCATTGTATGTTTCTTCAAGCTGCCTTGAAATGTATTATGTATTAGTACAGCAGGTCAGCAGCAGCAGTCATCGTTGCTCACTTTCACTGCATGATCATGTCAACTTAAGCAAGCTAATACGTATTCATAATTAAATTGTTTGTTAATTGACAGTTAAAAACTTCAACTCCAGCCAAAAATAATCCTACTACCTTTGCTAGTTAAATAATCCTACTACCTTTCCTAGTTATTGTATTTTTCAGATTCATATATATATATATATATATATATATATATATATATATATATATATATATATATATATATATATATATATATATATATGGAGCGGATCAAAATCTCCCCTTAGAAAACTCCCTCACTTTCAGTCGTCCATTTAATGTTAATATTAATGTTAATGTTAATATTAATGTTAATGTTAATGTTAATGTTAATGTTAATGTTAATATTAATTTTTATTTTTATTTTTATTTTTATATTAATGTTAATATTAATGTTAATGTTAATGTTAGTATTAATTTTAATGTTAAGTTTAATATTAATTTTAGTATTTAATGTTAATATTAACATTAATATTAATATTAACATTAATATTAACATTAAATGGACGTCTGAAAGTGAGGGAGTTTTCTAAAGGAGGCTTTTGATCCGCTTCTAGATATATATATATATATATATATATATATATATATATATATATATATATATATATATATATATATATATATATATATATAACTTGTTACGTAGCTTTCAAAAAAAAAATACTAATTAAGTACGTACGAAGGTCTTACTCTTACCTAATAGTGAAAATAAAATATAATCATACAATCAGGGGCGATCCGGAGGGTTGTGTTGTCCTATCCTGTCACGACCCGCACCCTGATTAGGGGCACGAGAAGCGGTTACGTCCAGCCTACGCCGCAGAATCGGCGGTAGAACGCTGTATATAGGGTCTGTAAATACCTACGTCTAAACAGATAAATGTACATGTGCAGTATATACACTCCGAACGGAGGAATAGGGCAATACTGCCTCAATCACATAATCAAAACTAAGGTAGAAAGCATGGAAAGAGATATGATAGTAATAAACAGGAAACGAGTCCAGAAAGTATCCACAAGTCACAGCTAACACAAGTCCAAAGTCTCAGAAATATAATATAAGTACTACAACTGAAATATAAACTGCTGGCTCGCAGGCCAGGCAAACCTAACTAACTAAGCTACTCCGGGTGGGCGAAGTCAAGAGGCTCTACTACTAAGCCCCTATCTAAGTCAAGCTCCTCAGTCTCTACCACGTAATAAGTAGGGCAGTCATCCTCTAAGTCATCTGTAAAATTTGTCAACGTATCCTGTCAAGAAAATGAGCAAGTACAAAACACCAACAGCAATTCCATGTGAATTGAGAAATACTATAAGAAACAGTAATAATGAAATACAAGACAAAGAGTAAAGGCGACTTGGGAACCATTCGAAAGCCGAGTTACAACCCTTAAACCAAACAAGGACCGGGGTTGTAACCCTTCTTCCGAACAGAAGCTAGTCCCATAACCAAGGTACAGTATAAGAGACAGATAGAGCATATGAGAATGAATCGTAGCATGGTGAAGGTACAGTAAGTAAAGCTGAAACTGGAATGTAAGACATGACAAATAAAGTAAAAGGTGTTTTGAATTATTAGAGTGATATGTGATCGGCTAAAGGGAGTCATGGCATGATTATCCACTTGGCCCGACAATCACATGAAAATCTGGAAAGGGTCATGCCGGCCAACCTGGATAACATGGACATGGGGTATCTGCTACACCCTACGTGAGGTGAGGGTGGCGCTAGCAAAATAGGGACATGGGGCTTTGATCACATAACACCTAATAATTTCCCCATTTTCCCCGAATAGTATAAATGGATCCGGTCATGGCACGTCATGACGCGGGATTCCCTAAGAGGGGAGCTAGTCCTCTTCAGGAATCGGCGTCAATACGAGTACAAGAATCAAGACCAATCAAGTACCAATATCCCAAGAGATCCAGGAATGACATCTCATGACCAGAATCCGTTAATACTAGTCCGTGAACTATCGTGTCGAGAATCAAGTAAGACACTACGACTGAATCGGATATAGTAGATATCAAGACAATGAAAACTATCAGTGAATGTACTCGCCTGTGGTCCTGAGCTGATAGAGTGAACAGACGCTCAGAGCGATCACAGACCTACGACAAGATACTATAAGTCAAACAGGACTAAATACTGAAAAAGAAAACTAATACAAGCCATGAATGCAAGTCTAAGTCAAAACTAGGTCAATCGGGATCAACGGTTGACTTACAGTTGACTTTGGTCAAAAAGTCAACTCTGGTCAACCCTGGTCAACTATGGTCAACTATGGTCAACTCTAGGTCAACTCTAGGTCAAACAAGTCTAATGTTGACCAACTGTTGACTTTCAGTCAACTGGTCAAGTCTGGGTTGGTTTCGGTCAAATCGGGTCGCTTTAAGGCTAAGTTTGACCTTTGGTTGACTTTTGTTGACTTTTGGTCAAAACGGTCAACCGACGTCAAAACTAGTCTTAGAGTACCATATTTGATCATTACCAACCACGGGGATCAAGTTCTAACACTATCTTAGGCTTCTAACACAATATCCCACTTCTAGGCAAAAACTAGTATTTACCCTTCTAAGGCAAATCCGATACCTTGCCTAAAACCAATGAAACCTTGCAATTACCCATGGAACTCACCCCACACTCATACACAACACTCACACACAACACCTCACCCTCACATAGACCTCTCCCTAAGTTTCCTAATAGGTTTCCTACTAGTTTGCACATAGGCTAACTATAGGCACTCACTAATAGGTTCTCTCACACACACACAACTCACAAAACACCCTCACAACTACACACACACACAAGCAACTAATGTGGACTGTTTTTGGGGTTGTTGTGGACTGAAATTTGGGTTCTCTCCCTTCACAAACATCTCACAAACATATATATACATCCATATATAAACCCCTCTATATATATATCAATACATATATATATACCTATATATATATAACTAGATAGGTGTAAAACTAATAGACTAAACTCACAACCATCCCCTCCATAAATCTGAACTGAAATCTGGGAGCATTTCTCCCCCTCTAAAACACCACACAAATCACTATATAACCATATAAATATACCCCTTATATAACCATATATATATATATATATATATATATATATATATATATATATATATATGCATAAAACTAATTATATCTAAGCATTAGGCTACCAAAACTCAACCAAAACACCCCCAACACCACCAGGCCGAAATCTGGACAGCCCCCTATTGCCATATAAAACATCACAACATCACATAAATTAATCACCATTTATATATATATATATATATATATATATATATATATATATATATATATATATATATATATATAGAATGATATATATATAACTATATATATACCAAAACACATAGAAATAATATGATACATTAAGATACTCTCATGGATCATCTCTACAACATTAAAAATCTGAGATTAAATGGAAAACCACACAAAAGCAATATTTAAACATCATTCATGGATCAAAAAGGGGACTTTTTCCTAATAGGACATAAGCCTACAAGTGGACACTCCTAAAAATGTCTAAAGGACACAAAAATGGTTTCTAATGATGGTATCACCATGAGAATCATCATGGAGGGTTCCTACATGATCTACATGAGAAAAGAATGAGTTTTGGGGAAGAAATCACCTTGGTTTGAGAGCAAAAATCAATGGAGCTTTCAAAAGCAAATGGAGCCTTTGGAAAAGAAGAAGAAAATGTGGATTGGAATGAAATGAAAAGTGATTTTCTCTCTCCACCCTATCTCCATGATGTGGCCGGCCACCCCCTCTAGTTTGTCCCATTTGATTAATTACAAGTTTGCCCTCCAATTAATTAAATGGCCCAAAAATGGGAAATGGTTAAACCGGGGGTAGTTTAGTCAAACCGAAACCACTAACCTCTTACTAATAATTAACTAAAATAATGGTCTAGTCTCAAACCAAAATATCTAACATGTGGGCCATGGTTAGCTAGTATGTGGGCCCGCTAAGGTCAAAATACCCCGGGTCCCCGAAACAAGTCAAAACAAGTCGAAACGAATTGAAATTCGAACCTGATTCAAATAACCCCAAAATAATACAAATAATAAATAAATAATTTTAAAATAATTTTTAAAGTGGAAAATTACCAAAAATACCCCTGTTTGTGAAAACTGGGGGTGACATATCCTGAAACTAATTTTGTTGCCTCTTGATCATTATTGTCAGCTGGTCCTGGTGGTCATCTGTGATCCTGACTATTGGTGGTATCATACTGAATCTAGAGTGTTGTCCTAGCAAAAGAGAATTGTCCAAGTTTCAAGGCTTGTCCGACTTACCTCAGGGCCGGCCTTGCGTACAATATGTGTCATAGAGTTAATTATAGATGTGTGAGTTGGCTTCTTTTTATTTATTTGTATACCAATTTTATATATGAGATACACATGAGTAATGTTGTTCAAGGCTGTTTCGGTAACAACAGTTTATTATTAATCCTTTCTTTTTTGATAAGTTATAGGAAATTTCGGTAGCATGTGACAACAATTTCCTCTATGTTGTCAAAAGTTGCTTTCTTCTGCTGTGACTTTGAAAAACAACACTTTTCTTTTTTTTTAATTAATTAAATATTGTTTTTTAGAAACCCAGACATGGAAAAATTATTTAGTGGTATATATGTGCTCATCATGCAGCGGTGGTTTATGATAAACCCGTTCATTAATATAATAACACATACTAATATTAATAAAATTAATTAAATAATTGTTAATTATCATTAAGATAAGATTACAAAAAATAATAAAATATTATTATTGATATATTATTCTAGATGTCCAGTATTATGCACAAAAATTTATATACACTGTATTAGATATTATTATATTATTATAATATTGGACGAACTTATTATATCACTTCGTATGGTGAGCATATCCCAGTGAATAATTTGTCATAGACATAATACCAAAAAATATAGATTTGTGTCACGGACCATTGTTGCAGTGGCATAAATTTTAACACATTATATGCATTAAATCTTGGATTAGAATTTATTGATATTATTAAAGTGTGCACGAGGAATTAGCACACGCATAATAATTTTATTAGTGAATACAATTAACTTAGGGCACCCATTAACTTTATTAAAATTTTATTAGCAAAACATGCAGCGGGCCGGTCAGGCGTTTTACCAGAAAAGTATTAAAAAAAAATAGAAAAATAAGCAAGAAGGTTTTCTTTTTCATTCCAATGATTAGTAGTGCTATATATACATATTTTTCAAAGCTATCGAGTACATTATTCCACACATGAATAGATCGCATTTTAAATCTTAAGCAATGTAGTTGAACACTTTATTGACCTTTTTCCTTAAAACTAAATAGCAAAAGAAAAGTAAAGTAATTTGAGGAACAAATTAATTAAATAGCTACAGTCCAGAAGAGTCTACGAAGGAAGAAATCAAACGTGTTACTACAATTGGAGATTGACCTAATTGATATGACCATCAAACATTGAACAAAAGTGGCCAAATGTTACCATGGTTTAGCAAAATGTCACACGTAAGAAAGAAGAAGCACTCGCTCCCCTTGGTATTAATACACTAATCTCCAATTACTAGGTTCCTAATTGACAAGTACATGAAGCTAAAGTCCTTAGGTACATGATCGTGTTTTAGCATATATAAGTAGTACGATCGTACATAGTCATAAAAATCATAATTTTTTTAAAATTTTAACCTTCGTATATATTATTAATATAAATTTTTATATTTCTACTTTTTTTTTAGAAAGTACAATAATATATAGTATCAATGTCCAAATAAAATAAAAATTATAGTGGTAAAAAAAATATTATCTTTTAGTACTCGTAGAAGATCATTAAAATGTACAGGAGTTTGAAATTTTTTGAAAAATAGAACTCTTCCGCCAGACAACCTGACAGAAATTGGACATGTACGGTTGGGGTCCGGTCCAGCATTGGTTATGTACAACAGTAAAAAAATAAATGAATTAGGTTATGTCTGATGAAGAGTGAATTAGTGTATTTATATATGTGGTGTGTAGGTGTACGGAGAAATACAACTCACGCAACCCATCAATCACACTACACTAAACCACCCACACAACCCAGCAAACAAACTAAACAACCCACACAACATGACAAGTCAACAAGCCGTCAAGCCAGCACACCTGTCCAATTTCTGTCAGACCGTCTAACAAAAATTGGATAAGTCCAATTTCTGTCAGACTGTCTGACGAAAGAGTTTTATTTTGTTAATTTTTTTTTATACTGTTTACTTTTTCTACAATTTTGTTGAATATGAATATTGTACGTAAAAATTCCTGTTAAAATGTAAGGAACACTCTGCCTAGGTATAGTTGACACGTCTTCTCATCTCATGGACAGTTGTTCTCTTTCCCAAGCATATAATAAGACTTTCGTATATAGCTGATCCTTATTGCTTGACAATTCACAATTCTACGCAGTAATATTCATGTTTCAACCATGGATCAAGTTTTATGCCTACATAAAAACCCACGTCGAACTCACGTACATCTAACAGGTGGAGACCTCAAAATCAAAAGTCCTTTTGTCATGTTTTTCTCAACTTTTCCATGGGTTCCAGAATTTGTGCACGCAAGGCTTACATGATAATGACGGCAAATTTAGATTAACATTTTACCTAGGATTGTTTGGTGTGACGAATTTTATGGTGCTATGTGGGTCCGACAGTCGGGACTGGAGCAGCCTAAATCTGGTCAAAGTCCAGGACCAACTTGGCCTGCAAGTTTCTTTTTGGGTCGGGCTGTATTTGCACTCCTTTCATATATATCCGAGTCCGGTCCAGTCCGATCCGGTTGTCCAAACGGGTCGAACCCTGCCTACAAGTTTCTCAGGTCAGGCTGGATTTGCTCTCTCCATATCCGAGTACAACATGATCCGTCCGAACAATTTGGGCCTAATTTTTCACCACGCCCGCGAGCCTAATAAAAGCGAATACTTTCTACTTATATAATGTGGCTTAGAAATCACTCAAAAGTGAGCCGTCCATGTCGTATATATATATTATGATTCATTTATTTTTTTAAATAACAATAAATAACTAAACAACTACATAAATATTTCATTAATTATTTAAAACAAATTTAACTAACTAATACAATTTATTTATAACTAAATAATTTTACTTAAGTGGTTAAGATGTGAAGTATTTTTCTTGGTTGTTTTAGTTGAATTTCTTAGAATGACAATTTTTTATAATAATTTATATTTTCATTTTTAAACTTTTTTTTTTACGTACAATGTACGTGCATATTACCAGTAGAATATAAAGAGAAAATGTGGATGATACGTTTGAGGTAATTAAGAAACTTGTAAAAAGTGAAGTACTATATATAGGCCATAGATGTGGGCTACAAAGTTGAGGGCTTAAAGCTCAGCAGCTGTGCAAGTAGGTAGGCCAGAATGTGCCAATGTGGAGCTAGAAGTGTCGTGTCGATCTTGTACGAATGCGACTCTCACCGTCAAGTCTCACAGACACTTACTGATTTTGTGCTTTCCTCTGGCGACACGATTGTCGTGCTAGCGAATTGTGGTCATGTCTAACAATAATTTGACACGCACATCAGACCAGACAAATAACTAATTACAAACGGTAATTGACACGTCTACCAGCAAATAAAATCTGTGTTAGAGAAGAGTGGCACTAATTTGTAGGATTATTTGGCTTTAAGGTTTCTTATAATATTCTAAATTAACTTTTAGGTTTTCCTATTTCGTCTCGATTGGTTGATTATCGTTTAGGTCTCCATTATATTAGAAATTTGTATTTAGTTTCAATTTCCGTTTAGATTTAATTTTACGAGCAACAGCCATCAAAACGAGGTCAAAATCTATTATAGACAGTACGGAAACATAAATGTAAATTTTAAATATTATACCATATCTAAATCCAAGTAATCCTTAGTTTTGTACTGAGTTGTACGAACTGTTGTAAGTTTATCCAACTTTCCAAGAAGGGTTCCTTTAGCAGCCTTAGGACTTGATGGTTCACTTATTGACCTTTGTGTGTTTCTTTATTCTAGACCTGGTTTGGTTCACAGAATCATCGGATTGAGAAAAGAATGCGATTATTTTTCTATGTTTGGATGTCAAAAGAATTAAGAAGAAAATGAAAGTGGTTTTCAATGAAAGAAAATTAGGAGAAAAAATGATTTCATTCATTCAAACAAGAAATCACTTTCCCACATTGAAGTATTCACCTTCATTTTCAAATTCCTTGACATTTTCAAATGTCGAAAAGAAAAATCAATAAAAATTATAATTTTTCAAAGGAAAAAAATTGTCAAGGAATTAATTTTCTTTTCCTTCCATTCCGCGAACCAAACCAGGCCTAATGGGTGGATTTGGTTGGCTCTATTTGGAAATATAAGTATATGCAACATTTATTTACTTCTTCTTCTTTTTTTTCAATATTTGGTTTGGTTTAAATTATGTAATTTGATACAATAAATGTTGGATCAATATGATTACTGTAGCATTTGTTATCATCCAAATGGTCAGGACATCAATTTCTTAACTGGACAATGAAAAGGAGAATTGTTTGTTCACTGTTAATTTATTTGGTTTCTACAATAATTCTCACAGATAACCATCAAGTATTTACTGATAATCAAAAGAAAGAAATTGTGATAGATATGCATAAAAAACTAATAGCCCAGACATAAAAGGCATATGGCCTATGACAAAAAGCCCAATAAGCATGTCAGTTTGTTATTCGCATTGGTGAGTAAATCTTGTGGACTTCTGGTAGCAGAAAACTTAAATATAGAAGGCTGTATCAAAGTTAAACTAAATACAGGAAAAAAAAACTCTGATACAGAAGGCTGTATCAAAGTTTTGATACAGCATCTACATTACAGGTGGACCCCCTCCTCTTTCTTGGTAAACTGTGTAAACAAATATTTAGGAGGGCCCACTTGTCATACAGAGGATGTATCAAAACTTTGATACAACTTTCTATATCAAAGTTTAGCTCTAAATATAGAAAGTTGTATCAAAGTTAAACTTAAATACAGAAGGCTGTATCAAAATTTTGATACAACTTCTGTATGACAAGTAAGCCCTCCTCCCTCTTAGTAAAACGTGTAAACATAAATATATAAGAAGAGCCCACATGTCATATAGAGGCTGTATCAAAGTTTTACTATCTCATCATATCCCAGCCCTCTCTTTTCTGATCTCGGCGGTCCAACATATTGACAGCTATATTTTCTACTAGGGTTTTGTTTAGAAGATGATAGTTTGACATCATTAACATTTGCAACTCTGTGTGTAATTGCTATTAGTCTAAGTGACTAAAATTTAGGAGACTTGTGTTAGCCAATTGCAACTGCCACCAACACTCTTAGGGGGCGTTTGGTATGCGGAATACTATATAGCCGGAAATTTTATATTCTCGGGAATCAAATTCCAAGGAATTAAAATTTCTGGAAAATTATATTCCCATGATTGGTGACAAATATAAATATTCCAAAAAAAATAAAAAATAATAATAACGATAAAAACAAATATAAAAAAATGGGTAAAAACGACAAAAAATCGGTTAAAACAAAAAAATGGTAAAAATGACAAAAAATTGATAAAAACGACGAAATAACAAAAAACGACAAAAATGATGAAAAACGACAAAAAATTGGTTAAAACAACAAAAATGACCAAAAAGCGAAAAAAAATGTATAAACGACAAAAAATAACAAAAAAGGGTAAAAACGGCAAAAATAACTAAAATACGACAAAAACGATATAAAATCGGTAAAAACGAAAAAAAAACCAAAATGCGGCAAAAAACGACAAAAACAACAAAAAAATCGATTAAAACGACAAAAAATGACAAAAAATCGGTTAAAAATGACATAAAATTGGTTAAAAACAACAAAAAATCGATTAAAACGACAAAAAACAACCAAAAAGCGACAAAAACGAAAAATAATCGATAAAAATGACAAAAAGGACAAAAAATCGGTTAAAACGATAAAAAATAACCAAAAGCGACAAAAAATCGGTAAAAGCGACCAAAAGCGAAAAAATGACAAAAAAAACATAAAATCAGTAAAACTGACAAAAAACCGACAAAACCGATAAAAACGACTAAAAATCGGTAAAAACGAAAAAGGGGTAAAAAAGATTAAAAAAATCGCTTAAAACGACAAAGATTGACAAAAAAAGACAAAAAAGACAATTTGGGTAAAAACGACAAAAAATAATCAAAAAGTGACAAAAAGACAAAAAATGGGTAAAAACGACAAAAATCGCTTAAAACGACAAAAATTGATAAAAACGACAAAAAATGACAAAAAAGCGATAAAAAGGACAAAAAAAAGAAAAAAATTGTTCAAAACTAATCAAAATTGATCAAAAAAGAAGAAAAAAATTTAGACAATTTTTTTTTGTCCGGGCAAAAAAAAAAAGAAAAAAAATCCACCTATTCTCAAGGGATAGAATTTCCATGTTTTGTAGGTAAACTATTTACCTGGGTATTTATCATTCCCGGGAATAAATTTTTTATAAGCCAAACAAACGTGGTAATAGATTTCCATATTAAATTTTTCCGGGAATAAAAAAAATACCGCGTACCAAACGCCCCTTAATACTGTATCTATATAACAATGGCAATAACGGTGTCAAAATTAGAGCATCTTCAACCCTATTGTGAGTTTAGAAAAAATGGTTGCCACATAGGAATGACAAACTTTTATTCCAAAAATTATTCTCCAATGCAAATGTAGAATTAAATATGAAGTTGACATGACAATGACATGACAAGGACAATGTGAAGCAGGGCCGGTCCGGAACATTTTGATGCCCAGGACTAAATACAAAATGATGCCTCTTCTTCAAAAAATATATTGAAAATAAAGTATCAAATTTTTTTTACATGATACAATAAGCCAAAGTGAACTCTTTTTGACTGGGGCCTGATACGTGCCAATTAACCTTAAATTTTGCATGAATATATCTTGGCAAATGGCAATACTACTTCGAAAAAAAATTCCGATGCAATATGTTATTTAACATTTTTTGTTTAAGCTTTTTCAATACTAGGATTGAGATATATGGGCTTGTTTGTCGAATTTATCAACAACAGAGAAACTCAAGAAACATAAAAAAAAGCTAAAATCAGGAGGAACAACAGTTACAAGAGGAACAAAAGTTACAAAATATTTCAGTTTGAAAACGAAATCATTGTGAAATCTTAAGTGCAAAGATTTACGAAAAGATATTCAACACTAGGAACCTATAATTTTAAGTGTGAAATCTTAAGTGCATAGATAAACGAAAAGACTCATCGCCATCGGCTCATCAGTATTCAACACCAACGACGTGAAGAACTTTTGTGTTTCAATTATAAGCAAAAGAGAGAATTAAAATGAAAAATTCAGAAAAAAAACTTATTGCTGGTCATCTAGAATCGAAAGCGACGTGGAAACTTTTTCCCTCAAAAATGCAAAAGAAAATCTGAAGTGATGGGAAGACTAGTTTTTTTCTTTGAAATTAAAGAGTCGAACGACTATCTAATTCCAATAAGCCATGCCCTATTTGTTGAATTGCTATAATGATTTTTTTTTTCTGACCTTGGACTTTGAAGAAGAAATCAGAATAACAATATTTCATTATTTGTTATTATTACTAACATTTAAAAAAATTTGGGGCCCAGGGCGCAAGCCCTTTTTGCCCCTCCTCTGGGCCGCCCCTGATGTGAAGTTGGTTGTCTAGATCTAGACAATGCACTTCACAATGACTTTGTCTCCACATCAACAATTATGACTAGAAATATTTATAAAAAAAATGAAGAAGTAGAGGAGTAGCCTTGAAAGTTGGAAAAAAATACTTTTTATTGTCTCCTCAATACTTTTGAATTGGAGAGTTTTTCTATCCGATTGTCTTTTGAGATATAGTTTTGCCACATAAACAAGACATTGTCTTGTGGCTCATGCCACATAGGAGCCACCTAAGACTCACAACACTTAACAAGACAATAGGGTTGGAGATGCTCTTAAAGAGGGAACATATCATTTGTCATCCGTAAATCTATACTACCGTATAATAATAAAAAGTTAGCTCTATCATAAATTTTTTCTTCGAAATATATTCTTACCTAAGTTTACTAATTCAAATTTAATAAAGTTAGCTAGAAAATTATGTATATTTTTAAAAAACAAGATGTAATTTACTATTATAATGCATTTTGTTCTTTCTAAGTACAAAAAATAAAATAAAAGAGGTATACACATGCAAGGCATATATGCTAGTATAAATAATAATTACATCCGCCCAGAAAATTTTACTGCTTTAATCTCAGGCCTTATTTGTTTGGTTTGCAGAAAGGAAAGGAATTCATTTCTTTATTTTTTTTGTAAGGGCATGAAAATTTATAATTTTTATCGTTTTTTGGGTATTTGGAAAGACCAGCCGTACAGTCTTCCAATCGTATGCATGAAGATCTTAAATGAAATATACAAGGATGATTATGTCAAAATCTTACACAACCATAAAATTCACGGTGTAAATATCTAAGGTTGTATATTTCTTTCACCACCTAGGTCCAATGAATAATAAAACTAAGTGAAATAATAGAGTTGGATAATCCTAAAATATAGGAATCCTAACAAGTATGACTAACCCATAATTGTCGACATATACACTAGTGTCAGGACATATGTGTTACGTGTGCATGCCTATAAACAACTGTTATGACACAAATAATGTTAGTAGTTAATGGAACTTGAATGACTTTTGTGGTTACCGAGGAGAGGTATAAGGTCCCGACTGGATGACAGAAGATCAGTAGATCGAGCCACGGGAACGTATTATTCTTTCTATTTATTTGGTGGGAGTTAGGAACAGTGAGTCCAACATGCATGTAATACAACATGTACTAAGTTCCGTGTATATCGTCGGACATCTCAAAAATAAAAATAAAAATAATGTTAGTAGTTACACTTACCTTCTACCTTAAATATGTAAAAAGACAATATCACACAATAATTTCAAGAGACCGCACAATTTTTTTGAGAGAAATACTTTATCCTATCTCTCTACGCAGTTAATATAACACAATGTTTAATCTACAAAATAAAACACCACCATCATAACCCAAGCTAATTCAGACATACCCGTAGTTCATAGTAGACTCAAATGACTTTGTATTGTGTCGTTAAGAGCATCAACAATAGAAGAGATTTTAAGTGCTATATTTTGACTTTAGTTAAAATTTGTAGCAGTTGAAAGCTGCAGTACTGACACTTGTCCATACTTAAAAGTTGTTAGAAAGCTAAGAAATACTTTAGATTTAGAGCGTGTCCTATTTTCTTTACATTAATTTTTGAACCCACCAAAATTCATCGTTTTTACAAACATGAAAGAAAAATAAAAAGGGATGACATTTTACCCAACATTGGAAAAAATAAAGAGAAAAAGAATAAAGTTAATTTGGAAAATTTATTTAGAGTGTACAATTGTGTGAGACTCGTCTCACAGTATCGGTATTTATATACGGATACGTATTTTGTAGTGTATTTCGTATTTTCTTGGTTTTCGTAATGCTTTAAAAATTTTTCTAACTTATAGATTTTTCCTTGGCCGGCATGTCGCTAGTATACCGGAGTATACTGACGGCATACCGTCTAGACAGATTTTCCACATTTGAGATATTTTCGATTTCAGATATTTTCATGAATAGTGTTTCCGATATTTTGATGAATAGTGTTTTGGATATTTTGATGAATAGTGTTTAGATATTTTCATGAATAGTGTAGATGCACCCTATTACCCATTGGATATTTGGTTTTGTTTGGATGGTTAGGATTGACTTAGATTTTGACATGGATCACCATCCGACGGCTAAGATTAATTCCCCCTTCTATATATACCATTTCACTTTCTCTCTCCTTCCTCTTTTCATTCTCTTCACTCTCTCTTTATTTCTTCTTCCCTTCTCTCCCCCTTGGAGTTGCCAAGAGCTTGGCCTTGAGGCCTTGGGTGTGGTGTCTAACCCCCCTAGGAGGAGGAGTAGAAGATTAGGCTTGGAGCTTAACCTAGGCAAGTACATCTTGCCAAATCTATGAACCAAATTATTTTGTTGTCATTTTTGTTTTCCTTGGTATTAAATGCTTAGAATTTTCCCAAACTCATTTTGTTAAATATGTTTTCCCTATGATTCTCGTCTATATGCATGTTTCTAAAATTTGTTTAAGCAAGGTTTTGATTTTCTGTTAAAATCCAATATGGACTTAGTAGAAAACTTGGTGTCAAGAGTGATACTAGTGTTACCATCATGGATCTTGGTAGCATATACATATATGAGGCCCTCACATAGTTTGTATATCATGGATTTTGAGTTTGGTGGCAATCGGAACCCGTTTCGGTGTCCCGAGAACCTCTGTTTGGGAGTATTTTGAGATATTGATCTATCAAATGTTTTGATTTGTGAAAACTAATACTTCCATGTTGTAGGAAATTCAATTCTATGCAATTTTGACTTTTGAAAGTTCGAATTTCGATTTAAAACGAAGTTTTTATGGCCGAAACAAGTTTTGAGTTCAAAAATTAACTTTCTGTGACGGTTCGGAAAATCCGTCGGAAATCCGCGGAAATCCGTCGGAAAATCCGAACTTGCACCACAAAACTTGCTGTTTCAATCCGGAAAATCCGCCGGAAATCCGCAGTAGTCCGCCGGATAATCCGGTTAGGCTATTTTTGTCTGTTTTTGTCCGTTTCTGCCCGTTTTTGTCTGTTTTTGATATTCTCTTCGATTATAATGATTTTTTTAACATGATTAGATGATCTTGCATAGTTAGAAAATGATTGTACACCCTATATACACTTGACACTAGCACATGTTCAATCATTTTCTATGAAATGTATTTAGCTTAAATTATTGTTTCCCACATGCCATGATATGTCTTTTGATAGATTCTTTCTTACAAGCTATGATAATTGTTACATGTCTTCCTTGCTTACATGATAGTGGCCCGTCGTGGCGCACTCTCCTTACATGTCTTCTTTGCTTACTAGATAGTGACCCGTCGTGGTGCACTCTTGTACATGTCTTTCTTTGCTTACATGATAGTGGCCTGTCATGGCGCACTCTTGATTCCAGTACATGTCTTGCTCCTTGATAGTGGCTCGTCGTAGCGCACTCCTGGCTTCTTGTCTGTTATACTTTTCTTGTTGTGGCTTGTTATGGTGCACAATCTTGCTTGTCTTGTCCAGTCTTGCATGTCTCATGTCTAGGATGGATTCTGCGGAATGCCACACCCGGAATCCAATAAGAAAATGTTAAGGACTAAACAACTAGCTTGATTACTTAGATCATTGAGAATTTCCCAGTAACCTGTTGCCCCTTTGGTCTTGGCATTATATATATATGCATAGGATTTGGAGCTATCTGTCATGATGAGCACACTTCCAGCGCACCGTCGAGTGTTGCACTACTATAGGGTACATTTGTCTTCCGGGCGATGTACCCACCACTATAGGATACATTTGTCTCCCGGGCGATGTATCCACTATTACCATTGGCTTGGACCATTCAGGTAGTAGCAGGCAGGAGCTGGACTTGGAATTCTCAGACTTGCATTTGTTAGTAATTAGGATTGTGACAACCCTAGTTAGCTAATGTATAAAGCCGTACTCATTGCTTGGCCGTGACTATTGTATGGAGTCCAGTCTAGTCTAGTTTATCTAGGCAGTGTCCGGATTTGTTTATTTTCAGTACATCCTTGTTTATGCTTTACTTTTGCCGGTAAATGATTAGATACTAAAGTTCTGTTCAGGAGAAGGGTTACAACCCCGGTCCTTGTTTGGTTTACGGGTTGTAACTTGGGTTCCAGAATAGTTCCTAAGTCATCTAATCGTTTGTCGTTCTATATAGACATGACATGCTCACATGCTCCAGTTACATGACATGCTTACATGCTCCAGTTACATGACATGCTCACATGCTCCAGTTGCATGATATGCTCACATGCTCCAGTTATAAAATATGCTCACATGTTCTAGTTTCCTTAACATGCTCTACAAGATAAGTTAACTAGTTAACAAGTTTTCTTTAAATGCCTTGCATGACAAGTTTCCTTTAAAATGCTCACATGACAGGTTTACAAATGATGTCATCCTTTATATATCTACAGTTAACTCTATATGACATGTTGTTTGTTTATTGTCTCTCATCGGGATAAGTGCATTGGTAGTGCACAAGTCTCGATTAGCTTTACCTTTATGTCTCTATCCATTGCTTGTTAGAATTAGATTGGTTTTAGTTCATATTTTGGCTTCCTTTGTGGTACTTGCTATTGGGGGTCTGACCCCACTGGTTTTGTTTGGCCAGATCTGATAGAGGAGCCCAGAGGATCTTCCGTACCTTCCACTCGTTGGTGATTACCCAGAGCACCAGAGTACCTTAGTGGGTTTTCTATTCATTCTCCCATAGTTATGTACATTATTCTTTTGTGGCGTTTAGCCTCCGAGCACGTGTTTAGCTCGTGTTTTGGACTTGACATTTAGCCTACGGGCCAGAACATGATTTGCGTATTCTAGACTATAGCTAGAGCTTATCATGTATGACTATTACTCTTGCTAGTCTTCACTCTGTATACTAGCTTCATGATCATTGATATATGATAGTTTGGAACGCTTTACTATTTTATATTCCAGTTGATCTTACTTCTTGTGTATTGTTTACTGCCTGTGATTGAGATACCTAGGATTGCTTGACCTAGGATCGACTGTTGGCTTGTAGTAGTAACCCCCATCTATACAGCTTATACGTTATTTCGGAGTACTGGAGTACTTTGGTATACGTAGCTGGCCTGGTCCGTCCCTACTTGCCAGTATTCTGGTTCTGGGGCGTGACATAGGTTTTAGTGGTGGCCCACGCAGGTCTGATTTATCAGATATGTGGGGGTTACTGATGTTTAGATATCTCAGTCACAATTCTTCTTTATTGATATCCTTCGTGTTATTCTATATCTCTGATCCATTGACCTGATATCTGCCTTGATCGTTGATCATTCATGTTCTCTCGATTTAATCCTTGTGTCCTTTAACTTTCAAGGGCACTGTTCTTAATCCTTCCGATCATCTTGTTTGGGTTTTGCCGATGGCAGTCAGCAATCTTCTGTTAGGCCAGTTATGGAGGATCAGTCTCAGCATTCAGGGGCAGAGTACAGAGATGACCCGAGGGCAGATGTGTCAGTTCAGCCTGATCGGCCAGCAGGGTCAGTCCTGTCAGAGTCCAGCTTCACCGGCTACCTCGGCAGTCCAGCAGTATATGGCTCAGGTACCATTTCAGCAGCAGCCGGTTAGAGCAGCAGTTCCGAGGCATAGGCAGGCAGAGTTTAGTATGTCAGAGCAGGTTTTGGTCGAGGGCAATTATGTTGTAGGTATTGTCCTGTTCTTCTTCCACTATTATTTATCTCTTGGGTTACGCATATTTGGCGAGTTTCTCGTCCTACTCTTCTGTCTTCGTAGTCGAGGCATGTGATAACTTCATTGGTATCGACTACGAAGATACGTCCTGGGTAGAGTCATGTCTTGGATTAAGTCATTGGTACCGGCTTATTTTGAGAATTGACTTTTACCTAAGTTGTGGAGTCAGCGTAGGCCTGCTCCTACTCAACTGACTCAGGAGACATATTTATTCATATGCCTCCATCCCTTCTTGATTGTGGTTATGTTACTGCTTACGCATTTACTTATATTACTGTTGTCTTTATCTTACCAACATGCCATGCTTTGTTTTGATTGTCATGATTTTTCAGCTCTTTGGTTTGGTTTTCATGCTTGACTAGATTTAGGAAATTCCGAGGACGGAATTTATTTTTAAGTTGTGGAGAGTTGTGAGACTCGTCTCACAGTATCGGTATTTATATACGGATACGTATTTTGTAGTGTATTTCGTATTTTCTTGGTTTTCGTAATGCTTTAAAAATTTTCCTAACTTATAGATTTTTCCTTGGCCGGCATGTCGCTAGTATACCGGAGTATACTGACGGCATACCGTCTAGACAGATTTTCCACATTTGAGATATTTTCGATTTCAGATATTTTCATGAATAGTGTTTCCGATATTTTGATGAATAGTGTTTTGGATATTTTGATGAATAGTGTTTAGATATTTTCATGAATAGTGTAGATGCACCCTATTATCCATTGGATATTTGGTTTTGTTTGGATGGTTAGGATTGACTTAGATTTTGACATGGATCACCATCCGACGGCTAAGATTAATTCCCCCTTCTATATATACCATTTCACTTTCTTTCTCCTTTCTCTTTTCATTCTCTTCACTCTCTCTTTATTTCTTCTTCCCTTCTCTCCCCCTTGGAGTTGCCAAGAGCTTGGCCTTGAGGCCTTGGGTGTGGTGTCTAACCCCCCTAGGAGGAGGAGTAGAAGATTAGGCTTGGAGCTTAACCTAGGCAAGTACATCTTGCCAAATCTATGAACCAAATTGTTTTGTTGTCATTTTTGTTTTCCTTGGTATTAAATGCTTAGAATTTTCCCAAACTCATTTTGTTAAATATGTTTTCCCTATGATTCTCGTCTATATGCATGTTTCTAAAATTTGTTTAAGCAAGGTTTTGATTTTCTGTTAAAACCCAATATGGACTTAGTAGAAAACTTGGTGTCAAGAGTGATACTAGTGTTACCATCATGGATCTTGGTAGCATATACATATATGAGGCCCTCACATAGTTTGTATATCATGGATTTTGAGTTTGGTGGCAATCGGAACCCGTTTCGGTGTCCCGAAAACCTCTGTTTGGGAGTATTTTGAGATATTGATTTATCAAATGTTTTGATTTGTGAAAACTAATACTTCCATGTTGTAGGAAATTCAATTCTATGCAATTTTGACTTTTAAAAGTTCGAATTTCGATTTAAAACGAAGTTTTTATGGCCGAAACAAGTTTTGAGTTCAAAAATTAACTTTCTGTGACGGTTCGGAAAATCCGTCGGAAATCCGCGGAAATCCGTCGGAAAATCCGAACTTGCACCACAAAACTTGCTGTTTCAATCCGAAAAATCTGCCGGAAATCCGCAGTAGTCCGCCGGATAATCCGGTTAGGCTATTTTTGTCTATTTTTGCCCGTTTCTGCCCGTTTTTGTCCGTTTTTGATATTCTCTTCGATTATAATGATTTTTTTAACATGATTAGATGATCTTGCATAGTTAGAAAATGATTGTACACCCTATATACACTTGACACTAGCACATGTTCAATCATTTTCTATGAAATGTATTTAGCTTAAATTATTGTTTCCCACATGGCATGATATGTCTTTTGATAGATTCTTTCTTACAAGCTATGATAATTGTTACATGTCTTCCTTGCTTACATGATAGTGGCCCGTCGTGGCGCACTCTCCTTACATGTCTTCTTTGCTTACTAGATAGTGACCCGTCGTGGTGCACTCTTGTACATGTCTTTCTTTGCTTACATGATAGTGGCCTGTCATGGCGCACTCTTGATTCCAGTACATGTCTTGCTTCTTGATAGTGGCTCGTCGTAGCGCACTCCTGGCTTCTTGTCTGTTATACTTTTCTTGTTGTGGCTTGTTATGGTGCACAATCTTGCTTGTCTTGTCCAGTCTTGTATGTCTCACGTCTAGGATGGATTCTGCGGAATGCCACACCCGGAATCCAACAAGAAAATGTTAAGGACTAAACAACTAGCTTGATTACTTAGATCATTGAGAATTTCCCAGTAACCTGTTGCCCCTTTGGTCTTGGCATTATATATATACATGGGATTTGGAGCTATCTGTCATGATGAGCACACTTCCAGCGCACCGTCGAGTGTTGCACTACTATAGGGTACATTTGTCTCCCGGGCGATGTACCCACCACTATAGGATACATTTGTCTCCCGGGCGATGTATCCACTATTACCATTGGCTTGGACCATTCAGGTAGTAGCAGGCAGGAGCTGGACTTGGAATTCTCAGACTTGCATTTGTTAGTAATTAGGATTGTGACAACCCTAGTTAGCTAATGTATAAAGCCGTACTCATTGCTTGGCCGTGACTATTGTATGGAGTCCAGTCTAGTCTAGTTTATCTAGGCAGTGTCCGAATTTGTTTATTTTCAGTACATCCTTGTTTATGCTTTACTTTTGCCGGTAAATGATTAGATACTAAAGTTCTGTTCAGGAGAAGGGTTACAACCCCGGTCCTTGTTTGGTTTACGGGTTGTAACTTGGGTTCCAGAATAGTTCCTAAGTCATCTAATCGTTTGTCGTTCTATATAGACATGACATGCTCACATGCTCCAGTTACATGACATGCTTACATGCTCTAGTTACATGACATGCTCACATGCTCCAGTTGCATGATATGCTCACATGCTCCAGTTATAAAATATGCTCACATGTTCTAGTTTCTTTAACATGCTCTACAAGATAAGTTAACTAGTTAACAAGTTTTCTTTAAATGCCTTGCATGACAAGTTTCCTTTAAAATGCTCACATGACAGGTTTACAAATGATGTCATCCTTTATATATCTACAGTTAACTCTATATGACATGTTGTTTGTTTATTGTCTCTCATCGGGATAAGTGCATTGGTAGTGCACAAGTCTCGATTAGCTTTACCTTTATGTCTCTATCCATTGCTTGTTAGAATTAGATTGGTTTTAGTTCATATTTTGGCTTCCTTTGTGGTACTTGCTATTGGGGGTCTGACCCCACTGGTTTTGTTTGGCCAGATCTGATAGAGGAGCCCAGAGGATCTTCCGTACCTTCCACTCGTTGGTGATTACCCAGAGCACCAGAGTACCTTAGTGGGTTTTCTATTCATTCTCCCATAGTTATGTACATTATTCTTTTGTGGCGTTTAGCCTCCGAGCACGTGTTTAGCTCGTGTTTTGGACTTGACATTTAGCCTACGGGCCAGAACATGATTTGCGTATTCTAGACTATAGCTAGAGCTTATTATGTATGACTATTACTCTTGCTAGTCTTCACTATGTATACTAGCTTCATGATCATTGATATATGATAGTTTGGGACGCTTTACTATTTTATATTCCAGTTGATCTTACTTCTTGTGTATTGTTTACTGCCTGTGATTGAGATACCTAGGATTGCTTGACCTAGGATCGACTGTTGGCTTGTAGTAGTAACCCCCATCTATACAGCTTATACGTTATTTCGGAGTACTGGAGTACTTTGGTATACGTAGCTGGCCTGGTCCGTCCCTACTTGCCAGTATTCTGGTTCTGGGGCGTGACAAATTGTGTGCCAATATAAGGAGATACTCAAAATGTACTAATTTATACAATTCGTAATAATTTGGAGTGTATCTGTCGTCACCGTGGATGCTATAGACTTTCAACATTTATCCAACATAAGAAACAAACTATAATAACTGTTGGTGCTTTCTTTACATGAAGAGAGCTTGCTCTCAACATGTCTTGTAAATTTTAGTCCCACATCGGAAATGCACCATGAGTTATCTCAACATATATACTTGGGTGTGTTGTTGAGAGATGCACATGGGGTGGTGACCCTAAGGAGGGAACCATGTGGGTGATTTTACTAGGAGGTAAGAATAAGGCTCCAAGGATTAAGCATTAATGCTTTTTTCATTCTCTTGGATTAATTCCACTTGGAGCTAAGCCCCAACGGGGCTTAGCGACTCGGACTCGGGCTCGGGCTCGGGCTCATGAGGCGTTTTGTTGGCGCACTTTGCACGCTGACTGTGCAGATTTCAAATCGGTTATGGAAAGGATGAATCAATGCAATTAATTCAGATCCTATCTTTGTGGGATTTGAATTAATTTCGTTCCAATCTTTGTGGGATTTGAATTAATTCAGTTCCTATCTTTGTGGGTTTAGAATTAATTCGTTGCTATCTTTTTGTGATTTGATTCAATCTTTCCATAACTGAAGAGGCGGCTAGGGTTTCCACTCTCTCTCTATATATACTTTCTTCTGGCCTCCTTTGTGGGTACTACAAAATACAAGTCAGAGAAGTAGAAAGAGAGAGAGAGCTGCTGCCGCCATTGTAAGTCCATCCGAGGAGTCAGAACAGAGGTGCATCGATCGTTCCACAAGTTCTTCAAACTTGCTGGTTCCTGGAAGCAGATCGTGTTGGGCGAATCTTGCTTTGAGCAACGGTGTTTTGACACCCCAGCATTGTTCTTCTTGTCATCTCTCTAGTTTATTGTAACTTGTTCTGTCCCAATTGCAACACGTTTACAAGGAAGAACGAGAGATCTTCTCTTCACTATTTCCCTCCTTCAGTTTGTAATTTGGCTATTTGGTTTTTTGTACCATCGTAGATCTTGAGTTTGATCACTGCAAAGTTTTTTGTGACATCTCAGATCTCGATTGCATCAGTTTTTCATCTTTGATCAAGCCCGTGACTAACAATCTCAAAGCAAGATCCATGTAGATGGAAAATATTAATGCTTCGCTCCTCCAATCGGACTTCTGCAAGTTGGAAAAGTTCGATGGAGAGCACTATCAAGTCTGGAAGAGAAAGGTGTACCTAACTCTTCAACTAAAAGACGTTGATCATGTTCTGTTAGAGGAAGAACCCTCTGTTCCAGACACTGGATCTACTGCCGCCATCAACGCGGCTACCAAACTCCAGGCCAAGTGGAGAAGGGAAAATAGCATCTGCAGGCTTCTCATCCTGAATGCTATGGAGGATTCCCTGGCAGAATCCTATTCAAAGAAGGAACTTGCCAGAGATATATAGGAGTCTGTGGAAAATCTGTATGAAGAAGACAAGAACAGGAGCAAAATGTTTGTGGTTGAAAAATATCACAAATTGCTCTTTGAGGACGAAAAGTCCATGTTACCACAGGTAAAAGAATTTCTGAAGCTGCGTCAGAAACTGGAAGACGAAGAGATGCCCCTTCCCGACAAGTTTGTCGTCGGAGGGATCGTCTCAAAACTTTCTGCTGGATGGAGTACCTTCTATGCAAGGATGCATAGAAAGAACCTGGACATTAGCTTGGGAGATCTACTTCAAGAGATCCATGTTGAGGACGAGATGCGTTCTCAACAGAAGGTGGACACTCTGTCCAAACAGTTGGCTAAAGCCAATCTGGTGCAGACGAGGGATCCCAAGGGGAAGCAGGCGGCTTCTCATCCCAAGAAGAAGGACTTCACTAATCTGAAAGTGAAGGGTCCTTCATTCAAGCAACAGAAGACTAAGTCCCACGTGACTTGTTACAATTGTGGCAAGAAAGGCCACTACAAGAGTGAATGCAGATCTAAGCCTAAACAATCAGAGAAAGGTGAGCCTAATAAGGTTTCATTGGTTTCTAACATTGTTGCTATGATCGGACAGGTCACAACTGTGGGGGTTGACTCTGACTGGTGGATAGACACTGGTGTGACTTGCCATATCTGTTCTGACAAAGAATGGTTCGTCACGTACCAGCCAATATCTGAGAAGGTTGTCATGGCGAACCAGGCCCAAGCTGAAGTTCTGGGGATTGGGACTGTGGAGCTGAAACTCACATCAGGGGACACTCTGACGCTTCAAGGTGTGAAGCATGTTCCTGCGATTGCCAAGAACCTGATCTTTGGGAGCCTGCTCTGCAACGCAGGCTTGAGGATGGACATCAACGCTGGTCAGATGGTTATGTCCAAGAAGGAAACATACTTCGGGAAGGCTTATCAAACCGAAGGAATGTTTAAAATTCAGCTTGTCAACCAGTTTGATGACATTAATGCAGTTGTATTTTCTGATTATTCTTTTGAGTTGTGGCATAATAGACTAGGACATATTCATTGTAAAAGAATCAACAAAATGTCTAGTCTAGGACTTATCTCCAAATGTGGGGGTAAGGTAGAGAAGTGTGAAGTGTGTGCTCAGACGAAGATCACAAGAAAACCCTTTCATCGGGTCAATCGAAGCACAGATCTTCTGGAGTTGGTGCACTCCGATATCTGTGACTTCAAACATTTCTCCACGAAGGCCGGGATGAAGTATTTTATAACCTTCATCGACGACTTCTCAAAATACGTGTTCATCTACTTGCTCAAGTCCAAAGACAAAGCTTTCGAGAAGTTCAGAGAGTTCAGGACCGAAACTGAACGGCAGACTGGACAACAACTCAAGAGATTGAGAAGTGATCGAGGTGGGGAGTACAGGTCTCATGAATTCGCATCGTTCTGCAAAGAACATAGAATCATATGCGAGACTACTGCTCCATATTCTCCTCAATCCAACGGAGCAGCAGAGAGGAAGAACCGAACATTAACAGAAATAATGAATTCTATGCTGCTCACTGCAAGTCTTCCAAAATGCTACTAGGGAGAAGCTGCATTAACGGCCACTTTCATTCTGAATAGAGTGCCATATGCAACTTCAGACGTAACTCCTCATGAACTCTGGTTCAAAGTCAGACCAAACTTGAATGTCATTCGAGTGTGGGGGTGGCTGGCGTATGTGAAGCTTCCAGATCTGGAGATTCAGAAGCTGGGGACAAGGACTACAAAGGCGATCTTCTTGGGGTATGCCGAGAAGAGTGATGCTCGGAGATTTCTTGATATTGAATCAAATCATATCATCGAATCTCGCGATGCTGAATTCTTTGAAGACAAGTTTGCAAAAGACAAAAACATTGTTCTTTCGGACATTCCGGAAAATGATGTAGGTGCAAATGAGACTGAAATCTCATACGAGCCAGTAGTCCAAGAAGAAGCTGTTGTTGATGAAACAACTCTTGTACCAGAACTCGCAGAGCCGTCAGCTAAGCGAGCGAGGAGACCGAAGGATTTCGGAGATGACTTTGTCACCTATCATGTGGAAGCAGATCCGCTTACCTATGATGAGGCGATGAAGACCAGAGATGCTATCTTCTGGAAAGAGGCAGTGAATGACGAGTTTGACTCTATCACCTCCAATAACACATGGGTGTTGGTAGATCTACCTGAAGGAGAAAAGCCTATTGGATGTAAATGGATCTTCAAGAAGAAGATGAAGGCAGATGAAACTATTGACAAGTTCAAGGCCAGGCTGGTCGCCAAGGGATTTTCTCAGAAACAGGGGATAGACTACTTTGACACGTACGCTCCAGTAGCTCGGATGACCACCATCAGGATGTTAATCGCTCTAGCAGCTATACATAAGTTGGTGATACATCAGATGGATGTAAAGACAGCATTCCTGAATGGGGAGCTGACCGAAGAGATTTATATGCAACAGCCAGATGGATTTGTCGTCAAAGGTCTTGAAGACAAAGTCTGCAAGTTGGTGAAATCATTATATGGTTTGAAGCAAGCTCCCAAGATGTGGCATGAGAAGTTTGACAAAGTTATTAGGTCAAACAGTTACAGAGTCAGCGAGACGGACAAATGTGTTTACACAAAGTTCGCTGATGGATGAGGAGTCATCGTTTGTCTGTACGTGGACGACATGCTAATCCTAGGTACGAATATAGGCTGTGTCACAGAGACAAAGAAGTTCCTCTCAACCAAGTTCAGTATGAAGGACTTGGGGGATGCAGATGTCATCTTGGGAATAAAGATCATCCGGACAGACACTGGAGTAGCGCTGTCACAATCTCACTACATTGAGAAGATGCTCACACGATATGGGTATAAGGATCTTTCAGGGATCGATACGCCATACAGGTGTGATCAGAAGCTGAAGCCAAACTCGAGGGAAAGCGTCAGGCAGCTAGAGTATGCAAGCGTAATCGGGAGTTTGATGTATGCTACTACTGCCACAAGGCCTGACATAGCTTTCGTCGTGGGAATGCTGAGTCGTTTCATGAGCAATCCAGGCATTGAGCACTAGAAAGCTGTGAAACAGGTTATGAGATATCTCAAGAAGACTCAGACATATGCACTGTACTACAACGGGTATCCGACAGTAGTGGAAGGCTTCAGTGATGCTAGCTGGTGTTCAGAAGTGGAAAGCGAGAGATCCACAGGTGGATATGTTTTTTCCTTGGGTGGAGCTACTATATCGTGGAAGTCGAAGAAGCAGACAATACTCTCTCGTTCCTCCATGGAATCTGAATTCTATGCACTCGAAATTGCAGCAGATGAAGCAGAATGGCTTCGGGAGCTCATGTATGATCTTCCAGTGGTTGGAGCTCAGATACCGGCGATACCGATATACTGTGACAACCAGGCGACTGCGGCGGTGGCATCAAATGACCTCTTCAATGGGAAAAAGAGGACTGTGCGGTTGAAGCACATAACAGTACACGATCTTATCAAAAGAGGTGTAATTATAGTGGTTAATGTTCGAAGTCAGGAGAACCTGGCAGATCCGTTCACAAAGGGCCTCAAGTGCCAGTTGGTCGATGACACATCTTGTAAAATGGGCTTGAAGGCATTCTGATAGTGTGTCTTTGTAATCCTACCATAAAAGTTTTATGCTATTAGTTCAAAGAAAAATCTACTAGGCATCTAACTTTTGGTTCAAAGGAGGATCACTGACTGGGAAACTATCAGGTAACGGTGGGTACTTGTTCTATGGAACATGGAAGGGATACGGACCCATAACCGCTGTTGTCTACTATGTTTTTTTCTGCAGAAAAATAGATCATGTGGAAGGTTGGCTTAAACGCCTTAATGAGTTCTCAGGCAGAGTGAATGTCTGGTGTACTTTACAGGAAGCACGGTAGAGCAGCACTACAAGGAGTGAAACTCCATGCTACATTGGGGTGACTCCACCATGAGGTTCCCAGGTAGGGGTAATGCCTCGGCTTTGCAAGCCAAGTCATAGCGGCGTAGCACCACAAATAGGCAGGTAGCCTAATGCTGTATGACGTAATTAAAGAGTTGTAGACAACACTACAAAGGGGAGGATGACCCCATGTTACAGTGGCACGACACCACGATGAGGTACCCAGGTAGGGGTAAAGCCTCTGCATTGCAAGCCATGTCGTTGCGGCGTAACACCGCAAGGAAGCCTTAGGCTTCATGCTGGGTAGTTTGGCACTACAAAGAGGCTTGTGACCTCATGCTACAGTAGTATGACACTACGATGAGGTTCCCAAGTAGGGGTAATGCCTCGGCTTCAGGCCATGTCATAGCGGCGTAGCACTGCAAGGAAGCGCAAGGCTTCATGCCATATCTCTTTAATAAAGAACTCACCTATATTGTATAGAAAGAGATATCAGGCCGTCTCTTGAGGGTAAACTTGTAGACGTCTAAACTTATACACTGAAACCAGGCTGGCACAGGGCCTTTAAGGTGCAGCCAGAAGTACATGTAACTATACTTTGTGAGTGGGAAGAATTACAATTGTGGTGCAGAATTCAAGGCGTAGTCCATTCTTGTATCATATGGTTATTTAACCCATGCGGGAAGATTCAAGTCGTCAGCGACATCTATCCTAATGCAAAATGGACAGTTACTGTAGGAAACGCTCAACCCTGGACACATATATATGTTGTGATATGTGGGGGATTGTTGGTACTTTTTTACATGAAGAGAGCTTGCTTTCAACATGCCTTGTAAATTTTAGTCCCACATCGGAAATGCACCATGAGTTATCTCAACATATATACTTGGGTGTGTTGTTGAGAGATGCACATGGGGTGGTGACCCTAAGGAGGAAACCATGTGGGTGATTTTACTAGGAGGTAAGAATAAGGCTCCAAGGATTAAGCATTAATGCTTTTGTCATTCTCTTGGATTAATTCTACTTGGAGCTAAGCCCAACGGAGCTTAGCGACTCAGACTCGGACTCGGACTCGGGCTCGGGCTCATGGGCTCATGAGGCGTAATATGGTATTTTGTTGGCGTACTTTGCACTTAGCACGTCAGCAGTCATGCGGCTCATATGCGGCCATGCGGTCTTATGCGGCATGAGGCTCATATGCGACTTCATGCGGCTCATGCGGTCAATGCGGCTCATGCGGCTCATGCGGTCCATGCGGCTCATGCGGCTCAAGCGGTCCATGCGGTCCATGCGGCTCGTGTGGTCTATGCGGCCCAAGCGGTCCATGCGGCCAGGCTACTGCTGCTGCTGCCGTATGGAGGGCTACGCTGACTGTGCAGATTTCAAATCGGTTATGGAAAGGATGAATCAATGCAATTAATTCAGATCCTATCTTTGTGAGATTTGAATTAATTTCGTTCCTATCTTTGTGGGATTTGAATTAATTCAGTTCCTATATTTGTGGGATTAGAATTAATTCGTTGCTATCTTTTTGTGATTTGATTCAATCTTTCCATAACTGAAGAGGCGGCTAGGGTTTCCACTCTCTCTCTATAAATACTCTCTTCTGGCCTCTTTTGTGGGTACTACAAAAATACAAGTCAGAGAAGTAGAAAGAGAGAGAGCTGCTGCCGCCATTACAAGTCCATCCGAGGAGTCAGAACAGAGGTGACATCGAGCGTTCCACAAGTTCTTCAAACTTGCTGGTTCCTGGAAGCAGATCGTGTGGGGCGAATCTTGCTTTGAGCAACGGTATTTTGACATCCCAGCATTGTTCTTCTTCTCATCTCTCTCTAGTTTATTGTAACTTGTTATGTCCCAATTGCAACACGTTTGCAAGGAAGAACGAGAGATCTTCTCTTCACTATTTCCCTCCTTCAGTTTGTAATTTGGCTATTTGGTTTTTTGTACCATCGTAGATCTTGAGTTTGATCACTGCAAAGTTTTGTGTGACATCTCAGATCTCGATTGCATCAGTTTTTCATCTTTGATCAAGCCCCGGGACTAACAATAACCATATACTTAGTTTGCGTTACATTTATATTTTATTTTATTTGCTCAAACGTTAAATTTTGATATGCCACTTAGATTTCTATTTAAAAACGTCCATTTAAATTCGAATAAAAATACATTAAAAAATATATTTATCTGAAATAGAAACTACTTTGATTTGTCCCTTATGTTTATGCCAACAAAAATGCTATTTGGCTCCCAAAAAAATTGGGTGACACCATCTCTCATTATGTGGCATATGACATAGTTGTTGATATAACAGCTGACATGACAAAATTTCACATTAAAACTAATATTAAAATTAATATTAAATTAACATTAAAATTAACATTAAAATTAACATTAAAATTAATATTAACTTTAATATTAACATTAAAATTAAAATTAAAATTAATATTAACATTAACATTAACATTAATACTAATATTAACATTAACTCTAACATTAACATTAACATTAAAAAAATTAGGTAATTAATTTTTTTTGTTAAAATTTGTCATATCAGCTGTCATATTAGATGTCACATAATAGAAGATGATATCACCTAAATATTTTGGGAGCCAAATAGCATAATTGTTATGCCAAATAGACTTCTAGTGAAACGTAACTTTGTTCCAAACTCTCCAAACGTAGAATCTTGACAAAGTCCCAACTAATTTTAATGCTCCTTGGATATTGATTTTGGGTTGACATTGGTAAAATTTTATTTTCTTTAGCATAGATATTTGCTTGGAAGAACTTTTAAAAGCAGAGGGGACAATGCTTTCAAAAATTGCTTCAACTTCATAGTGTGTGTCCCTTTTTTTTGGCTAATTATAAGGGCACATCAAAACCTTATCAGGACTATTTAGGATTGGGGTTAGTCCATGCTTGTGGAAAAATTACTAGGACTATTCCAATTTTTTACTCAAGGGGCTGCCCAAACTCCACACCTCCAAATCCCAAATTTCACTCTCATTTGTAAAATTCACTCTCTCCCTCTTCCAAAATCCTAACTTTCTTCCTCCTCCCCCTTCTCCTCTTCTTCTTAATCACCATTTTTCACTCCCCAAACTATACATCTTCTTCTTCATCTTCTTCTCCACAATTTCTCCACTCTAAACCATAATTTTTTTCTCCATCATTTCCATCAAAATTTTAGTTTTTTTTCTCTACAATTTTCATTCTCATCATTTTAATTTCTCAAAAATAATGCATAAAAATAAATCCTAACATGTTTATTTCATTCTTTCTCACAAAAAAATGCATGAAAATAAATCCTAAAAATGTATATTTCATTATATTATCAAGCTGGAAATAAATCCTAACATATGTTTTTCATTCGGCAATTTCGATTTTAGAACTGCCAGGAATTATGGCAGTCCTAAAATGTACTTGTTGTACAACAAGTCCCTTTCAGGACTGCCACAATTTCTGACAGTCCTCAATACTTCTAGCACTGTCAGAAATTGTGACAGTCCCGTTGTATAGCAAGGTCCGGACTGCCACAATTCCTGGCAGTCCTCAATACTTTTACGACAGACAGAAATTGTGTCAGTCTTGTTGTACAGCAAGTCTCTTTGAGGATTGCCACAATTCCTGACAGTTCTCAATACTTCTATAACTGCCACTTTCAGGATTACCGCAATTCATCGCAGTCCTCAATACTTTTATATGATTGCCAAAAATTGTGGCAGTCCTAATATAAACTTGCTCAACAAATCGATTTCTTCTAGTATTAGGATTTCATACATAATTTCTTCAAGAAAAATTGATTAATTGATTAATAGATTAGCAAATTTGATAGATTTGGTAACCCAATTTCTTCTACAACTAGGATTTCATCCATAAACTAGGGTTTAGAGAAAAAAATATATATGAGAAATTAGAAGAGAGGGAAAAAAAATAGGATTTGGAGAAAGAGATTTTTTGTTTTCAATTTTCTTGTTCTTGCTCTTATTCTTCTTGTTCTTTCTTCTTTCTTATTCTTCTTGTAAAGAAGGAGAAGAGAAGGAAAAAATTAAAAGAGTTGTCTTTTATACATTAGAATGGGATAGCCCTGAGTAAAAATTTGAATAGCAAACTTGTAAATAAAGGAAAGTTAAAAATTGGATAGCCCTAATAAGGTTTTGATGTGCCCTTATAACTAGCCTCTCTTTTTTGGCTATTTATAAGGGTACATGATAAGTTGATCAGGGCTAGTCAGGATTGGGACTAGCTAATGTTTGAGAAAAATTTACTGGGACTATCCAAATTTTCTATTCATGGGGCTGTCCAAACCCCACACCCCCTAAATTCCAAATTTTACTCTCATTTCTAAACTTCACTCTCTCTCTTCCAAAACCTTTCTTCTTCTTCTTTGTAAAACCCCTAAATTTCTATTACGATTTTTTTAAAATAAATAATTTAGTATTGATTTTGTAATTTAGATTTGTACGTCGCATACAAGTTGGCATATGTCGTATTGTACGTCGCGTGCAGGTTGTGTTTCAAATTTTCTCGACGAGTGCGAATATGTGCGAGGTACATATTTTCAGAAAAACTTTTTATTTATAGAATTTATTTTACGAGATAGTAATAGTTTTCGAAAATAATATACGATAAATATTTTATTTGCTGCCGAGAATTGGCAAACATTATTATTTTATCTAAAGAGGCTAATTTATTTGCTGATCAAATGTAGTAGCGATTTAGAAAAATATGAGTATGTAAATATTTGTATAAAGTTTATTTATGTATATATAATTGAATTTTCAAAATTTAATTTTATTATTATTTTAAATTTTATGAAAATGTATTTTAAATATGTCTATTGTGATCTAAATTAAAATTAGATTTTAAATGGTAATTTTTAATAGTTTTTTGAAATTAGATATAAGATTATCTACTTTATATATTGAAAAGATTTAAAAAGTGTTTAAAATTAAATAACGGATTTATCTATTGGGGGAATTTAAATCATCCCAAATCCTTATCCATATAGAACATCACCTCCTATATAAGGAGAGACTCATTGCGCCTCCTTCCATCAAAAACCCCACAACCAAAATTTTACCATCACAACCCAAGAACCGTGCATCGTGTCCGTGTATATGTCCCCTCCGCGTCTTATTCCATAATTTACACATACATTATTTTCTTCCGTGTCGGACACCCCCGACACAATCAATTCTCTAACCTAACCCTATCTCTATCCCCTGATCCGTCTGTCGCCGTGCCGCGACATTGCCACCATGGCAGAGTTCTATTGAGCAACCCCGACCACCGTCACCCCTTAGAAGCATGAAATTTTTTCAGCAATGAAGCCTTATGCGTCAAAGCCAACGAGAATATATGCGCCCAGCCAGTGAAGCTCTATGCGCCCAACCAATGAAGATGCGCCCAACCAGTGAAGCTCTATGCGTCCAGCCAGTGAAGCTCCATGGGCCCAAGACAAGCTCCCCCAAAATGAGGACGTATAGCCTGAGAGATGGCTATGCGCCCAAGCCTGACTTAGTCAAAGCTATGATCAAAACATGCACCGAAGCGTACGACCACGTCAATCTCTACGAGCAATCGTGCACCGAAGCATGCGGCTACGTCAGCACCATGATCAACCCACGACTACGAAGCCTGCATGCGCCTACATCCTATGCGCCCAAAGCAGGACTATGCGCCCACATGAAAACCAGCGTGTTTCCTCATATGGATGCATAACATCATTCCAGTTCAGAAACTACTATAAAAAAGGGGTCTCATCCCTATTCAAAGGACAGAACGGAGGGCATTTTCAAGAGCCAAATTGCTGCGCTTCTTACCAGTGAGCCGAGAGTTAGCAATTTTCTTAGGTTTTCTTCCACTTTTGTTATCGGAGTGTCAACGGAGTAAATGAGCAACTGTCGCTTGATCTCCATCGTCCCATTCTCCAGAATTCTTTTTTGTACTCGGGGATCCTCAGCACAGGATCTTTCAGGCGTACTCAATTTGTGGTGCCTTGTGCCAATAAAGAAAAGACAGCGTTTCTTCTTCTTTTTGTGTGTGTCCATAAAAATGGCGACTCTGCTGGGGACTACCTTTTCCTCTGACGAGAAGGTGGTGACGCAATTCGATACCGACAAAGTAAAAAGCACTCAGAAGATGCTGATCATAAAATTCGATCAACATGCGTTCGAAGAGATGCGCTCGAGGGATGGCTCTACTCCCTCAAAATCAGCAAAGCCAAACAAGTCTCGTAAGACTTGGCTTTCGAAGGCTCGCTGTGCATATCCTGCTAGTGTCATAGCAGATATGCAACTGAAGGACTCTATCACGTGGGCGTATGACTCTGCCACAAAATCTCCCTAAATGAAGAAGGCTCACACCGTTCCGGGCTCTACTAGCCCAGCAACTTATTTCCTGCGCAACCAACAATAGAGTGTTCGACACTCGAGACTTGGCAGAGGAAAGCACTACGATGCCAAGAATTGGGGTGTTCGATACTCTGGGCAAACCCAGCAAGGCACACAAACAAAGGAGGGAAAGTTGGGAGAAAATAGCGCTGCTCAACCAAGCATGCGCCAAAGCCATGCGCCCAAGGGAGTGTTTGGGCGCATAACTCCAATCAGAATGCTTCTGTCTTCGACAGATTGGGCATCCAGGGTCATGCTCCCAAGGCTATACACCCAGGCTCACTTGATCTATACTATGCGCCCACATCAAGGAGGCTCAAACATGCTGCCAAGAAACATGCGCCCAAGGCCAGTCTCCAAGGCTTATGCGCCCACAACAAAAATACTGGCCCCAACGCGTATAGCACGAGGTTGTCTTCAAGGACATCACAGAACTTAGGTGTAGGGGTTTCCCCTGTACGTGAACTAAGTCTGGATGCGCCAACTCTCCTTACGAACCCGCATGCAAAGCTCGACGATGCATGCAACATGGGTTGTAAGGCAAAACTCCCTTCCGCTAACTTATGCGACATGATAAATCATAAGCGTAAAGCGAGGGAGGACATAAAAATCCATAGCGCACATACGTGCACCAGTATTGTTATCAACTGTTGCTTCTCCAAAGTAACAAGAGTGCCTCAGAGAAAGTCCGTGTTTCGACGGCTGCACTTTCGATGAAAAGCCGCTATGTGTCGCATCAAACATGGCTTCATGGGGTCCTCCTTACGGAAGCCCCAATCAAAGACGGTGGACCACGAACCCAACTTTTTCTCTCAGTTCCGCGAGAAGAAGAAGACGAAGTCTACTAACAGATGGCCAACTGGCTGTCACATCTGAAGGAGTCTATATGGGCACCCGATCAAAGGCAAGATTCTGTACATATGACGAAGAATCCCAAGCTGAAGGTAGTATTCCCTCAGAGTCTGAAGCGGATGACCTTCACACTGGGGTAGCCTTCTAGAGGACGACGATCTCTCTGAGTCTGATGGTGACTATCTACCTCCTCTACCTGAAGACGAGGGACTTGTCCACTCAGAGACAGACAGTATAAGCACCAGTTGTACTATTATCTCTGTTCATCCTTGCATGTTATCTACATACATGGCGGACAGAGAAAGACCTGAAGAAGCTAGTGATCAGACCAGCAAACGGCTAGAGGGTCTTAAAACAACATTCGCCAAGATCACTGATATGCTTAACTGTATCATGGCGGTCCAAGCTGCTGGGGCAGTCCCTCTACCTCAACAAAACGTCTCGGCTCACGTTAGTTCGATTTATAGCAACAACTCACCTTCGCTATAAAAGGAGTATCATTCCGTTGCGCATCTTCCAAATCTTGCAAATGTCGGGGGTGGACCTTCACCAACGATGCCTGACAACCGTTCAGCAGCTGTTTTCTAACACCTGCTCAATCAACAGGATGCAATTGATTTTTTGGTCGCCTGTTTCGATACCATCTCACACAAAGACGAGCTGCAGAAGATGGGGATATCTCAACCTTATCCCCCTGAGTGGGAAAATGCTACTTGCCCTCCTAACTACAAGTCGCTGATGCTGAATTCATTTAACGGATTGACTTCTCCTCGTCAACACATGACATGCTTCAACACGCAGACTTTACACTTACCCAGGGACGATCTATTCTTGTCAAAGCTGTTTATTAGCACCTTGCAGGGGGTAGCTTTCGAATGGTTCTGCAGTCTACCTGACAGTTGCATTAACTTTTTTAAAGACTTGGAGAGGTTGTTCCTCAACAAGTTTTATGAGAGTGGCATGCATGTTAGTATGTCCACCCTCATCGAGACCAAGCAAAGGAGGAATGAGTATGTCATCGCCTTCATCGAACACTTCAGGCGGCTAGCACTAAAGAAGTCTTTCGGCATACCAGATTCAGAACTTATGGATACTTGTCGACATAACTTCCTTCCTACAGTGAAGTTCTGTCTAGGTATACATAAGTATGATACATGGCCTGCTTTTATTGGGGCCGCTGATGCTGCTGAAAACGACATCCCTAATCTGGAACTACTAGGATTGAAAACACCTAAATCTGAAGACAAGGGCAAGCATCCTCAAACTATCCCTGTCTGCGGGGGTAAAGGAAAAGAAGTCCTAAAGGTCGACACATCCAAAGGAGCTTCCAATTCTCAGGACGCCTCCGACAAGCCTAAGGAGACCTTCTCCTTTGATGAAAACGATGTCATTACCATCTTTCATACATTGACAAAGGGTAATAAACTGACATTGCCTCCACCACGACATCCTGCAGAGGCGAACCAGCTCAACGATCCCAAGTACTGTCTCTATCATCAGTACGTGCATCATCCCACCAAGGACTGCATCATCCTGAAAAAGAAGATACAACAGCTTATTGACAGCCAAGTGATCAAACTCAAAATCTGAAGATAAGAGTCGTATCTTCTAACATAATCTCTCTTCAATTTGATGACTTTTCTCCCACAGAAGTCCCAAACGGCACGGTCCCGATTTCTAAGGCAATAATGGAAGTCGTCAACCTACCGCCAGCTTGCAACTCAACCTTGGTGCCACTCACGACTGATCGTGGTGAGATCATGTGGGTCCATCCGGACCTTGTGCCAGAAGTGACACAGGGAGTAGTACCTCCCAAAGCAAAAAGAGGCAAAAAATACATGTCATGCCATATGGTATCCTCTTCCATCTATGAGGTTCTATCTGGCGAGACAAGATCGGAGAAGACTTATCTTCGGACATACGATCACGCACAAGAAGAAGCAGTACCTCTCAAGCTCTTGCTGCCTCCACAAGCTCAGAAGCCGTCCCGTCTAAGCCTTCAACTACGGACAAAGCCAAGCAGAAGGAGACGCGGTTTGACAAGTCTCTGAAGGCTCTAGCTCCCGAGGGCATGGACCGGCCCTACAACTTTGACATACTGGCACAGCTAGCCAATACACCTGTCAGGTTGTCTCTGTTCGATTTGTTGCGACTCTACAAAGAAACACGGAAGGCCTTAAGCAAGGTATTACTACATGCCGACTCTTATCTCGCTGAAGTCAAAGCTCCCGCTGAAGATCCTGTCTTCTGTCCTCACTGCCACACTACTATAGAAGTGGTGCCCAATATCACCTTTTCACAGGAGGACATGTTACTAAAAAATAATCGTCATGATAGACCCTTGTACTATACAGGGTATATCGGGGCGATCAAGGTAGACCGCATGCACATCGATCCAGGATCCTCCATCAGCATCATTCTTAGAAGTCTGCTTTAAATTCTGGGGATCCCTCTGCACAAGCTATCTGTAACCAACACAACTATCATGGCTTTCAATGCAGGTCGAAGCCACCCGTTGGGCAAGATCCGTCTCAAGTGCCAGATCGGTGACCTCCGAACGGAGGTTTCCTGCTATGTGATCGATGCCAATGTATCCTGTAACGTCTTGTTGGGACGTCCATGGATACACGAGAACATGATCGTTTCTTCCATACTTCACCAGTATTTCAAGTACGTCAACAGCGACGGTGTCGTGAAGACGGAGTTTGCCGATGTCGATCCTTTTAAGGGCATCGAGGCCTACTACGGAGATTCGGTACTTTACCAATCTCAGCCCCCCAAGGATGACAGCAACGAAGCTAACAATGAAGCTGAAGCAAGTTCATCCTCCAATGATGGTCTCCTGATTATCCGAGTCAAAGGACGTACTACTCCAAAAAGTACTCCGAAGCCTCTCATAATCTGGATGAAAAAGAAGAACCCTGACAAGGTCAAACCATTGACCACCACTCTCTGCAAGACACCCCGGAAGGAACCTGCAGATGTCCATCCTCCAAATCCCGAAGAATTACCCTACATGGTGAACTTGGCCAAGACCGTGGCTTCCCTTCCGGATGATGATCCTCTCAATGAGTATATCAATACTCATAATAATGTACTTTCAGCAGATGATATTATCCCTGAAGAAGAACTTATGTATTTTCTTAGTTAAGGTTTATATTTGAATTACCCCAATGTCTATCAATCTGTAAGCCACTACATAGATACGATATACGCTCTAGAGAACGGCATAGGACCCTACCTCAGCATGCCGATCACGGCGCCTCACTTGCGGGAAAAAGTTTACCTAGAAGATATCTACTACTTCATCGTTCCAGCCAGAAAGAAGGATGAAGAACTAATCATCTTCGGTCGTATAATTGGCGAGAGAAAGTTCGTTCCAGACTCTACTTCTCCCAAGAACAACACAGAAGCTGACTTTGACTCTAGAAAAATACAATTTTTTTCGATATAGTTGGCATGCCAAAAATATCATCCAGAACATAGGATATGACATCAAAAGTGACCAGGAGATAAATTACGGCCGGGGACGATGATTGCCAATACAACACTTTGCTCCTCCTGGTAAACCTGAGAACTACTATCAACGAAACGGTGTTGGTTTGGGCTATGTCACTCCTCCAACAACTCCCAAAAGATCAGATAGTGAAGCAGATCGTTGTTCTCATTCTTCTGACTCATCTCTCTGGGACTCAGACTCCAGCATTGGCGACAATTCAAAGCAACCCTGTCCGTCAACATGGTTTTCGTTGACCAAATCGTGGACGATGTCCATCGATCGAGCTTGAATAATGGGCTCAAAAGGTGAATACTAGATGGGAGCTGCGTTTCGAACAACGTGAACCACCTACCGAAGACGAAGTCATCTAAGTCAATTTATGAGATGAATCATCTTTTAAACCAATCTTCATCAGCAAAAGTCTATCTGACGAGGAACGCCAATCTCTTATACAACTTATATGGTAATACATCGATGTCTTTGCATGGAGCTATGAAGACATGCCAGGCCTGGATCCTAAAGTCGCCATACACCGCCTGAATATTTCGTCTAAAGCTAAGCCAGTGAAGCAGCAACACCGACGATTTCGACCAGATGTCATGGAGGCTATCGAAAATAAAGTCAAGAAGCTCATTGCCAGTGGATTCATTCGTGAAGAACAACACCCTGATTGGGTTGCCAACATCATTTCAGTTATGAAAAAGAACGATAAAGTTTGAGTCTGTATCGATTACCGTAATTTGAACTCTGCATGCCCGAAGGACGAGTTCCCTCTACCGATCACCGACATAATGATCGGCAATTTTTGCGGCTTCGAGTGGATGTCCTTCATGGAAGGGTTCTCAGGCTACAACCAGATCAAGATGTTCTCCGGCAATGAGAAGCACACATCTTTTCGAACACCGTTGGGGGTATACTGCTATACGGTGATGCCCTTCGGATTAAAAAATGTAGGGACAACATACCAGCGATCCATGAACACAATTTTTCATGATCATTTGCGCAAAATAGTAGAGTGATACATAGACGATATCGCAGTAAAAAGTCGTCTCAAGGGCAACCACCTCCAAGACTTGAGAATGGTATTCGAACTAATGCGTACACACCAACTCAAGATAAATCTAACCAAGTCTTTTCTGGGAGTCTCCAGCGGCATGTTCCTTGGTTTCGTTATCACTTCAAAGGGTATACATCTTGACCCAGAGAAAGTGAAGGCTATCCTCGATATGCATCCTCTAATAAATCTCAAAAAGCTACACGGACTGCAAGGCAGGCTACATCAGACGATTCATTTCGAACCTTTCTGGAAGGTGTCAACCATTCACTCAGCTCATGAAGAAAGGTGTATCTTTCTTGTGGACTGAACAATGTCAATGCGCATTCGACGACATCAAGGCGTATCTCATAAGCCCTCTAGCATTGGTAGCTCCAATAATGGGAAAGCCTTTCTTACTATATGTCCGCCCTATGGACTATTCTTTTGGTGCCCTATTAGCTCAGAAGAATGAAGGCGGCCATGAACATGCAATCTACTACCTCAGCCGCACAATGGTGGGTGCCGAGCACATATACACTCATATGGAAAAGGAATACTTTGTACTGATATTTGCCATCCAGAAGACATGCCACTATGTGTCTGGACAGACTATCTATATTATATCTGTGAGACTCGTCTCACTGTATCAGTATTTATGTACGGGTACATATTTTGAGCCGTATTTCGTATTTTTTAGTTTTCAAATATTGTAAATTGTTCCAAAGTATAGGTTAAAACTTGACTTGATTTAATTTGGTTCGGTTCAACTTGGTATAGGGCTTGGTTTGGTTTAGATGGGTTTGAGATATGAAAGTTTGTATAAAACCCAACTCCTCTCTCTCTCTCCTCCATTATTTTTATTCTCTTTATCTTTTTCCTCTTCATTTTCTCCTCCAACATAAGGCAACTACATCTTGCCAAATGTTGGAAAAAATATTATTTTGTTTGTTCTAAACTCTTTCTTACATGATTCTACGCATATTTAGAACTTGGCATTTTTTATTTTGGTGGACAAATTTTTGTAGATATAAGTTTATAGTCTTTTCGGTTTTCTTGAGCTTTGATCTACTAAACTTCAATATTTTCAAGTTTTTGATTGTTCTATGTTGTAGAGAATTCAATTTTACCAAAAATGGACATTTGAAAAGTTAGATTTCGACTTATTTTGAGGAAGTTATGGCCAAAACAAGATTTGGACATTTTTTAGTTCATCTGTCCTGAATTTGGCAGGGACGATGAATAGTGCCGTATGGATGCATAGTGCCGTATGGATGCATAGTACCACATGGCTTGTATAGTACCACAGGAATGAATAGTACCGTATGGCTTGCTTAGTACCACAGGAATGAATAGTACCGTATGGATGAATAGTGCCGCATGGCTTGCATAGTGCCGCATGGATGAATAGTACCGTATGGCTTGTATAGTACCGCATGGATAAATAGTGTCACAGGAATGAATAGTATCACATGGATGCATAGTGTCGCATGGCTTGCTTAGTGCCATATGGATGAATAGTATCACATGAATGAATAGTGTCACATGGATACATAGTGCCGCATGGATGAATAGTGCCGCATGGCTTGCATTGTGCCGTATAGAGCCTATTTTGGCTGTTTTTGGTTATTTTATGTCCTATTTGACAGATTTGTGGCCATAATTTCTCCCAACTCACAACATGAAAGTTGTAGATATTTTCCTTGGCTTCAAGAATATGTTACCAACTATTTTATGCAAGTTTATTTCATTCTTGATATAGAGCTTATGATTGCATTGCATATTTTCTATCTTGGCCTAAATTGCGACGACCCTACTTAATAGCTTGTTATTTCTTTAATAAATAAATTTTCTAACATGACTTGATAATATTGTATAGTTATAAAATGATTGTACACCCTTTGTACACCTAACACTAGCATAGATTCAATTATTATTTTATGTCAATTAGTTACTTTTACTTATCCCTTCTCACATGTCGGGATATGTTTTTCCTTTCGAATATTTCTTATGTGATATGATATGTATTTCAATACTTTTGTCGGAATTTATTGTACTTATAATCTATGCCATATTTAGAATTTATTTATAGTGACACGTTGTGGTGCACTCATAATGTATATCTTTCTTCTTTGCTTAACACGATAGTGATCCGTTGCGGTGCACTCAAGTCACATGTCACTTCTTTGCTTAACATGATTGTGGTCCATCATGGCGCACCCCTAACAAGTACTCTTAACATGATAGTGACCCGTCGTGGTACACTCCAGACAAGTAACATGATATGACAAGACATTAACCATGAATGCTGTTGCGACGGCTTTATTGGCTTACAAGTAATGAATGATTTGGACACCGTGGATGTTTCTCTTGAGTGTGTTTGTACAAGCTACATGTTTTGTATTGTATCATGTCTAGGACATGAATTTCTGATTTCCCATGGTTAGGGATTCATACTGAATCTGGCTAGGATTAATGACTAGATTGATCAAGTAGTTCATGAAGAGACTTTTCCAGTTACCAGTTGTCCGTTTGATCTGGGCCTTATATATACATGGGATTTAGAGCTATCTGTCATGATGAGAACACTTCCAACCCGCCGTCGAGTGGGGCACCTCCTTAGGACACATGTATCTTACTGCAGTGTGTCTGCTAAACTTGTTTTCTTTTGTTGGGGTCACTCCGGTAGCAGCAGGCGGGTAACTGGATTTGGAATTCTTTTTGCATCTTGTTAGAAACTAGGCTTGTGATAACCCTAGTTAGTTAAAGTATCAAGCCGTACTCATTGCTTGGCCATGATTGATGGATGGAGTCAGTCCAGTCCAGTCTAGTTTCATCTAGGCAGTGTCCGTATGTTTATTTCAGTATACTATGGTTTATGCTTTACTTTCATCGATGAATGGTTGGAGACAAAGTTCTATTCAGGAGTAGGGTAACAACCCCGGTCCTTGTTTGGTTTACGGGTTGTAACTTGGCTTCCGGAATGGTTCCTAGGTTATCCTATCATTTATCGTCCTATTTAGTACTCATATGTTCTATATGATCCTTATGCTACACAATGATTAGAGACTAAGTTCTGTTCAGGAGAAGGGTTACAACCCAGGTCCCGAATTAGTTCCTAAGTCCACTTATCATTGCCTTTCTATATAATTCTTACATGCTCACATGTTCAATTATCTCACAAGCTATACATGACACCCTATGCTGGGTCGCCATGGTCTCATGACCCGACTATCTCACAAGTTCACATATTTAATTGCTTTTACATATTCTCAAGCTTCTGTTTACTTACCATGTCTGCACTTATATTATGCCACATGTTAATTACCTTATGCTCCAAGATGCTTACTTATTGTCTTCCTATATTCGGAATAAGTGCATTGGTAGTGCACGAGTCTGGATATGCCCTTACTCATTTATATCTCTAATTGTTGATGTTAGTGATTGCTGGTTTTAGTTCATAATTTGGCTTCTTTTGTGGTACTTGTTATTTGGGGTCTGATCCACTGGTTTTGTTTGGCCAGATCTGATAGAGAAGTCCAGAGGATCTTTCGCACCATCTACTCGTCGGTGACCATCCAGAGCACCAGAGTACCCAAGTGGATTTCTCATTTTATTCTCCCACTGGTTGTGTACATTATTCTTTTGTGGCGTTTAGCCTCCGAGCACGTGTTTAGCTCGTGTTTTGGTCCTTGACATTTAGCCTACGGGTATAAACATGATGTGCATATTCTAGACTGCAGCTAGAGCTATCATGTATGACTAATACTCTTGCTAGTTTCTCCATTTGTATTACTAGCTTCATGATCATCCATGTATATACGGTTTGGGACGCTTTACTATTATATGTCTAATGATCATACTTCTTGTACCTTGTATTATTGTCTGTGATTGAGATACCTAGGATTGTCTTAACCTAGGATCGACTGTTGGCTTGTAGAAGTAACTCCCATGTCTTGACAGCGTTTAAGTGATTTCAGAGTACTGGTGTACTTTAGGATTGCGTAGCTGGCCTTGTCCGTCCAGATCATTCAGAGCTTTCCTCAGAGTATTAACCCGCTCTTCAGCCGGCAATGCTCTCGAGGGCTGCCACTTGGCACTCTGCAACAGCCTTTACAGGGCTAAAGGCAACATTCCGATTCAAGACCCCAGGAAGCTTCACTTTCAGTACAGAGTAGAAAGCTTTGACGACTTCCTGGGCCATCTCATCGTCTTTCATGGAGGTCGTCGGGGAGGAGGCTTGGAAAATTTTCTCCACTCCAGGAAGGGATACCTGACAAGAAGCTGAACCTGACAAAGAAAAAATATATACATATACATCAGTAACCAGAAAAGGAGGGAGGAAAATGTGAAATAGTTGTAATTTCGTACCTTCGGCTTGCTCAGCTCCAGCCTGGGCTACGCCATCAGCCTTGGCCTCAGGAAAACCAAGAACAGGCCCATACTGTTCAAGGAGAATAATATCAAGGTCCCGAGAGGCATCGGGCCTGGTTTCTTCCACAATCTCAGCTGAAATAGGAGCAAATTCAGCAACGGCCCCTTCAGCAGGCTGCTCAATCTCTCTTTCTGTAGCCGATACCGGCACAATAACAACTCCCTCCGCACCAGCAAATTTGGAGGAGCTGGGAACAACTTCTGTCCCTTTCCTAATGCCTGGGACTATCCTCACGAGGGGGTCCTTCCCCTTGTCCATAAGGGAACATACAGTCGTGGTCAGCCTCACAAGGAGCACACAAAATCGAAGTCGAAAAATCTCATCCGAAGAGAGGCGCAAAGATGACATACCCGTAGGAGGATGAGCTGATTGGACTTGATTCTCGTCCAACTCCCTCATCATGACTCCAATCGCAGACATATCCCTCCAGAGAAATGTCGTAGGAGGGACTGGTCGTCTGGTTGTCATCATGGTCTGGGCCTTCGCCCTAATCATCTCGTGACTCAACTCTTACAACCGAAGAAGACCCGCCCTCATCCATCGGCTGAGAACGGGCGGGGGACAGCGTTGTCGCATCCACCTCCTCAGATGAAGAGGCACCAGCCTCAACTGCAACTTCGGGGTCCTATGCAAAGGACAAACGCAAAAGGTGAGAAAGCTCCTAAGGGCTTGACCAGAACGGCTATGGAGTCTAGGATGGGATCTACCTCCCGAATAGTAACGGCCCACGATGCCGTTCCTCCTCTTCCAGTTTGTCGGGAGGACCTCCTCAAGGGAGGCGAGCCAGCACCCACTTCCTTGGCTCTCCTCAGGGCGATAATTTTCTTCGCCCGTTTTAAAGTTGGCTCTTGGGCCAATTCAGTTAAAGCTTTCCTCTTCTGAGGAGGATTGAGAGGAGAAGAATCATCGTCTTCCACATCCTCCTTCGGAGATACTGTTGGCTCCCTAAAGATAGCTTTTGGCTGCGTACTACGGCTGGCTTCACGGTGGGAACAACACTCTCCTTCCTACGGCCCTTCGGCACCTTTTTCGCAGAAAGGGGGCCAAACCGAGTCCCCAATATCAAGCTCTGTTCATGATCATACCATGGGTAAAAATTATTGATCTGAACATAAAATTTGGCAGCAACGTAGCACAAATGGGTCTCTGGCTTATCCAAGGACAGAGTGAAGACTGCCCCGTGCACCTGACATTGTAGTACATCAAAGTACACGCTCTGTCAATTAAGCTACCTATTGACTCCAAATGTGAGCTAGAATTTCCCAAAAGGAGCTGGCTATAGCCAAACTGCCGTACGAAACGGCTCGGCAGATATGGCTCCAGATAGGCATATTCTTGTTCCGGACACCAGATGCGATGGCCTAATAGACTGGAGCCAGTGAAACGCCCCAGAAATCAAACTAGTGGCATGAACTCCCTCATCCACTAAAATATCTCCCGCATTTCTACTGCCAGACGGGGGGGGGGGGAGGATACTCTGAAGAACTCATAGTTCTGCAGGAAGTCTAAAACCTTTCTGTAGGCGGGTACACCGGTGACGGTCCAATCTGTATCACAAAATCTACGAAGAAAGGCGTCTCCCACCAAAGAGTCCGCCATCGACCCAACGTTCAACAGGGTAGGGCAATGCTGTAGCAGCCACCCCATCGGGAAATGATACGGAAGTTCGATTCGGGCAAAATTGGTCCTGCCATCAGGAGTCACCGCATTCCTAACAAAGTCCCGCAGAGCTCGTCCAATGGTACAAACCATCGCAGGGAGCAATACAAGACGGTATCCAAACGCCAGCTTTACAGTCGAAAGTATCATACCCCGACTTATCCTCTCAATGGACCCCGAACCTTCAGGGACTATGCAGTCACGAAGCCAGATCATTAAGAAAGCAGCCAGCACAACTTTCTCCGACAACGGATATTCGGCTTGACGGAAGTAGTGGCCAAGCAGAGACTCAGGATCATCACTATCCTCAGTATCCGCTGTATGATAAACCGTCTTTTGAGCTTCTATATCAGACTTAATCATATGTTTTAATATCGAAAAGGAGGCCGAATCTTCCCCTTCTCTTTGAATGAAGATGTAGCCCATCCAAGCTCTCGTGTGGGAATTGGCCCCCTCGGTCCTCCCTTTCTTATTAATCCTATGACAGATAAAGAGGTGGTAGAGCAATTCCTTGTATACATCAATCATCCTAGAGTTTTTACTCTCCAGATCTTGGAGCTCTTCATCATAAGGCACGTATTCTTCATAGGGCTCTGTGCCCCACGGAAGCTTCGATACTTCCTGTATTTCGTGGAGAGCCAATCCCATCTCCCCGTCCAGAGTAAAGAGGGTACATGTGTGAAGGTTATATAACTCTACCAAAGAGGCAAACATCGGCCAGTTAACCCTGACACCATATTGAGTGGCCCTAACAGCATAGTAAAGGTACGCAGTCTTCAGGGTGGCCGCATACGTGGAAAGTACCCAGCCTTCCATCCGTATCTTCCCTGCGGGATTCGACACATCCTCCGTCATCATTAAATTGCAAAGCGTGTCAGCAGCATCAGGATGGAGGTTAGTCGGAATGTCGTTCACTATGGCACCAGATTGTAATCCTCTCGTAGAATATGATGTAGAGCCCCGGACACACTAGAAAGTGTCCTTCTTCCGATCGCTTGAGTCGGACTGTATCCTTCCAGAGATAACCTCGAGGAGCTCAGGAGTCACACAACTAAAATTTGCTAGAATAGCGACGTATATTAGCGATGGGGGAAAAAGCAGTCGCCGACAATTGACTATAGCGACTCCTAGTGTTACACATCGCTGACCGTCGCTGCGTAGTGACGTTCCGCAAAATAGAGTTTATTACGTCACTGAATGGCAACGTTATGCGACGGATATTTGTTTACGTCGCTGTATTGTGACGTAGAGTTTATACGTCGCTGACGTATTTTATATAGAGTTACTGGCCCGATCGAAATCACAATTTTTCACCCCAAATTTTTTTGTTCCCCCTCGATCCCCCTCTCCCCTCTCCCCCCGGCAAACCCTCCCCTCCGGCGACCCCTCCCTCCGACGACACCCTCCCCTTCTCCCCCCGGCGATCCCGTTCACCCGCTGACCCCTCCCTCCGGCGACCAGCCTCCCTCCTCCGACGAAGTCTCCTTCCTCGCTGCCTTCCTCCTCCGACGAAGCCACCCACCTCGCCGCCTCCATCCTCCGACGAAGCCACCCTCCTCAGGTAAACCCTGACCCTAGCCCTAGCTATCTAGACACAGACACGGACACGAGAACCCTAACCCTAGCTGGGGTGGTCTTGCTGTCGAGGGGGGGAGGGAGGGGTGGGGATGGGTGCAGGGGGGTGGGGGGGTCTTACTGTCGAGGGGTGGAGGGAGGGGTGGGGCTACCCGGGGATGGGGGGTCTTGCTGTCGATGGGGTTAGGGTTGGGGTGGGTGTAGGGGTAGGGGGATGGGGGCAGGGGATGGGGGGTCTTGCTGTCTAGGGGGACAGGGGAGGGGGGTCTTGCTGTCGAGGGGGGTAGGGGGAGGGGGACAAGGGTGGGTGGGTACAGGGGTAGGGGAGAGGGGGGCAGGGGACAGGACCTAACCCTATTTCGGATACGACTCTGTGACACATGACACAGAACACAACACAGGATACAACACATTATATGCTCTAAATCCAGTTTTGATCTACCATTGTAATTAGATGTGATACCATATCTATATAATACCATATCTATATACCCTCATTATATATATATATATATATATATATATATATATATATATATATATATATATATATATATATATATATATATATATATATATATATATATATATATATATATATATATATATAATACTCTATATATAACACACACACACACATATATATATATATATATATATATATATATATATATATATATATAAAATATATATATATATATATAAATATAAATATATATATAAATATATATATATATATATATATATATATATATATATATATATATATATATATATATATATATATATATATATATATATATAAAGAGAGTAAAATGAGAGGGTGAAGGGGTGTGAGGGTGTGTGTACAAGAGAGTGTGTATGAGAGGGGTGTGTGACACATATGTGTGTGTGTGTGTGTGTGTGTGTGTGTGTGTGTGTGTGTGCAATGCTGTGACAGGAAAGGGGGTTAACCTCAGAAAACTGGGAACACACACACAAACACAATACATACATATATACCTATATATATAAATACACATATCTACATATATACATGTATATATATATACTCACACACTTACATACACACACAAATACATATATAAATATATATGTATACAATGTATATACACACAAATACCCATATATATACAATCAAAAATCCATTTAAAATTTATTTTAAGAATCTGAAAAATATCAGGAATCACTGTTCATCACTGAACATAGGGGTAAACCCAAATTCAACCCAAAATGCTATAAATCGTGATATGTTAAATGCCTGCAGCTGCATCGTAGCTCAGGGATATGACTGAGAGGGTGATATGGTTGTCACATTAAGGGTCTTTGAGGAGGGGACATGTTGTGAACAGATATATCCTTATAGTTCTCCTACGTAATGTTAAAGAAAATCCGTAGGAGAACTATATATAAGGATATATCTTTTCGCAACATGTCACCTTGTCAAAGACCCTTAATGTACCAACCATGTCACCGTGGTATTGGTATTGGGATACCAATAGCGATAAGTAAAGGGTACCAATAGCGATAAGGTAAAGGGTACCAACTTAAGGTATTGATATTGGGATACCAATAGCGATAAGGTAAAGGGTACCTTGGTAGATAATGACTAGAAATAGGATATTTGACTTAGATTTGACCTTGTTTGACCAAGATTGACTATTTTGACTGAAAGTCAAAGTAGAGTCAATATCTGACCTAGATTGGATTAAGAGTTGACAAAGTCAACTATAGGTCAGCCCTTGACCTACTTTGACCTTGTTTGACTTTGTTTGACTTAGCTTGACCTTGTTTAACTTTGTTTAACTTAGTACAACCTAGTTTGACCTAGATTGCATATTATTGTTATCAGTAACTGTCCGCTACTAATGTGTGTCCCATAATAAGACATAATATACGAATTTGTGCCTATTGGATAATTTGTGTCCATCTTTACAGAATTATTTCCAAATGGATATGAATTACTACTTGCAAAATCGTTCATGGATGTACAATCATCGTCCTGATGATATGTGTGGTGTGCGGGATAAATACATAGCGGGAGTAGAGCTGTTCAAGCAGTTTGCTAAGGCGTTCCCTCAGTACATGAACGATACCAAAATTAAGTGTCCGTGTGTGAAATGTCATAATGTGAAATATTATCCAGAAGTGAAAGTGACATATCATTTGTACTCGAGGGGTTTTACGCCTAATTACTATCAGTTGGACCGCACACGAAGAACTTGTGTCTTTAGCATCAGAGCCGGTGCCTTATGTTGAGCCGTATATGCATGCGGGACCTAATTTTGTTTCAGATAATCATGCATACGACGACGGGTGCGTGAACATGATTTTCGATGCTGCGGGGCCTAGTTTCGTTCATGATGCACCTGAGGAGGCACCGAACGCCGATGCTGCACAGTTCATGGAGTTGCTGGAGAATACAAGGACTCCATTGTATCCTGGTTGTGAGGATCATTCACCGTTGGAGGTGGTTACAAGACTGTTGAGCATTAAGTCAGATTTTAACATGTCGCAAGAATGCTACAACCGAGTGTTGGAGTTGATTATAGAGATCTTGCCGGCGGGTGCTAAGTTGCCTAAAGACTTCTACCGGTCTAAGAGGATGGTGAGATCGCTCTGGATGGGATACGAGAAAATCGATTCTTGTCGCAATGGGTGCATGTTGTACTACAAAGACGACAAGGACGCAGACGTGTACAGATTTTGTGGTGCTGATCGCTATAAGACAACTAGTACAAGAAGGTCTACCGGTGCAAGAAGACCGACCGATTCAATGTACTACTTGCCTTTAACGCCGCGGTTGTAAATATTATTTATGGTGAAAGAGACGGCTGAAAATATGAGTTGGCCTATGCGAGAACAGATTGAAGGAGTGTTGGATCACCCATCCGATGAAGAAGCGTGGAAGCACTATGATCGAGTGTATCCTGATTTTGCTTCAGATCTGCGTAATGTCAGGTTGGGGCTATCTTCTGACGGTTTTACTCCTTTTGGTCTTTCGGGGTCCCAGTATTCGTGCTGGCCTATGATTGTCACTCCGTATAACCTACCGTCTTGGATGTGCATGAAGACTCAGTACATGTTTCTAACCGTTATAATTCCTGGTCTGAACAATCCCAAGAGGAACATTGATGTGTACTTACAGCCTTTGATAGATGAGTTGAATCAGTTATGGGAAGTAGGCGCTAACACGTACGATATTTCCAGGAAGCAGAATTTTCAGATGAAGGCAACCCTTATGTGGACCATCAACGACTTTCCGGCCTATGAAATATTATCTGGATGGAGCACTCATGGCCGTCTCTCATGTCCGTATTGCATGGACCGTAGTAAGGGTTTTCGTTTGAAACACAGAGGAAAACCGTGCTTCTTTGATTGTCATCGGCAATTTCTGCCAAAAGATCATTCGTTCAGAAGGAACATGAATGCATTTCGTGCCGGCGTTGTAGAGAAGGGTGATCCACCGCCAAGGTGGTGCGAAGCCATGATATGGAAGGAGGTTAGAGATTTTCCAAGTGCTATCGAAGATCCTACAACTGGGTACAAGTGCGATGGATTTGGTAGAGATCATAACTGGACAAAGATGAGCATATTCTGGGATCTGCCATACTGGAGTACCAATCTGATCAGACATAATCTTGATGTCATGCATATTAAGAATAATGTGTTTGATAACATAATTAATACTATGATGGACGTAAAGGGAAAAATGAAAGACAATCCCAATGCCAGGTTGGACTTAGAAGAAATATGCAAACGCCGTACGTTGCATTTGATAGAGCAGAATGGAAAACAGTTCCTGCCGAAGTCAATTTTCTCGCTGGACAAGGAGGATAAAGTGAGACTTTGTCGGTGGATATAGGGCCTAAAATTTTCAGACGGATATGTGTCAAATCTGAGAAGATGTGTCGATCCGAAGGAAAACAAATTGACGGGTATGAAGAGCCACTACTGTCACGTATTCATGGAGAGGTTAATTCCGATTGTATTTCAGAAATTCTTACCGCAGGCAGTTTGGGATCCATTGACGGAGCTTAGCATATTCTTCAGGGATCTTTGTTTTAAGAAATTGCTCATTGATGGTCTAGAAAAGCAAGAGAAGGACATTACGGTAACACTGTGCAAGCTAGAGAGGGTGTTTTCTCCTGCTTTCTTCGACTCTATGGAGCATTTGCCGATTCATCTATCCTATGAGGCACATGTTGGTGGACTTGTCGAATATCGATGGATGTACCTGTTCGAGCGACATTTGAATCACCTAAAAAGAAAGGTAAAAATAAGGCATGGGTCGAGGGTTCTATTTGTGAAGCATATGTTCTCGAAGAGATTACAAACTTTTGTTCGATGTATTTCAAGCCTCATGTTGCAACTAATAGAACGAGAGCTTCCAGAAACGACGACGGAGATCATGAAAGTAATGATACAATACTGAAGGTATTCAATGCTCCAGGAAAGCCATCGGGTAAAATGAAGAAGAGATATCTGAACAATGATAAGCTAAGGGCTGCTTAGGTGTATGTATTACTCAACTGCGACGAGGAGGACGTAGAGAAACTGGCGGGATAAATAATTAATACGTTACATTATTTTAATAGTATTGATTATTATACTATTACATTAATTGAACGATGTTGTTTTCAGCATATTTAATGATGATGTGAGGTCATGCAGGCCACACATAACAGAAGAAGAACTAGAACAAGAAATGAGGCGTTATTTTCCATCATGGTTGAGTGCATATGTAAGACTTGAGAACTCTGTAATTACCTTTCTGTATATGCACTTGATTGAGAATGAGCTTAATTGCTTCTTTCGTGGTATTTAGGTCGATCGTCCATACGCAAGACTTGAGAATGAGTCTATTAGAACGCTAGCCAAGGGACCAATTTATGTTGCAAAAATATGGCCAAGCTACTGTGTTAATAGGTTAGGTTCAAGTAAACAACTTGCCCGATCAGAGACAACTTTGTGGATCTTGACTCCACCAAAAATAGCTGTTTGTGTATCAAATTTTTGAACTACAAAGATGTTGATGCGGGCAATGATTTCTATGGCGTGCTATGGGAGATCGTGGAGCTGACATATAGTTATGGAATAGAGCATGCTCAGGTTGTGTTATTCAGGTGTGATTGGTTCGATCCGATTGAAGGTCAAGGTTGGAAAATAGACAAGCACAGTCTTGTTGATATAAACTATCGGCGTCGATATCAAGCCTATGAACCATTTGTCCTATCAAGTCAGGCTCAGCTCGTGTACTTCACAAGTTATCCTAAACGGAGAACAACAAGGTCGGACTGGTGGGCAGTATACAAGACCAAAGCTAGAAATACCTTTGAGGTTGACGATATAGCTTATCAAGAGGATGAACGACCTCTTGTAACAAATATTATAGAAGTGGACACGACGGAAGTTCCTCATTACACATCTAATTGTGTAGAAGAAGTAGAATTATCTGAAGAGGAAGATGCAGATGAAAGTGAAGATGTAGAGGAGAAAGAAGAAGAAGAAGAAGAAGAAGTAGATGAGCTAAACGAACTAGATGAATTTTCAGAAGAGGATTAAATCTGTACGTTTGTTTTATCATCATATTTGACACTTTAGTGACACTTCTATCATATAAATCTGTGACACTTCAGTGACACTTTATTGACACTTTTATCTGTGACTATGATATTTTTCAAAAATCTGTGATGTCTATCATATAAATATATTTTTTGTTTTATTGTCATATGTTATTATCAGGTATTACTAGACCATCTGGACGACGCAGAGGATTTTATATTAGGCAGTCCCGTCAGCCTCGGGCTGGGGATGGAGATTCCGTACCCTCATCCTCATCTCTGAGTACGCCATTGTACCGTTCTGTTCCTGGTCCATTACCGGGACAGGGCAGTTCTAGCAGGTTGGCGACTCCTTCCTCGTCGTCTAGCCTTCCTGATCCCGCGTCCAGCATCCCTGATCCTCCGTCCAGTATTCCTCCTGCTGACGGCTCCATGGGGGGAGCCGATGTCGAACATATGGAGGACGGCGATCAGACTGATCTTGCCCAGGCAGGAGGTGAGAGCGACCCTCCATGCGCTCCCCCGAGCGAGACGCGTATGGAAATTTGGACGGACGGGCATACGAAGTAAGTTAATTAATTAATATATATTTCTCAAATGATTATATGTATATATATATTCATGAAAATTATTATTGTATAGATATCGGCCTTCTGCAGTACAGACACAGCTGGGTATATTTCTGAGGCAGAACTATGGTGGGCCTTGGATTAACTACTCAGATGCTCCCGCAGATAGGAAGGCCTTTTGGTTCGCCCACTTCAAGGTAAAAAAATTTGTTTATTTTTAAATTTTAATAATTATTTGTGTATATTATACAACTTTTCTATTTTACATCTTGTAGAGGACCTATTTCTATCCACCACACCGGACGGCAAAGATCGAGGGCCAATTTTCTGCCGTAATAGTGACGTAACGTCACTATCCGTCGCAATACTGCTGACGTTGCATATGACCACCTGAGAGCTGACGTCGCTAAAGTTGTCGCTGGGCATCGCTAAAATGCTGACGTGGCTGCCATTCCATGTCATCATATATAAAGTTGACGGCGTCGCTAAGTGGTCGCCCTACGTCGTTATAGTGGCGACGTATGATGACGTCGCTATATGTCGCTAATGTTACGACGTCTAGCGACACAAAACCTGACGTCGCAAATAGCGACGAATTGCGACGAAATTGTAATCTGCGACAAGCCTATACGCGACATCCAATTTTCGTCGCTAAATACGTCGCTAATAAAAATTAGCAACAAATTTTCCTTTTTTAGCGACGTACTATGACGTCGCTAAAAGGGATTATTTTAGTAGTGTCAGCTCCCACTTCATCTGTCGTCGCACGGCCAAGACAGTAAAAGCAGATAAAGGATATTGCCGCTCCATCGACGCTAGCCATATCATCTGATTGTTTAGATAGATCACCATAGGGCTTCTCAAGCGTATGGTCTTGCTATGTTCAAACCCCATACTATCACCAAATAAGAAGTACGGCTTCTTGAAACGACGTGCCCCTCCACGCATGAACTTCTCATCGTTAATCATCTGCCTCAAGAAGTTCGCATCATGTTCAAGTATGTCGAGTGTCCGCTCCGTAGGCTGGTTTTGACTGATCGTGACTTGAACCTTACTGATCATATTCGTTATGAGACTAGTACCAAGGATTTGATAGGCAGAGCTGAAAGGAATTCCCTTAAGCTCCGAAACAAACATGTTTACTGTAAGGACATAAGAGAAAGTCAGACTCAGAAAACTGCAGGAAAAACTAAGTGCTGAAAGGCTCTTATGCGCCCAAAGCAGCTATGCGCCCAAATGACTATGCGCCCAAATGACTATGCGCCCCAGAAAAGCACGTGGGCGCATAACGTATAGCAGTACGTGGGTGCATAACTTGCCACAACATTTAGGCATAACATGGCAACATGTGGGCGCATAGCACACCATAGTGTTGGCGCATAACTTCTGTGGGCGCATAATAACGCTCGCAAAAGTATGTTGCCTTAGACGCATGCGTCCAGACAGAAGAAAAGTCTGAGCATCATAAATTAACGCTCGAGACTTTGTTTTTGAGGCGTGCCCTCACCTAGAATCGGGTCCTGGACTGGCGAGGACGCTGCCGCAGGAGGAGTGCCACTCGGTGCAACCCCTTGCCCTTCGCAGATCTCTTGGCGACCTTGGGAGACATGATTCTTAAAGAAAGGAGATGAAGAATCTTTTTGAAAATTCTAAGAGAGGAGAATAATGAACTCGCTCTCTCTCTCTCCTTCAGAGCCTATTTATAGGCACGGGCCACTTCCTATGCGCCCACTATCTTTATGCGCCTATGCGCCCATTGTGCTTCATACGCCCACCATAGCCTATGCACCCACATGGAGATCCAACCTTTTGCACACTATACGACTGCCACTTGCTGAAGTGGACAACGTATCAAGGATGGACCTCTTCAAATTCTATCCCGATGAATCTGTCAGTTCAGATTGCCTGAGAGATCCTGCGCTGAGGGTCCCCGAGTACAAAAAAGAACTCTGGAGAATGGGACGATGGAGATCAAACGGCAGTTGCTCCTTTACTCCGTTGACACTCCGATTACAAAAGTGGGAGAAAACTTAAGAAAATTGCTAACTCTTGGCTTACTGGCAAGAAGGGCAGCAAATTGGCTCTTGAAAATACTCTCCGTTCTGTCCTTTGAGGATGGATAAGACCCCTTTTAATAGTAGTTTTTGAGTTGAAATGATGTTATCCGCCGACATGAGGAAACACGCTGGTTTTTATGTGGGCACATAGTCCTGCTTTGGGCGCATAGGATGTAGGCACATGCAAGCTGCGTAGTCGTAGGTTGATCATGGTGCTGACGTGGCCGTATACTTCGGTGCACGATTGCTCGTGGAGACTGACGTGGCCGTACGCTTCAGTGCATATTTTGATCATAGTTTTGACTGAGTCAGGCTTGGGCATATAGCCATGTCTCAGGCTATGCGCCCTCCTTTTGGGAGAGCTTGTCTTGGGTGCATGAAGCTTCACTGGCTGGGCGCATAGAGATTCACTGGCTGGGTGCATATATTCTCATTGGCTTGGGTTACTGAAAATTTTTCATGCTTCTACAAGACACCCTTCAAAGTTTTTGATACTTGAACGAGTTTGGAATACTTTGAAAGAAGCATGGACTGTCTTCTCGTAGGCGCATAGCACATCACTATCTTTGGGCGCATAGTGTTTGGCCAGCCTGTCAGAGAGATACGACTGTTGAGACAAGCCAGGCCGGTGGCCACCCACAGCATCCCCATCTCATCCTCTTCCGATCGAAACCCCTAAAATCGCCAAATAAATTAAAACACCCAAACCTCACCTGATCCCGGTCTCATCTTGGCTGCCTGCCTCCATGAGACCCTAGCCGTCCTCTGCGCATGGACGTCGAGGCGTCCAATCTCCGGCCATCGGCCACGCACTCGCACCATGACCATCGATGCCGTCGGGTCGTACGCCAAGCCACGCGCGTCCCCCTCCTATGGGCGCGTCTTCCTCCCGTGGTGTCACGACCCACACCTAGTGAAAGGAACACGTGAAGTGAATACGCCCAGCCTACGCCACAGTGTCAGCGGTAGAATGCTGTCCTGAGTCACAATATCTAACACAGTCTAAAATAAGCTCCGAATGGAGAGTAAATAATAAGTAACTCAATCACAACACTAAGATGGAATAGAAGAATAAATCTCAAGAGATTCACAGCTATAAATAGAAATCTATGTGTAAACCACCAGAACAAAACACAAGTACAACTCATAAAGTCTCAAATAGAAAGGCAATAAAATACTAAGTCACATCTAGACTATGGGCAAGTCCTCAGCGACTGTTGGATCCTCCTGATGGTCTACGTCGCCAGTGTCATCTAAGCCAATGCCATAATAAGTTGGGCAGAACTCCTCATCATCACCTGTAAAATTTTTAACATGCCCAGTCAGGACGGAATGAGCACATATCTCTCACAACGTTTCATATCAGGATTGGACATATAAAGCAAGTTATAGAAAACTATACATGAATCGCTGTAAAGAGAGTCAACAAGAGAGAGACTATAAGATGAGATATAATATGATAAATAGAGAAATATAACCATCTACGTGATTTAGAGCATGAATTGGTTATATAAACGGTTTGTGTTGCACATGGATAAACTATGGAGTTACACATGGATAAACAATGGAGTTACACATGGATACCTACTGGGGATAATGATCAAATAACCAACTACACTCTCCCTATCCCCAATCAATACACAAGGATCAAGACATGATATGTTATTGCACATGGATAACAACTACTTTATACATGGGGTTCATATGGTCATGAGTGTACATAAATAACACATGAGTTCACATGGATAAATATGAATACATAGAGTACATGATGGCCATGATAAAGTACATGAACATGATATACTCGATGTATTCGAGGAGATAACATCGCATAAAAAGATCCATAGGGTACTAATCCGTGTGAACATCGTGTCAGCATCAAGTATACTAGTCTATAACAAGAGAACATATCCAAAGAAGTATGAAAAGATCAGAGAATGTACTCGTCTGGCAAACTGAACTACTGATGATGAAGTGTAGCTAAACTGGGACAATATAAACCTATTTAAAGTATACACATGTCACAACCAAGTCTAAAATATCAAAAAAAAATAGCTACAATGCAAGACAACATGCTTCTAGGTCCATTTTGGTCAAAGTCAACCCTCGGTCGACTCTGGTCAAACCTGGTCAACGCTGGTCAAACCTGGTCAAACCTAGGTCAACTAGTCCGTCTACTAATTTTTAGGTCATACACAAAATTCTAGGTTATTTGGAGTTCGTTTGAGTTGAATTGGATCAAGTTTGACCCAAAGTTGACTTTTGTCAATTTGGTCAACTTGTCGGCCAATTCGACTAAACTAGGCTCAAAATGACAAACCAAATCTGTCCTAGGACTCTTATAGTTATATACTCAACTACAATCTATTCTAAGAGAGTTATCAAGCATAAATATCTATATACATATAGGCATATATACACACATGTGTATTTACAATTCAAACCAAACCTTAATTCTAACAAATGATTGTGTGCGTGTGTGTGACCTGGAGATTACTGAAATGGGATGAATTCTGAAACTAAAAACAACAAACACAACCATGGTATACCAAAATTTAATATACTATTTATATACATGTGAAACCCAGTATTCGGTAATTAGATTATTTAAATAGAATTTTCAAAATGTTTTCAAAATTTTTGTGATTATTAATATTATAATTATTAATTATTTTTGGATGGAAAGTATTTCGAAAATTATAAATAAACTTGGATTTTTGGATTTTGAGCCCAGACCCAGGTCCGAGCCCAGACCCAGGCCCGAGCCCATTTTTCCTATCTCTTTCCAAACCTGGATATTTTGACTTGGTTCATAACTTTAAAAAAAAACATATATTAGCTTTGCTGGTCCCGAAGGACCAGCGTTCCCCTAAAGAACTGGTAAGCAATTCTTACCCCTAGCTTTACTCTCCACCACACAGAACCACCCACTCTCCATTATTAACCCCATCCCCCACGTTCTCTTCTCTCACACAGAACAAAACTTCCTCTCAATTTCTCTCAAACCATCCCTCTCATTAACACCCTCTAAAACAAATCTCTCTCTCTGTTTCTCATCTTCGTTCCTGGAGAAAGAAAACCCTCTCCCGAAACCCTTCCCCGTGGCCGAGCTCGACCCCGCGCGGTTTCCCTCGCGCCCCTCCTCCGGCGGACTTCCCGACCGGCGCCACCCGCGTCTGCCCTAGCCGCGCACCCGCGCGCGTGCGACCCCGAGCCCCCGTCCGCGAGCGCGCCCCCTCCTCAGCTGGCAGCTCCCCGCGAGATCCTCCTCCGCGCCCCCATTTTCTGGCGAGGCGTGCCCTAGCTCCCGCGGCCATCCGCGCCGCTGCCGTCCGGCGCCCCACCGCGCGACCCCGTGGCCGACCACCTCCCGCGGCCGTTGCCTCCTTTTGCGTGTGGCTCCCCACCGCCGCGGATCCCCTCCGGCCAGACCCTCTCTCGCGCTCTTCTGTGCGTGGCGACCCCGTTGTCGCGAAGCTTGGCTGTCCAGATCTGCGACCTGCTGTCCGAACTTCGTTTCGGTTTTTCCCCAAGTTTTTCCCACGGCTCCCCGCCAACAGAATCTGGTAAAAACTTGTTAATCACAGTAGTTCGTCCCTCCCGTAGAGTCTGTGATGAGAATCGGTCTCCGGATTCCCTTTGGGAAATCCGATTAGCTGCGTCGTATTTTCGGTTAGCTGCGTTAGCATATTTTCTGTGATTTTTATCTGCTGGTTTGTGTGGTTTGGTTGATTATGGGATTCCCGAATATTTTGGGAAGTTCTGTGGATTGGGAATTATTTTCTGGTAGCTTGGAAATATTTTGGTGGATATATTTGTGGGATTATTTTTGGGTTGGAATAATTGCAGGTTTTCCGTGGCGCATTTCCCAGTTTTGGATTTGTCCCGAAATAGAGGAAGTGCTGCCCAAATTTTTACAAAACTATATTTAATTGATTTTAAAATTGGTTTTCGGAAATGAATTTTAAACTGATTTTTCGGGCGACGACCGTACCGGTCTGTGGGCCCCGGCGAAATGCAAATGCACCGGTCCGACCGGACGTTATGGTATTAGCCAAATTTTGAGGAATGGACCGAGTCTGAGACTCTTAGCTTTCTTTTTAATTATTTTAATTAATATTTAGGCTATTTATTATAGTTATTTAAATTTCTGCACTTTATTTATTTAATTAAGTCATTTTTCTCTTATTTGATGTAAAAAGATAATTGTACAGGGCATAAGCCCATCCTAGGGTGATTAGCTGTGCCATTGTATTGTGTAGCGTAGTTTTATTTTATTTTATGGTGGATGTGATTTGGGTGGTTTGTGATTAGACGTATAATCGTAGTTAGAGCGTAATTTACTGATTAATTACGAATTAATTAAATGGATGAAAATTAGTAAATAACTAGTTCATGATTTGTTATTAAAAGAAAACCATATTTTTATAAATATATTACAAAAACACAAAGTTTTCCAAAGTTAATTGATTATCGTGTTATTTCCAAATAATCCAGTTAACCGGCTTAATCAAACGCACGTAGTTGCGACGTAAACGTTAGCTGTAGATTAATAAAACTTAAAACCTGACTAGGACATGACTACTAGAGATTGCAACTAGCACACTTAGTCTGGTTATTCAGGAATCTAAGTCGAGTTCTCAACTGTAGGAACTCGAAGTCGTACCTGACGTTCCTCCTCGGTATCAACCTGTCTTTCCAGTCAATCTAATACAAGGCAAGTATAGTTTATGTAAATTTACAGTTATTTATTTAATCATTTTAATGCATGTCTAAACCACGATTTAAACACGAGTCTCACACTGGGTACTGTACTGTAAATATCGGGGACTGGGGAATAGCGTAATGATTATGACCATACTGTAACAAAACCCCTTATCCATTACTGTAACAAATCCAAGCCGGTCATATGTCATTACCTGTTCAAAACACTGATTTCTACTGTAACAAAGCTGTTTTAAATTTGTTTAGAACTGCATGATTCAATTTCTTAATTAACTGTTTTAAATTAGCATGGATAATACTTTGCTCCCTCCTGACTGGAGACAACATTTTAGGTAACACTGAGGATGACGAGCTATACTTTAATAGCTATTATGATCCGGTCCTCTACCCTGCGACGGTACCGGAGCCGTCTCCGGAGGACGCTGATCCTGAGGCTACAGAACCAGATGTCTAGATAGTTTTCTTTTCTGCATTTTCTTTATTTGGAGTTTGTAGTTTATTTCTACATTTTCCTTTCCAGTTGTATTCTGAATATTTTTATTAAACAGAATTTCAATTTCGAATAAAATAGTTGTGACAAATGTAACTATGTTGTTGTATGGCTGCCTGCTACTGAACAGCTTACTGCCGCCGTCTCAACAACGGTGCAGGCTGGGCATGATCTGACTAGACCCAAATAGTTGGGATCGGGTCGTGACATATTTTCAGTGGTGGCCCATGCAGGTCCTACAACAACCTAGGAAAACATACCTAGAAACAAATAGAACACTAGAACATTGATTTGTCACGACATAGGACCAATTATATAAATACATATTTTTGTTTGATTATAGACTGGTAGGCTACCTTGTTTATGTATTGTCACTTATACCTTTCCAGAATATGACCAAGGGAACGACCACCCCTGTTGGAGATGCGGTGCCATCTCCCGATCGTACTTCATCCCTGCAATTGACCGACCAGCCCCATGAATCACCAGCACCTGGCGCCGCTTCTGGAACTGCAGATCAAGCGGCGAACCCTACCTCTTCTCGGGCTGAGGTGCAGGTCACTGCAGCGGTAGCTGCTAAAGCTGTGGCCTCAGTGCCCGATAACTCCTCCGACCTCGCAAGCCTGCTGCGAGGTGTACTTGAAGCTCAGAAAGCCCAAGCAGAAGCCCATCGCGAGCAGAACGCGATAATGAGAGAAGGCATGGAGAATGCGCATAAACTGGCGATGGCTGCCTTAGAGAGCAGAGAAGCGCCTCAATCAAAATCAAGACCGGCTAAGGTAAGCATAATTCTAGAGTTAGTTTATGCAACTTTAAGAGCCATTTAATCTGATGGAAGATTTACTGATGTTTGAAGGTCGGTGACATAGAGACTTTTAAGAAGCAGAATCCTCGACCTTTCAAAGGAACCGAGGGTATCGTCTACGCCGATGAATGGCTAGATCATATGGAGCGTCTCTTGAGCGTCGCTCGACTTCCAGAGGACCTCAAGGCGGAAGCTGTAGGACTCCTACTACAAGATGTGGCGAGCATCTGGTATCGGAATGAACCCCGACTCCAGGACAAGCAGCTCGACTGGGATACTTTTAAGAAGCTGTTCCGAAGGAAGTTCTTCCCGACATCGGAGATGCGGGACATGGAGAGACAATTTCAAAACCTGAAGCAGGGAAGCATGACGGTCAGTGAGTATGCGGCAGAGTTCGGCCGACTAAGCCGCTTTGCCCAGAACCTAGTAGCTGACCCGAAGGATCGTGCCGAGCAATTCAGGTATGGTTTACGAGAAGAGATTCGTACCCATGTGATCGTAGGTGGCGCAAAGACTTATGAAAAGATCCTGATCCGAGCTCAGGACGTGGAGAAGAGCCAACCTTCTCGATCCAAGCGGGAGTACCCTGGAACTAGCAACTTCCAGGGAAATCAGAAGAGGCCCAACAACAACAACAGGCCCTCGCACCAGCAGCATCATCATCAGGCGAGGAACAATGACCGGGCACACCAGAAGCAGATCCCTATCTGCGACTATTTCAAGAGGCCGGGCCACCAGTCGGATATCTGCAGGAAGAGGCTAGGTCATTGCCTAGTCTGTGGGTCTGCCACCCACCAAGTGAAGGACTGTCCCAAGTCAGGCCACCGGCCCGGAACCAACCATCAGAGAGCTCCCCTGCCTACTCAGCAACAACAATTTGGACAACACCAACAGAAGACCGGGCGAGCTTACGCCCTAGCAGCTGACGAACAGGAGCCAGAGCAGGAACCAACTGCAGATGTTATCACAGGTTCCATTTTCGTGTTTTCACATCCTGCTCTCGTATTATTTGATTCGGGTGCATCACATAGTTTCATTTCATCCATGTTTATATCTGCACACCACATAGATTCGGGACTTAGCAAAGTGATTAATAGAGTTATGACCGGTGGTGGACCTATACCCATCACTGAGGCTTGTGATTGTCCCATAACCATATCTGGCCATCAGTTTTCAACATCTTTACTAGTGATGCCCCTACCCAACTATGATGTAGTCCTAGGAATGGACTGGTTAAGTGAACAGCATGCGCTGATAGATTGTCACCGAGGTTGTGTAATCTTCAGTCCACCAGGAGAACCAGAGTTTGTAATCTCTCGGGCTCCGGAAGATATGACGAGTATTTTTTACTCCTCTATCACCGAAGAACCCGGGCCTCCTCACCCTATTATTGCGGAATTTATGGATGTCTTCCCAGATAGTCTTCCAGGATTGCCGCCGGATCGAGGTGTGGAATTCACCATCGATCTAGTACCCGGCTCTTCCCCTATTTCTCGGGGATGCTACAGAGTCAACCCCAAGGAGGCTAAGGAGATGAAGGATCAGATCGACGAGCTGAAGTCGCAAGGATTTATCAGGGATGGAGCTTCACCATGGGGAGCACCAGTATTGTTCGTGCCCAAGAAGGATGGAACTGTGAGGATGTGCATAGACTACCGGGCGCTGAACAACATCACCATCAAGAACAAGTACTCCCTGCCCCGGATCGACGACCTGTTTGATCAACTGAGTGGAGCCAAGGTATTTTCTAAAATTGATCTCAGATCAGGCTACCATCAAATCAAGGTCAGGAAGGAAGATATCCCCAAGACGGCGTTCAACACCAAGTATGGACAGTTTGAATTCTTGGTCATGCCGTTTGGACTGACAAATGCTCCTGCGGTATTCATGAACCTTATGAACAAGGTTTTCCATGAATATTTGGACCAGTTTGTTGTTGTCTTTATCGACGACATACTGATCTACTCGAAGATGGAGGAAGAGCATGAAGAGCACTTGAGGAAAGTGCTGAGTACCTTGAGGAAGGAGAAGCTCTATGGTAAGCTATCCAAATGTGAATTCTTTTTAGACAAGGTAGAATTTTTGGGCCATATTGTCACAGGCAAAGGAATTTCGGTGGATCCAAAGAAGATAGCTGCCATCGAGAAGTGGACTGCACCAAGCTCGGTTGCAGAAATCAGGAGCTTTTTGGGACTAGCTGGCTACTACCGGAAGTTCGTGAAGGATTTCTCCAAGATTGCGGAGCCGATGACGAAGCTTACCAGGAAGAATGAAGAGTTTATATGGTCTGAAGCGTGCCAGTCAGCTTTTGAGGAACTGAAGAAGAGGCTCACTACTGTACCGATACTTGCGCTACCCGCAGGTACCGGAGGATTCTCAATCTATAGTGATGCTTCCGGAAAAGGATTGGGCTGCGTTCTTCAACAACATGGAAAAGTGATTGCCTATGCATCTAGACAATTGCGGACTCATGAGAAGAACTATCCCACACATGACCTGGAGCTTGCAGCGGTGATTTTTGCCTTGAAGCTTTGGAAGCACTACCTGTATGGAGAGCGAGTGGAAATATTTACAGACCACAAAAGTCTAAAATATGTTTTCACTCAGAAGGAGCTGAACATGAGACAAAGGCGATGGCTGGAGCTAATGAAGGACTTTGATATCAACCTGCAGTACCACCCGGGTAAGGCTAATGTTGTTGCAGATGCACTTAGCCATTACCCAATGGCGATGTTCTTGACCAAGGAGCGCCATTTGCTGGAAGACATGGAGAAGCTAGGATTGGAAATTGTACTGCCCGAGGAGGAAATGAAGAAGCTTGGAAGAGAAGCCATCGTACCAGGAGCTGAACCATCATTGATGCAGTTGCAAGTGCGCTCGAGTTTTATGGACAAGATTAAGGAGACACAATTCCAAGATGAGACGCTTTGCAAACTCAGAGACCAAGTGCTGGCAGGAACACTGGAAGGATTCTCAATCGCCAGCGACGGAGCATTGAAGAATGGTACGAGGCTGTGCGTATCTACTGGCGAACTGAGGAACGAGCTGATGCAAGAAGCGCACCAGTCACAGTACTCTATACACCCTGGAGCCAACAAGATGTACCGGGATTTGTGGACTATAGTATGGTGGTACGGAATGAAGAAGGACGTATCCAGGTATGTGGCTCGATGTTTAATTTGTCAGCAAGTTAAAGCCAGCAGGCAGAGACCAGCAGGATTATTGCAGCCGCTCGACATTCCGGAGTGGAAATGGGAGCACATTACGATAGATTTCGTATCGGGACTACCTCGATCCCAAGGAGGGAAGGATGCCATCTGGGTTATAGTGTACTGACTGACGAAGTCAGCTCACTTTATCCCCTTCAAGATTGGTTTATCCACCGAGAAGTTGGTAGCATTGTACATGCGGCACATCTACCGGATTCATGGAGTTTCGGTAAGTATTGTATCTGACAGAGATACCATATTTACTTCACACTTTTGGAAGAGTTTACATGACAGCTTGGGGACCCAACTGAAGTTCAGCACCGCCTACCACCCCCAGACTGACGGGCAATCGGAGAGAACCATCCAGACGCTGAAAGATATGCTTAGATCTTGCGTCCTGGAATTTAGAGGGTCTTGGGAAGTCCACTTGCACTTGGTAGAGTTTTCTTACAACAACAGCTACCAAGCTAGCATCGGGATGACACCGTTCAAGGCACTCTATGGACGTCGTTGCCGCACCCCTCTTGCCTGGGACGACGTCGGAGAACGAGTGATGCTTGGACCCGAGATGGTGACCGAAGCAGCAGAGAAAGTGAGGATGATCAGGGACAAGCTTCGGATAGCACAAGACAGACAGAAGCATTGGGCCGATTGCAGCAGACGGCCCTTGGAGTTTGATGAAGGCGACAGTGTATTTGTGAAGATCTCGCCTACCAGAGGAACAATTCGCTTCGGCAGAGCAGGAAAATTAAGCCCCAGGTATATTGGTCCATTTGAGATACTTAACATGATTGGAGAAGTGGCTTATCGGGTTGCTCTACCCCCAAGTCTCGAAGGCGTCCACAACGTCTTCCACGTCTCGCAGCTGAGACGCTATATCCCAGACCCAAGCCATATCCTGGACCATTTAGAGCTGGAGATTGGACCAAGCCTCACAGTGCCGGAGAAACCAGTTGCAATTTTGGACCGAGGCGAAAAGAGGACCAGGAACACCGTGACGCCAATAGTCAGAGTGATGTGGCGTCACAACTCACCAGGCGAGTCGACCTGGGAGCGAGAAGACCAGATGCGGGAGCAGTACCCGTACCTGTTTGAGTCCTGAGGTAATCCCTAACCTTACTTTAATTTCGAGGACAAAATTTTCTAAAGGAGGGAAGATTGTGAAACCCAGTATTCGGTAATTAGATTATTTAAATAGAATTTTCAAAATATTTTCAAAATTTTTGTTATTATTAATATTATAATTATTAATTATTTTTGGACGGAAAGTATTTTAAAAATTATAAATAAACTTGGATTTTTGGATTTTGAGCCCAGACCCAGGTCCGAGCCCAGACCCAGGCCCGAGCCTATTTTTCCTATCTCTTTCCAAACCTGGATATTTTGACTTGGTTCATAACTTTAAAAAAAAACATATATTAGCTTTGCTGGTCCCGAAGGACCAGCGTTCCCCTAAAGAACTGGTAAGTAATTCTTACCCCTAGCTTTACTCTCCACCACACAGAACCACCCACTCTCCATTATTAACCCCATCCCCCACGTTCTCTTCTCTCACACAGAACAAAACTTCCTCTCAATTTCTCTCAAACCATCCCTCTCATTAACACCCTCTAAAACAAATCTCTCTCTCTGTTTCTCATCTTCATTCCTGGAGAAAGAAAACCCTCTCCCGAAACCCTTTTCCGTGGCCGAGCTCGACCCCGTGCGGTTTCCCTCGCGCCCCTCATCCGGCGGACTTCCCGACCGGCGCCACCCGCGTCTGCCCTAGCCGCGCCCCCGTGCGCATGCGACCCCGAGCCCCCGTCCGTGAGAGCGCCCCCTCCTCGGCTGGCAGCTCCTCGCGAGATCCTCCTCCGCGCCCTCATTTTCTGGCGAGGTCTGCCCTAGCTCCCGCGGCCATCCGCGCCGCTGCCGTCCGGCGCCCCACCGCGCGACCCCGCGACCGACCACCTCCCGCGGCCGTAGCCTCTTTCTGCGTGTGGCTCCCCGCCGTCGCGGATCCCCTCCGGCCAGACCCTCTCTCGCGCTCTTCTGTGCGTGGCGACCCCGTTGTCGCGAAGCTTGGCTGTCCAGATCTGCGGCCTGCTGTCCGAACTTCGTTTCGATTTTTCCCCAAGTTTTTCCCGCGGCTCCCCGCCAACGAAATCTGGTAAAACCTTGTTAATCGTAGTAGTTCGTCCCTCCCGTAGAGTCTATGATGAGAATCGGTCCCCGGATTCCCTTTGGGAAATCCGGTTAGCTGTGTAGTATTTTTGGTTAGCTGCGTTAGCATATTTTCTGTGATTTTTATCTGCTGGTTTGTGTGGTTTGGTTGATTATGGGATTCCCGGATATTTCAGGAAGTTCTGTGGATTGGGATTTATTTTCTGGTGGCTTGGAAATATTTTGGTGGATATATTTGTGGGATTATTTTTGGGTTGGAATAATTGCAGGTTTTCCGTGGCACATTTCCCAGTTTTGGGTTTGTTCCGAAATAGAGGAAGTGCTGCCCAAATTTTTACAAAACTATATTTAATTGATTTCAAAATTGGTTTTCGGAAATGAATTTTAAACTGATTTTTCGGGCGACGACCATACCGGTATGTGGGCCCCGGCGAAATGCAAATGCACCGGTCCGACCGGACGTTGTGGTATTAGCCGAATTTTGAGGAATGGACCGAGTCTGAGACTCTTAGCTTTCTTTTTAATTATTTTAATTAATATTTAGGCTATTTATTATAGTTATTTAAATTTCTGCACTTTATTTATTTAATTAACTCATTTTTCTCTGATTTGATGTAAAAAGATAATTATACAGGGCATAAGTCCATCCTAGGGTGATTAGCTGTGCCATTGTATTGTGTAGCGTAGTTTTATTTTATTTTCTGGTGGATGTGATTTGGGTGGTTTGTGATTAGACGTATAATCGTAGTTAGAGCGTAATTTACTGATTAATTAAGAATTAATTAAATGGATGGAAATTAGTAAATAACTAGTTCATGATTTGTTATTAAAAGAAAACCATATTTTTATAAATATATTACAAAAACACAAAGTTTTCCAAAGTTAATTGATTATCGTGTTATTTCCAAATAATCCAGTTAACCGGCTTAATCAAACGCACGTAGTTGCGACGTAAACGTTAGCTGTAGATTAATACAACTTAAAATCTGACTAGGACATGACTACTAGAGATTGCAACTAGCACACTTAGTCTGGTTATTCAGGAATCTAAGTCGAGTTCTCAACTGTAGGAACTCGAAGTCGTACCTGACGTTCCTCCTCGGTATCAACCTGTCTTTCCAGTCAATCTAATACAAGGCAAGTATAGTTTATGTAAATTTACAGTTATTTATTTAATCGTTTTAATGCATGTCTAAACCACGATTTAAACACGAGTCTCACACTGGGTACTGTACTGTAACTATCGGGGACTGGGGAATAGCGTAATGATTATGACCATACTGTAACAAAACCCCTTATCCATTACTGTAACAAACCCAAGCCGGTCATATGTCATTACCTGTTCAAAACACTGATTTCTACTGTAACAAAGCTGTTTTAAATTTGTTTAAAACTGCATGATTCAATTTCTTAATTAACTGTTTTAAATTAGCATGGATTATACTTTGCTCCCTCCTGACTGGAGACAACGTTTTAGGTAACACTGAGGATGACGAGCTATACTTTAATAGCTATTATGATCCGGTCCTCTACCCTGCGACGGTACCGGAGCCGTCTCCGGAGGACGCTGATCCTGAGGCTACAGAACCAGATGTCTAGATAGTTTCTTTTCTGTATTTTCTTTATTTGGAGTTTGTAGTTTATTTCTGCATTTTCCTTTCCAGTTGTATTCTGAATATTTTTATTAAACAGAATTTCAATTCCGAAAGTTATGACAAATGTAACTGTGTTGTTGTATGGCTGCCTGCTACTGAACAGCTTACTACCGCCGTCTCAACAACGGTGCAGGCTGGGCATGATCTGACTAGACCCAAATAGTTGGGATCGGGTCGTGACATGTTTTCAGTGGTGGCCCATGCAGGTCCTACAACAACCTAGGAAAACATACCTAGAAACAAATAGAACACTAGAACATTGATTTGTCACGACATAGGACCGATTATATAAATATATATTTTTGTTTGATTATAGACTGGTAGGCTACCTTGCTTATGTATTGTCACCTATACCTTTCCAGAATATGACCAAGGGAACGACCACCCCTGTTGGAGATGCGGTGCCATCTCCCGATCGTACTTCATCCCTGCAATTGACCAACCAGCCCCATGAATCACCAGCACCTGGCGCCGCTTCTGGAACTGCAGATCAAGCGGCGAACCCTACCACTTCTCGGGCTGAGGTGCAGGTCACTGCAGCGGTAGCTGCTCAAGCTGTGGCCTCAGTGCCCGATAACTCCTCCGACCTCGCAAGCCTGCTGCGAGGTGTACTTGAAGCTCAGAAAGCCCAAGCAGAAGCCCATCGCGAGCAGAACGCGATAATGAGAGAAGGCATGGAGAATGCCCATAAACTGGCGATGGCTGCCTTAGAGAGCAGAGAAGCGCCTCAATCGGAATCAAGACCGGCTAAGGTAAGCATAATTCTAGAGTTAGTTTATGCAACTTTAAGAGCCATTTAATCTGATGGAAGATTTAATGATGTTTGAAGGTCGGTGACATAGAGACTTTTAAGAAGCAGAATCCTCGACCTTTCAAAGGAACCGAGGGTATCGTCTACGCCGATGAATGGCTAGATCATGTGGAGCGTCTCTTGAGCGTCGCTCGACTTCTAGAGGACCTCAAGGCGGAAGCTGTAGGACTCCTACTACAAGATGTGGCGAGCATCTGGTATCGGAATGAACCCCGACTCCAGGACAAGCAGCTCGACTGGGACACTTTCAAGAAGCTGTTCCGAAGGAAGTTCTTCCCGACATCGGAGATACGGGACATGGAGAGACAATTTCAAAACCTGAAGCAGAGAAGCATGACGGTCAGTGAGTATGCGGCAGAGTTCGGCCGACTAAGCCGCTTTGCCCAGAACCTGGTAGCTGACCCGAAGGATCGTGCCGAGCGATTCAGGTATGGTTTACGAGAAGAGATTCGTACCCATGTGATCGTAGGTGGCGCGAAGACTTATGAGAAGATCCTGATCCAAGCTCAGGACGTGGAGAAGAGCCAACCTTCTCGATCCAAGCAGGAGTACCCTGGAACTAGCAACTTCCAGGGCAATCAGAAGAGGCCCAACAACAACAACAACAGGCCCTCGCACCAGCATCATCATCATCAGGCGAGGAACAATGACCGGGCACACCAGAAGCAGATCCCTATCTGCGACTATTGCAAGAGGCCGGGCCACCAGTCGGATATCTGCAGGAAGAGGCTAGGTCACTGCCTAGTCTGTGGGTCTGCCACCCACCAAGTGAAGGACTGTCCCAACGGGATTTTCTAATGCATATAGTTAAATATATATATACATAGCCACTAGGAAAGCATATATACTCATAAATGATGGAAAATTATCAAACAAAACCAAAAGTTGGTTCCCATAATTCTGAAACCTCATAAACGTACTGAAAACTCAAAATTTATAAGCTAAATAGCTGGAAATCAAAATATCGCATTTAAACTCAAAATCAAAATTAAAGAAACAAACCCAATTCACATATCGACCCAAAATGTAATATACACCAAATGAACCGACGAAACTAGGCATACACATTGGTCTCGAACCACGTGATGCGCTCGTATGCTCTCGGGTTCGAAATTGTGTCCATGTCGTATCCACAGAACGCGTATCGGAAATTCTGGATACCGCGTGATAACGCGCACTTGCGCGTGCGTTCTCGCTCGTTTGAGCGCCGCACACACAACGAAAAGCCCTGTGCTTGTGCACGTAGCTGGGGAGGGGTCCTGGGGTAGGTCTAGGATATGGCCACGTAGCGACATGCCGTGCCAAAATAGCGCACGCGGCCCCGCACCCGTGCGCGGCCTACTGCGCGCGCGCGTGCCCGCGCTCCCTCGTGCGCGCGGTTCCGCCTCCGTGGCTCGCTCGTCGGGCCACGCCACGACTCCGGGTTGGTTTTTCGGGTAGTATAGGTATAGGTCGATGTGTTCCAGGTCCTGGAACGGGTATTCGTTGCGTCGTGTGCGCGCACGAAGTCCGTTTCAGCGACAAAAATTAGGCTGAATGCACACTGCGGCTGAGTGGTGCACGCGCAATTTCTTCGCGCTCGCTCAATAAAAATATGTGAAACTTTATGAGCATGGGGACAGAGGTTGCCCCTACGTTCTCAAGAAATTTCACGCAAAAATACGGCTTGTGCATCGAGAAACAACGCACGGACAGCAGGGCACGCACGGCCTCGTGCACTGGATCCGTGCACGTGCGTCCGTTGCCCGAAACGCCGCTGCAACGTTGTCAAAACCAAATCCGTCTTCACAAAAGTTTATCAAAATAATATTATCTAAACATCCATGAAGACAGAATCAAAAAACAACAACTTTCTATCCTAAGCGGCATTTCGTCGAACACGTGTCGTACAGGACCGACACGTGTCCGATACCGCCATCAAACGAAGTCAAAATCCAACCAAATTTTGTGGGCAAGTCTACGGCACCTATATGAATGCAAAAATGAAAGAAATTCTAGATTTAGTATGTTAGATTAGGGTTTACCTATTGAGTGTCAATAACTCAATGAATGGAGCCCATCGATTGTCGTGTCGGCCGATTTCTCTACGAGTGCAATGGAGTTTGTTTGGAAAGAAACGAACTCCGGATGAAGGAAATATGAGTTTTAGAGAAGGGGATCTATTAGGGTTTCCTTGTGGAGGCTCAAAACTTCACAAATGAATGCAAGGGGGAGGGGGGTGATGCTATTGGGCGGCCAGGAATAGGTCTCCTAGGGTTAGGGTTTCACTTGGGCCAACTCATTCTCAAGTAGAAATGGGCCCAAGTCAAAAAGGCTTAAAGGCTAGCATGCAAAAAGGCTAAAATAAATCAATTAAAGCCTTAAAAATAACCTAATGCCTAAAATAAATTCTAAAAATAAAAATAACAATTCTAAGGCATGGTTAGGCCCCTATACAATGTCCACTAAGGTTAAACCAGTTGCTAGCACAACACAAGTCAACATATCTAGAAATCACAAAAAGGCCAAAATGGCTGAAAAGACTAAAATGTCCTTCTATGAAAAAGTGGATGCTACACCTGGTGTTCACCGATGAGCCCCGCGTAGTCGACGAACATCATGTGCAGCAGCGGAGCCGCCCGCGTCCGGTCCTCTCGTATCGTCTCTCCCGCAACCGCCGGCGACTCCTCCTACTCGGCCAGCCACCGCACACAGCCGTTTCGCCTCCGCTGTAAGTCCCCCTCTTCTTTCCCTCTCCGATCTCCCCCCTCTCTCTCCCTCGTTTCATTTTTCTCCTCATACTTCTTCTTTATTTTTCTTTTGATCTTCTCTCTCTCCTCTGGAAGAAGATAGCAGAGTTTAAATTATTTTTTTATTTTTTTGTTTCATTTTTTATTATTTTGACTTTTGGGCTATGCCCCATAGGGAGGGCCAGTAGGCCAGGCCTTGGATTCTTTTTATATTTTTATTTTTATTTTGGGCCCATATATTTGTAGTACGTAAATATGTTTTGGTAAACATATGTATAATATGGTTATTTTAGTATTTGTTTAATTAATATACTATAAATTTTGAAAGCATGAGAAAAAATAAATAAAAAGGTTATTATTATACCTATATTATTTCTAACATATTTTAAATATGGTTTTTTACTTAACAAATATATTTTTAGATATTTTCAATGATGCTTTTGACCTATGAATATATGGTTGATCGAAGGTAGATTTTGTCTAAAAATATATTTTTAGATTTTCAAAATGTTTTTTTAAGAGTATCTTGAGAAAACGTAGCTTTAAATATTTCTAGATTTCCAAATAATTTATTTATGATATTTGGGGCTAATATATGTTTAGAAAAAAATATCGTTTTAAAACCCTAAGTAAATTTTCCATGTTATTATTTATTTTTATTATTTTTTAGTTCTTCTATCTAAAGAGTTTTATATCGAATAACTTGGAGTTTCCAGTTAAAAAAAAAGAAAAGAAAAGAAAAGAAAACAATTTCCTAGTTGTATCTAGACTAACGGAATCTACTTTTAAATAATATAAATAAATTTTTTACAATAGTATAAATACTTTTCTTCGTAAATTTTCATTGTCTGTCAATCTTGATCGTGACTGATCATCTTTCCTATTTCCTCGTGACTTTGGACCTCTGCACACCGACTATGGCAATTGGACAATCAGAACATGACAAAACATCGCACCACATAAGGCGACACACCAGGCAAGACACCTTGGCTTACTCTTTACTTACTTGCTCAATGTCATGCATGCTTTTACTTATGATTTATTTCTAGCAAATGTAAAAAATTTCTTTCAAAACCGTAGGTAGATTCAAATTACTATATTTTAGTTTTCTTTATGCATTTGACTTAGAGTTAAGAGACCACCCTTTGTGTGTGCTGCAGTCATTGGCATCGACACTTGTGCACCACGAAGTTGCGAGTCACATATAGATACAAACTTGCGTGCTAACTGATCGTCGGTGCGTACAGGTCGTACGTTAGGATATAACTGCTAATAGTTATGGTTGTCTAGAAGACTTAGCAGTTATTAGAAATTTCATGATGTGGATACAGCACGTGTAGTGCATGGGAAAGGAGAAGACAACTATTAGGCGTAGGGACTTTCACTCGTTTACTTTCCTCTAGATGCCCTTAGTGGCTCAGTCGAGTGCTAGTGGGTCGTGCATTTACTTTCCTCTAGCTGCCGTTAGTGACTCCCCGAGTGCTAGTATGCCGTGCATATATTTGTTACTTTTCTCTTGATGCCACTAGTGCCTCGGTTGAAATTTTAACGCACCGTGTTTCTAGCTTTGGAAGGCCGCTGTGTGGAACGTTGTCTTCAAAGTGCATTCTCACATAGAATGGTTAAGGACCTTTATCTATTTAGACATATGCAATTTTCTGTTGAGCTAACTATATTCAGTTTATGGCATGCTATTATGTGTCTTGTTACGTCCCTCTGAGGACCTGGTGGTTTCTCCAGGTGTGCTTTTGTGATGTTTCGTAGGTACTCTAGCCAAGGCCATGACTTGCTCTCTTCCATCGAGGATGATTGTACTTGAATAGTCTTCGCATCGCTCGACAAATTTCTAAATTTTGTATTTCTCTCTTTGTTGGTAGTGGATTTGTCTCCGCCCAACGACTTGTGTAAGAAATAATTCATAAGTTATTATATATTATTTCTTCTTTATTTGTGGATGAGATTAGTGTCGTGGCTTTCTACACTTTATAGATTATGTATACATACGTTGGTTCCATATATTGGAGTATACTTCGTATGTATGCAGCTGACATGATTACGTTCCTAGTCCTACGTATTTTGGGACTGGGGCGTTACATGTTTTTATGGTGGCCCATGCAGGTCCAGATAAATTGTTTGGAAACTTTACCGTATCAAACAAGCCTGCGTATAGGATTAGAATTTAGGATCTCATCCACATGCTTGGTCCTCCCGCTTAACTTTATTTCGAACTCTCATTGACAGCTTCACTTGCATCTTGCTTGATTTCGTCCTAATGTAAAATCTTACTTCCTCGTGTTTGATGGAGCTTAGAAAGAGGACTATCATTAGGATATGTCCTTTAGGCTAGTACCTTATGGGATAGATTATCTCGTTAATTAAGGGCGTATCCTAGAAAATATTTGAGTTATGACCATAGTAAAATATTTCAAGGGTCGATTACCACGATTTAAATAAATTGAAATTTTTCCTTGAAAGGGATATACAAGGATTGCATATTTCAAGAGATATGTATATTTGAAGTTGGGTAGTAAATATATTGTAAAAATTCAATTATGGTTGGAAATTTTATACTGTCGGTAGAAATGTTAGATGATCAAGGAGATATATATGAAGTGGAGGAATGATTATGACTTTTTTAAGTTAAGATTTTTTATATCGATGAAGATAAGGTAATCTCGAGAGACAATTTAAATTTTGAACATGGTTAAGGTTATTTTGGGGTTGAGAAGTAATTTAAATTTTAATTGGGTTGATTCATCAAATTAAAATTTTGAAGATATAATTAAATTGAGAAATGAAGATTGTGAAAATTTTTAAGGCTTTAAATTTGGAATGAGATATGACTGAATAAATATTGTCTATTAAAATTTTGTACATCACTAATAATTGGAATGGGTTTTGTAGTTATTATTGAGAAAGATGTGATAGATTTAATATAGATTTCCTTTGTTTAAAGTGGAGAAGATTTTTATGTTGGATTTGATTTAGATTTTAAATTTTAACTTAAGGATGAATTTAGATTTTTCGAAAATATTTAAGGAGATAAAGGAGTAATAAAGTGTGAAAGATTTTTAGCGAAAAGGGACGCCCTTTCGTATCATTAGAAGACAGATGCTAAGATTCACATATCTCCATATTGAATACTCATTTCCTTCCCGTATTTCTTCTCAACCACGATTATCTCGCAGACCAACCCAACCGAACCCCTAGAAACTTTTTTTCCTCATCCTTTTCGAGTTCTAGGCACAAATTTTCGTACTTGATTTTCTACTGTTTTGTATTCACTTATTTTCGAAAGTGTGCCTTAGTTTTAATTTCGAGGACGAAATTCTTTTAAGTTGTGTAGGATGTAAAATCCCTAAACTTCTACTACAATTTTTTTAAAATAAATAATTTTGTATTAATTTTGTAATTTGGATTTATCCGTCGCATACTAGTTGGCATATGTCGTATTGTACGTCGCGTGCAGGTTGCGTTTCGAATTTTCTCGACGAATGCGAATATGTGCGAGGTACATATTTTCAGAATTTTTTTATTTATAGAATTTATTTTATGAGATAGTAATAGTTTTCGAAAATAATATATGATAAATATTTTATTTGCTGCCGAGAATTGGCAAACGTTATTATTTAATCTAAAGAGGCTAATTTATTTGCTGATCAAATGTAGTAGCGATTTAGAAAAATATGAGTATGTAAATATTTGTATAAAGTTTATTTATGTATATATAATTGAATTTTTGAAATTTATTTTTATTATTATTTATTTTAAATATGTCTATTGTGATTTAAATCAAAATTAGATTTTAAATGGTAATTTTTAAATAGTTTTTTTGAAATTAGATAAAGATTATCTACTTTATGTACTGGAAAGATTTAAAAAGTGTTTTAAATTAAATAACGGATTTATCTATTGGGGGAATTTAAATCATTCCAAATCCTTATCCATCTAGAACACTACCTTCTATATAAGGAGAGACTCATTGCTCCTTTTTCCATCAGAAACCCACAACCAAAATTTGACAACCACAACACAAGAACCGTGCATCGTGTCCGTGTATATGTCCCCTCCCCGTCTTATTTCATAATTTACACATACATTATTTTCTTCCATGTCGGACACCCCCGACACAATCAATTCTCTAACCTAACCCAATCCCTATCCCTTGATCTGTCTGTCGTCGCGCCGCGGTATTGCCACCATGGCAGAGTTCTATCGAGCAACCCCGACCACTGTCACCCCCAATATCGACCTCCGCCATCCCGACACTTCCAGCCTCGTCAACACAACCACCCAGGCCGGCCATAGCCGCCACCACCCCGGTCATCGCCAAAACCCAAACCAACACCTCCTCCGTACCAGTCATCTCTCCGTCACCATCATCACCAAAACAACTACCGCTAGCATCATCCCAACCCGTCATCATCACCGTCCCCGGCCAAGCCAAGCCGATGGCCACCCACAACATCCCCATATCCTCCTCTTCCGATTGAAACCCCTAAAACTGCCAAATAAATTAAAACACCCGAACCCTCACCTGATCCCGGCCTCGTCTTGGCCGTCTGCAGCCATGAGACCCCAGCCGTCCTCCGTGCACGGACGCCAATGCGTCCAATCTCCGACCATAGGTCGCACACCCGTACCATGACTACCGATGTCGTCGGGCCGTGCGCCAAGCCACTGTGCGTCTTCCTCCTCCGGGCGCGTCCGCCTCCCCTGGTGTTTGCCGGCGAGCCCGGCGTAGACGACGAACTTTGTGTGCAGCACCGGAGCTGTCACGACCCGCTACCCAAATTGTTGGGTCGGGCCGAGCCATGTCCACCCTACGCTTGGTTAAAGCGTAGTAAGCTGTTCTAAGAATAGACAATAAAGGATCTAAGTGGATAACAGTTCTAATATCATATTTAAAAGGTTCATCACAACACAGCATCTATAAGTGAAAGTAAAATAAGTACAGACTTAATAATACACTTCCAAAGTATCAAACTGGAGACAAAGTCCAGTGACTACAAGATATAGTCTAAACAGCTCAATAACTAAGCCAAAAATAATCTAAGCGAGACTACCAAGCGAGGTTCCTGCGGAGACTTTCTCAGAAGAAATGGACCGGTCCTCTGCAGTGGGTCCATAGAAAAGATCACAGAGCAAATCTTCCTCCGAAAGTATGCCTACAACGTTATCCTGTCAGGACGAAAGCAAGTATCGATTCTACAAAATAAACATACTGAGCATGGAATGAAAAGAGATGTAATAAATAAGAATCATGTCGTATCTCATATAGTATCACAATCATGACATATCAAAAATCTATCATGTCAGGAATACATTTGTCATGGCGATACATGTATATATATTGTTTAAAACTGGAACAGGTATATGATCGTCAATAGGTGTAAAATGTACTGTAGTACAAGTATATAAAATGTACTTCCGTACAAGTAAGCAAGCGATAGATATACTGTCACTCCCGTTTCCCGTTATACGTATTTTTGTATGCATATACGAGATTTTTGGCATTTATCAGGTGGACCGTAGTTAGACTTGTTTTGCTTAGCCTTGTCTTGGTTCAATCTTGACTTGGTTTATTTGATTAGCTTGGTTCAATTTGACTTGGTTTGGCTTGGCTTGAGATGGAGAGGGTTGATATATAACCCAACTCCTTCTCTCTCTCTCTCCTCATTCACTTCTTTATTTACTTCTTCATCTTCTTCATTTACTCCCCCCACATACCAAGTCCTAGGCAAGTACAACTTGCTTCATGATGGATCTCAAGTTTTATTGTTTTCTTCTCTTCCTTACTTGATTTTAAGCCTCTTTAGAACTTGACATTTTTTGGTTTGATGGATAAATTTTTGAACATCTAAGTTTGTAGCCTTTTCAGTTTTTTTCGATTTTGATCTACCAAACTTCATTATTTTCAAGTTTTGATTGTTCTGTTGTAGAGAATTCGATTTTACCCAAAATGGACCTTTGAAAAGTTAGATTTTGACTTGTTTTGAGGAAGTTATGGCCAAAATAAGATTTGGACATTTTTTAGTTCATCTGTCCTGAATTTGGCAGGGACAATAAATAGTGCCGCAGGAATAAATAGTGCCACATGGATGCATAGTATCGCATGGCTTGCATAGTGCCGTATGAATGAATAGTGCCGCATGGATGCATAGTGCCGCATGGCTTGCATAGTGTCGTAGGAATGAATAGTGCCACAAGAATGAATAGTGTCGCATGGCTTTCATAGTACCGCATGGATGCATAGTGCCACAGAAGGCCGCATAGTGCCATAGAAGGCCACATAGTGCCTATTTTGGCTGTTTTGGCTGTTTTATCACCTATTTGGCTGAATTATGGCCAGAATTTCTCCCAACTCCTAACATGAAAGTTGTAGACCTTTTTCGTAGCTTTAAGAATATGTTACTAGCTATTTTATGTAAGTTTCTCTCACTCATAATAATATAAGGATAGAACACGATAGTGGCCAGTTAAGGCACACTCTTAACAAGTAACAAGTAACATGACATAATAGTGGCCCATCGTGGTGCATACTTGACAAGCAACCTTGGCATGATAATACATGATAGTGAACCGTCGTGGTGCACTCTTAACAAGTAATGTGGCATGATAATAGTGGCCCGTCGTAGCGCACTCTTGATAAGTAAACCTAATATGATAATCTTGATATGTTGTTGTGACGGCTATCTTGACTTGCTAAGTAACTCTTGTCTTGACACCGTGGGTGTTTGTGCTTGTATAAGCTACATGTCTCATCATTTATCATGTCTAGGACATGAATTCCTGGTTACCAGGTCAGAAATTTATACTGAATCTGACTAGGATAATGACTAGATTGATCAAGTAGTTCATATAGAGAGGTATTCCGGCTACAAGCAATCCCATTATCTGGGCACCTTCTCTGATAGACTTATAGCCTACCGACGAGTAGGGCACATTTCTAGCTCACTGTCATATGGGGGTACTTCATAAAACGATTACTATGCACACTGTCATGTGTTGTACTCAAGTCACCTAACAAGTCATGATAACTCTTAGCATGAACCTTGCGTCTGGATAACCTGGATAGTCTGCAGGGCTTGTGTCATGACCCGCATCCATTGTGAGGGTATGAGTACGTAACAGCGCCCAGCCTACGCCGTAGTGTCGGCGATAGAACGCTGTTCTAAGTCCCTAACTAACCATCAACTCATGCAGTATATAATGTACTCATCATGATCAACTCTGAACGGAGGACAAGTATAAGATATGGTGTAACTCAATCACAGCCTAAGCACGATAAGATAACACAAGAGAAATATAACTAAGGAACTGAAGGCAATAACAACTATTAAAAATAATAACAACATCTCGAACAATCTCAAATACAACTCAAGTCTCAAATCTATACAACAAGTTCTACATGAAAACAAATGCAAGTCTACTAAACTAAATCCCGATCACTCCTGAGTGCAGGGGCCAAAGGTAGCTAATCCCTTGTCAGGTCCATAATGAGTAGGGCAAGTGTCCTCAGGGCAATCATCTGTAAAATTTTAACAGGTACAGTCAGGACAGGAATGAGCACATCTTATCTAGAAAACCCAAGTAAATGACAGAGAACTATAAAGCAGTTATAGACAGTTGTATTGATGAACATGGCAGTTTATATTCAGGTGATGGTAAAGAGGGACAAACAAAGTACAAGAAAAGTAAGTAACTAAACAAGAGAAGAATCATGGCAATAAAGTCTGTAAATAAAAACTAGCTGAACTAGAGTAACATGGTATAAGTCCAGACAGTAAATATAAGGCAAGTGTAACTCCAATGTAAGTCCAGTACAAGACGAATCTAATACAAGATGAATCCAGTACGGGACGATTCCAGTCATAGTTATCAATGATTCCAGGGTGAGTCCAGCCCATACTCTAACAATGTGTTTTAAAATACCGAGATCGGCATGTAAACGGCTATAGGTAATTCGGCACATCACACACCTGGCCGCGTGTGAGATGGCTATCATTCCAGTTTGATTCCAGCATGGGATGATTCCAGAATTAGGGTAAGTCTATATGTCTTACTCTAGTATTTCCCCTCCCAGCAAGTGAATCCAGAAATCCGATACAATAATTCAAGATGAGTCCAGCTAGAACATGATGATACCAGTAAATGATTCCAGAATGATTCTAGTAATAGAGGTCAGACAATAAATGTGTGTCGCATACATGAATCCAAAAATATCTATACGTGTTGTAACAGAGAATCACATACAACTAACTAGAACAGAAGTACAGTAATTGACAAATAAATGAGAGAACTATCAGAGAATGTACTCGCCTGATACTCTGAAAAGAGTAGTGTAATATCAGATGTCTGCAACAGTCACAATGTCCTAAACAAAGGAATACAGGTTATAATGTGTTTAAGATAAGGTAAATGAAGTTTGTGATGAAATCTACATGATTTCTAGGTCAATCTAGGTCAAAGTCAAACTTGGTCAACCTTGGTCAATTTCACTAGTCAACTAGGTCAATCTTAGTCCAGTCGAGTCTCACTAAGCCTAACCAGTCTAAACTAACAACCAAGTAACAATCACCAATCCACAAGTATTATATACAATATATATGAATACATTATACATTCCTATTTATAGAGAGAGTGCAATTGTGAGTGTCAATGCATCAAGGTGAAAAAGTGTGTGTGTATGTGTGTGTGTGCATTACAAGGAAAATGGCATGTGAAGGTAAGGGTTTACACTAGTGCACATACCATATATCAATGTAAAATTTAACTCAAGTTTACATATAGGTCCAAGGGTTTAGTTTTAGGCATATAGTTTAGTAACATGTGAAATCAAGGCTAGTCTATACATACATTATCTATTGAACTTGCATTCATTTCATCATAGGCATTTCTTACATACATTCATACAAGGATGCATAGGCACTTGTATACATTCCTACACATTGCATTCATTCATTTGTTTCTTGCATTTGATTACATACATTGTCTACATTGCATATATCATGGCACACCTATACTTATTCATTCATGCATTATGTTACCTACTACATGGATACTTGCATACATGCACGCTCTCCTACATTCATTCATATATAGTGCATATTCATTAAGTTTTACACAACATGCCTACATAGGATATACTCATATCATATATTGCATATATCACTATATATATAGAGAGAGGGGCAAGGAAGGGGCATGAAGGGTGTGTGTGCTAGTGTGTCAATTTGTGTCTCAGGCTTGTGTGTGTGTGTGAACATGTAAAGGATGACATTTCCAGGTTTCAACAGTTTTCAGATTTCAAAAATTACCCAACAGTTAACATATTAGTCCATCCAATTGGAAGATCCCATTCTCAAACACAAATTCCTAACTAACATGTGTGTGAGTGTCACATAAGGAAAAATCAGTGCATATGCATGCTGTTACGGGGTTTAGTGTGTGTGTAATCAAAGTGACAGTCTAGGGGAGGTTAGTTTCTATGTTCTCAGGATTAAGATAGGAATGTGTAAACTCAGGAAATGGGGAACCACATGACAGTTAACACATCTCAGTTCAACCCACTCAAATCAACCCTCAACACAAATCATAAATCAACTTCCAATCAACCATGCAATCCTATCATCAACTTTGAAACAGTGATGTGTGTGTACAATCAACCCAATGTAATGTGTTAGATGTGTATGAGTGTGTATCATGTGTGTGAAGTGAGTGTCAATGACAGTTAAGGCATTGGGGAAAACTCAGATTTAATTGACAGTTTGTGTGTGTATAAGAGTGAGTGAACATTGATATTAATCATCAGAAAAACATGGAAAAATTTGTGTATCAGGTAAAGGAATAACTAGGATCGGGTGTGAGGGTGTGTGTAGAGGAGAACACCATGTTCTCAGTTTTGTTTAACAGGAAACAGTGTGACAGTTTTCAGTTTGATAGGTTAAAATCTCATATTTCAGTTAACACATGATAGTTCAGGATTCAATGTATCAGTCCCATTCGATCCAAAATCCCATAACCTCTAGCTATCATGAAACCTATCATGTACATGAATCTTTACATATGTAGATGAACTAATATTGCAGATTAACCAATAGGAAAAAAAATAGTTTAACATGCAATTAAAACTCAGGAGAAATCAGTGAATGCACCAATAGTTTCAGTTATTCAATTGCATATAACAGTCTCTACCTAATAGTCCAAATTATTTCGAAATTCAATGATTAACACCAATCATGAGGACCCTAACATGTACATTATCGTATACACATATAAATGAACCATTGCATGATAATAATCATTATTCAAACCGTTAAAATTTACAAATTAACTCTCAGAATTTATATTACACTGATATTGGTATCAGGAAAATTGGGAACCTAAGTTCGCTTTCTAAAAGAATCGATTAAACATCAAATTAATGGCCAAGGTAGTGTCGTATATATGTCCAGAGTCCACACGAGTCCCCACGTCTCTCCACGACTGGACACGGCGTGTCCAAGTCACGAAACACACATAGACACATCGCGTGCACAGACTGCATCGTGCTGCGATGCAGTCGACTCGTGGACACGACTCATGACACTTAATGACTCATGGGCGTGTCCCTAGGTTCGTCAGGACTAGGAGAACATATTTAGGTGTCTGCCCCGTGTCTACGTGTGTAACACCCCAGTCCCAAAATACGTAGGACTAGAAACGTATCATGCCAGCTGTATACATACGAGTAAATATACGACTCGTATATATACATAAGCTGTAAATGTAGAAAGCCAAGACACTAAATCTCATCCACAAAGTTAAATAATGGTATAAAGCAACTTTGAGTTTGTCAAGTACACAATAGTTGGGCGGAGACAAAGTCCACTACCAACCAAATTTAATATGGAAAAATATACAAGGAAAGAATTTAGCAAGCGAGAGCAATGGCGAGTCCAAGAGCAATCATCACGAAGGAAGGAATGGCCTTAGCTAGAGCACCTGCAAGAAATCACGAAACGCACACCTGGAGAGATCACCAGGTCCTCAGAGGGACGTAACAAGACACATAATATCATGCCGATAAACTGAATAATAAAGCTCAACAGAAAATATGCATGAGTAAAGGTTCCTAACCATTCTATGTGGATTCAATTTAGAGGACAACGTTCTACGCAGGGGCTGTCTCAAGCAAGTAATAAAGAGTGGCCAACAAGTAGCGCTCATCCGAGACACTAACGGCCGGGTAACACGTAGCGCTCATCCGAGACACTATCTCCCAAATGTGTAAAATAAAAGTAGCCCCTACGCTAGTAGCTGTCCCCTCCTCCCAATGATACTATACGTGTGTCGTAACCATGACACACAAACACGTGTCGTTTCCACCACACTGTTTTAATATAGATAACTGTCAAGTCTTCTAATCATGCATCTATCGACAGTTATTCCTATGCATGCGCACGGGGGATCAGCCCACACGCAAGTGACCTCTATATGATATTCACAACTCTCACACACAACTCGTGTACAATCGTGGCAAGTCAATGAGACACACTAAATTTGACGGTAGTCCCTTAACTCTAAGCCAATTTTATAAAATATAGTAATTTGCATCTACATATAATTTAGAAAGAAACCACTCGAAAATAAACACAACATACATGATATTGAGCAGGAAATTTAAACAGTAAAGGCAAGGTGTCTTGCCTGGTGTGTCGCCCGGTATGGTGTGACGATCATGATAATGTCCAGATAGTCCAAAGCCATGGTCGATGTACACCGGTATGAATTTGCAAAGACATAGGAACGTGGATCAGTCAGGATAGTTGGCGATAGTCGAAAGAAAATTGTGGGGATGGATACATATATAAATCTTTAGAAATATTTATATTATCTCTAAACTATGTTTATTTGTAAAAATACGTAATAATACTTTTACTAAATCACTTGAAATTATTTATGTATAATATTTTTAGAATTTATGTTTTACTAGTAAAAATATATTTTTCTAAATAAATAAAAAAACTAAAGAAAAGATTAGGCTACAACTTTAAGTCTTTGTCAAAATTATTTGAGCTAGAAAAAGCATATCTCATTATTTAAAATAATTTAGATGACTAGTCGAAAGTACTAGGAAATCATTTTTACAAATTAGAATTTTTTTTATTTTAATTATGTAGAAAATATTACCCCCTTATTTAATACTATGAGGATATCATATAATAAAGAAAACTAAAATTTTTAAAATACCAAAAATTTATTTAATAAAAATAAAGTAGCATTAATGGTAGTAATAATATTAATAATAATAATAATAATAATGATAATAATAATAATATAATAATAATCATCATTAATAATAATAATAATAATACTTTAAATAGTAACTAATAATATATAATAATAATAATACTAATAATAATAATAATAATAATATTAACCTTGTTAATATAATATCTACTCTCTCCCCCCAATAATACACAGCCAGAGAGAGAGTGTGAGAGCGGGAGAGAGAGAGACTATGGGAGAGAGAGGGAAAAGAGAGGAGAGAAGAGGGTCGGCTCACCGTGGGGTTGTTGGTGGCGAAGCACGACGGAGCTCCGGCTGCGGGAAGCGCGCGACGACCGGTCTCGTGCGGTGGCACGGCGACACCGGAGTAGGGCCGTGCTCCGGTCGCGGAGGCCAGCGCGGTGACGGAGGGAGTAGCGCGGAGGGGCCAGGCGGCGCAGATCTCGCCGGCACGGAGGGGGAAGTGGCGCGGCACGGATCTCGCCGACGCGGAGGGGGAAGTGGTGCGGCGCGCTCCATGCAGAGGCCGACGCGGTGGCAGCAGGGACAGTGGTCCGGTCCAAGCGGCGGTAGGCGGAGGAGGTCGGAGCTAGGGCGGTGCGCACGCGGCTGCCACAGCCGGCGCTTCTCTGGCTTGGGCTCGAGCGGGAACACGGCGAGACCGGACACGGCAGAGGCGGTGTAGGCACGGTGATTGGAGCGAGGGGCTGTCAAGGCGGAGGGGGTCGTTTGGCGCCAGTGCGGCGGAGATCCGGTGGGTGAAGCTGGTGAGGGCTCGACCGGCGATCGGGTGGTGCGGAAGAGGGAAACGAAGGGGAGAAGCAGTGACGGCGGAGGGAACCGTTGGCTACGGAGCGGGGCGCTCGAGACTCAACGCTTGGAGGCGGACGTGGTGGCTGCGCCGAGCACGGCGGCGAGGTGAGTCTAGGGTTTATAGTTTTAATTTTTTAGAAATTTTAGGCTGTCGGTGGTTATTGGCCGGAGTTGGTCGAGGTCCGGGGGTGGCTGCGGCCTGGGGTATGGTGGTGGTAGTTTTGGTGGCTGCGGCAATGGTGGGGTGGTGCTGACCGCCAGGGAGTTGGTCGAAGTCGGAGGTCTTGGCAGAGGTGGTGGTGATTGTAGTGGTGGCGGGTGGCTGTGGTGGTCGCTGTTTTGCAGAGGGGATGGTCGCAGCAAGAAATTGGATGGCAGGGAAAATTGTGGAGGTCGGAACGACTGTAGCAGTAGGGGTCGGGTGGTGCTACTGGCCGTAGGCGGTGGCCAGGCCAGATTAGAATTAAAGGTAGGGTTATGTTGTGTCGGATTTGTCAACATGGCGAGGAAAATTTTGGGCTTCGTGTCTGGGATGTGGACACGGGGATGACGATGTATTTGTGCGATGTACTAGTGGAAGAAAAAGATGGACACGGACACGGTGCACGGCACGATGGAAATTGAGGAATTACGGTTGTGTGTAGAGAATTTTGGAGGAGTACCTGCCTATTTATAGGATGTGGGAATTCCCAGTTGGATAGAAATTGGGATTTGATTAAATCCCTAATAGATAAATTCAATATTTATTTAAATTGATTCAAAATCTAATTCAATATAACATCAAACCTATCTTTAATTTAAAAACTATTTAATTTAAGGCAAATAAAATCTTTTCCAATCAATATCTTTTCCAAGAGATTTAAACTAGATAAATCCTCTTATTAGATTTGAAAACTCTTAAAATTTTGATAAAAGCAAATGTCAATTTATTCATAATAAACTAATTTAAAATTAACTTTTTCCAAATAATAAAATTATAGTATTTAATAATTTCGAAAATAAATTTAAATTCATGTACTTTATATGCAAAAGAATATTTGCCTCGAAACATAGTTTTATATTTGTATAATAAATAAATATTCTTTACGACAAATGAATGATACGAACTTGCAGAAAATTTATTGTGGCACCTTTTTACAATTTCAAGCAAAATATATTATTTATCATATAGTATTGAAAGCTATATTTCTATAAAAAATAATTTTTAAATATATGTACCTCGCATATATTCGCATTCGACGAGCAAATACAAAACGTAATTTGCGCGTGACGTACAAATACGAATAACGCGAACTCGTACGCGACGTATAATATAAAATCAATACCAAATTAATTTTAAAAAATTATAGTAGAAATTTTAGGGGGTTTACATCCTACCAAACTTACAAGAATTTCGTCCTCGAAATTGAGGAATATATAGGGTTGAGAAGATGAGGGAGATAAAATTAGATTATTGAACGAGGCAAATAATAACGTTCAACACAAGTATGCAATTTGTAAGTCATGTTCTCGTTATCGACAGAAAAATACCTCACGGCTACGAACTGAATGAGGATTGCTAGTTAACACCATAAAATAAGGAAGATTTAAGGTTTAAAGTATAATCATGATATGACATAGAATAAGGCGACAAGGGATCGACTTGATTAAGGGCAATCCATTGAGAGAATATAGTCACCTAGGTTTAGGGTTGAATCCTTCTCAAGTTCGAAGAAGGTCGTGAAATTGAGTCTAGGGTCGAGGGAAGAGGACGAGTAACTCGAGACGGGGATCTAGTTATATTGGTTGGTTAGTGGCTAATTATCATCGCGTACATACAAATATTACGGTCATAGGAGAATAGTTTAGCTCACTTTATCAAGTACAAGGCTTGTCTAGAATAGGAAAAAGAAGAAGACCAGTAAGAGTTCAAGGAATATGTTTTGAATACTAATATGGGTTTCAATGGCGATGGAAAAGTTTCAAATAGAATTGTCAAGGCAGTCGCGGATGAGACTCTAAGGGCAAGTTGACTATGTCTCCATACGCATAAAATAATATATGAAAAGCGAACCGAAGTGCAATAGGTTGATCAGACCATCATGCACCGATTCTGAATAGATAGTATGTTATTGGGAGCGACCCAATAAAATACGTCATGATCAAGCTTGATAAGAAATAAGCTTGCAAAATTTATGCTAAGTTAGCATTAAAATAGTCGAAGTATAAGTAAGGGACCATGAAAAAGGAAATTAAATAGTCTAAGGTTCTTTAAAATTAAGTCTTGCCCAAAGTTTGGGCCTATACGGTCGGCTTGGTTGACTAGATAAGTTAGGGTCCTCTAAGTGTTATAGTTCAAATGAACTTATCAATATGGTTCACTAGAAAAAAAAGGTTTGTTAGGTAGTGATATATTCTACCCAACTTATAAGAATTAAGCTAATGGTGCCATGGGTCGATAGGTCAAGCAATGAAGATAGAATGCAAGGTTAAGCATGTAAGGAATTTAGTAGAACAAAATCATATATCGGGTCGAAAGGATGGAGTCGAGGTCGAGTCTCATCTATAGTTTAAAGTATATTGGTTTCACGGTAGGGATTTGAGTCCAGTCTTTTTGACCCAAAAGTCGCAACATGAAATTAGAGTACAAGAAGACGTGTTTTAGTGGCACGTGATATACCTACATGAAGGTTGGCTCGTGTAGGTCTTGCTTGTGAAATTTGTGGGAAGGAAAAGTCTAGTGTTGTGCTCCAATATCAAAGTCACGATAAAGGACACAAAAGAATTTAAAATAGAAAGTGGGAGTTCATGAGATAATGATTAATGCACAAAATAAATGACCAAGTTTAAGCATGAAATAAAGATAATTTGGATTCTAGTTGATCAAAGTAAAATAAGTTAGGAATACAATTTCTAGAGGTATGATAGCCACTTAGATGGAGTATGATTAAGGAACAATCTAATCATTTCTCAAGTTTCAAATAATTAGATGGTCATGACAAAGATCTAGAATTGAGGGAAGGTCGAGTAAGTTAAAGGATATGTTCATTGGTTTGGTCGATGACTAACTATACTGGAGTACATACAACTATCATGGCAAATAAGGAATACTTGCATCCCATTAAGGTGACCTGCTTGCTTCTTGGTCCTCTACTAATATATGATCAGATTTCAAATTTCAAGTTCATCCACATTTTCGAAATAAAATCTCAAGGTACTCCATCAAGTATTTAATCATAACTTAAAGTTAAATTTTCTTTAAATAAATTCCAAAAATCCTTCATCATATCTAATACGGCACAACTAAATTTTCATAATAAGCCATTACTTTTAAAATTTCCAATTCTCAAATGTACCTCGAGATAAATTCTTGGCCTATTTTATTATTCGCAAATCGTGTAACCCAAATTAAATTTTTTTACCAAAATTTAAATATCCATAATCAAGGCTTTTAACTTAAAATTTAAATAACTTCTTAAATCATAGATCATATGACACAATTTAAAATTTAAATTTTTCCTTCAAAGTCGCTTTCATATCCTCCAAATATTAAAAAAAATTCCATCATCTCTTCAAAATTTAATAAACTTATAAATCGTACGCGCAATTTAAAACCTCAATTCCTCTCCCTTCTAAACTTTGTCTCTCTAGTCATCTACAAAATCATAACTTAAACTCTTTAAAAATCTCGAGATATCCAACTTAAAGTTAACCGTAAATCAAGTGTCACAATATAAAAACTCAAGATATTTCTCAAATTGATTTCATATCCCTAATAAATCATAACTATTTCACAATTTCAAAATTCATAATTTTTTTTCTCGATCTAGCTATCTCTTGAGTATACCACCTTGTAAATTTAAAGTAAAAATTTAAACTATCCTTTTGATGGTGGCAATATACTACTACCCAACTTGGAGTAAACTAATACTTAGGATCAAATTTCTAGGGAACATAAATGCTTTTATACACAATTAGACCTCAATGCATACTAATTGTCAAGGTAATCCTTCTAGCCATGTGTTGGACCTATGAGCATATATGAGTGTAGTCATCTTTCTAATTGTCACTAAGCACGAAACTAAGAATTTACGGTAGAAGGAGTCAAGCAAGATGCAAATCAAGGAGGGCGAACGAGAGTTCCAAATATGAAGTCAAGAAATGTTGTCAAGTAGGTGGATGAGATTTCTAGATTCTAATCCTATATTGCAGGCTCACATCGGTACAATTACGTAGCCGAAGTGACAAACTGACCTGCATGGGCCACCACAAAAACATGTAACACCCCAGTCCCAAAATACGTAGGACTAGAAACGTATCATGCCAGCTGTATACATACGAGTAAATATACGACTCGTATATATACATAAGCTGTAAATGTAGAAAGCCAAGACACTAAATCTCATCCACAAAGTTAAATAATGGTATAAAGCAACTTTGAGTTTGTCAAGTACACAATAGTTGGGCGGAGACAAAGTCCACTACCAACCAAATTTAATATGAAAAAATATACAAGAAAAGAATTTAGCAAGCGAGAGCAATGGCGAGTCCAAGAGCAATCATCACGAAGGAAGGAATGGCCTTAGCTAGAGCACCTGCAAGAAATCACGAAACGTACACCTGGAGAGATCACCAGGTCCTCAGAGGGACGTAACAAGACACATAATATCATGCCGATAAACTGAATAATAAAGCTCAACAGAAAATATGTATGAGTAAAGGTTCCTAACCATTCTATGTGGATTCAATTTAGAGGACAACGTTCTACGCAGGGGCTGTCTCAAGCAAGTAATAAAGAGTGGCCAACAAGTAGCGCTCATCCGAGACACTATCGGCCGGGTAACACGTAGCGCTCATCCGAGACACTATTTCCCAAATGTGTAAAATAAAAGTAGCCCCTACGCTAGTAGCTGTCCCCTCCCCCCGATGATACTATACGTGTGTCGTAACCATGACACATAAACACGTGTCGTTTCCACCACACTATTTTAATATAGATAACTGTCAAGTCTTCTAATCATGCATCTATTGACAGTTATTCCTACGCATGCGCACGGGGGATCAGCCCACACGCAAGTGACCTCTATATGATACTCACAACTCTCACACACAACTCGTGTACAATCGTGGCAAGTCAATGAGACACACTAAATTTGACGGTAGTCCCTTAACTCTAAGCCAATTTTATAAAATATAGTAATTTGCATCTACATATAATTTAGAAAGAAACCACTCGAAAATAAACACAACATGCATGATATTGAGCAGGAAATTTAAACAGTAAAGGCAAGGTGTCTTGCCTGGTGTGTCGCCCGGTATGGTGTGACGATTATGATAATGTCCAGATAGTCCAAAGCCATGGTCGATGTACACCGGTATGAATTTGCAAAGACATAGGAACGTGGATCAGTCAGGATAGTTGGCGATAGTCGAAAGAAAATTGTGGGGATGGATACATATATAAATCTTTAGAAATATTTATATTATCTCTAAACTATGTTTATTTGTAAAAATACGTAATAATACTTTTACTAAATCACTTGAAATTATTTATGTATAATATTTTTAGAATTTATGTTTTACTAGTAAAAATATATTTTTCTAAATAAATAAAAAGAACTAAAGAAAAGATTAGGCTACAACTTTAAGTCTTTGTCAAAATTATTTGAGCTAGAAAAAGCATATCTCATTATTTAAAATAATTTAGATGACTAGTCGAAAGTACTAGGAAATCATTTTTACAAATTAGAATTTTTTTTTATTTTAATTATGTAGAAAATATTACCCCCCTTATTTAATACTATGAGGATATCATATAATAAAGAAAACTAAAATTTTTAAAATACCAAAAATTTATTTAATAAAAATAAAGTAGCATTAATGGTAGTAATAATAATAATAATAATAATAATAATAATGATAATAATAATAATATAATAATATAATAATCATCATGATTAATAATAATAATACTTTAAACAGTAACTAATAATATATAATAATAATAATACTAATAATAATAATAATATTATTATTAACCTTGTTAATATAATATCTACTCTCTCCCCCCAATAATACACAGCCGGAGAGAGAGTGTGAGAGCGGGAGAGAGAGAGACTATGGGAGAGAGAGGGAAAAGAGAGGAGAAGAGGGTCGGCTCACCGTGGGGTTGTTGGTGGCGAAGCACGACGGAGCTCCGGCTGCGGGAAGCGCGCGACGACCGGTCTCGTCCGGTGGCGAGGTGACGCCGGAGTAGGGCCGTGCTCCGGTCGCGGAGGCCAGCGCGGTGACAGAGGGAGTAGCGCGGAGGGGCCAGGCGGCGCAGATCTCGGCGGCACGGAGGGGGAAGTGGCGCGGCACGGATCTCGCCGGCGCGGAGGGGGAAGTGGTGCGGCACGCTCCATGCGGAGGTCGACACGGTGGCGGCAGGGACAGTGGTCCGGTCCAAGCGGCGGTAGGCGGAGGAGGTCGGAGCTAGGGCGGTGCGCACGCGGCTGCCACAGCCGGCGCTGCTCCGGCTTGGGCTCGAGCGGGAACACGGCGAGAGCGGACACGACAGAGGCGGTGTAGGCACGGTGATCGGAGCGAGGGGCTGTCAAGGCGGAGGGGGTCGTTTGGCGCCAGTGCGGCGGAGATCTGGTGGGTGAAGCTGGTGAGGGCTCGACCGGCGATCGGGTGGCGCGGAAGAGGGAAACGAAGGGGAGAAGCAGTGACGGCGGAGGGAACCGCTGGCTACGGAGCGGGGCGCTCGAGACTCAACGCTTGGAGGTGGACGTGGTGGCTGCGCCGAACACGGCGGCGAGGTGAGTCTAGGGTTTATAGTTTTAATTTTTTGGAAATTTTGGGCTGTCGGTGGTTATTGGCCGGAGTTGGTCGAGGTCCGGGGGTGGCTGCGGCCTGGGGTATGGTGGTGGTAGTTTTGGTGGCTGCGGCAATGGTGGGGTGGTACTGACCGCCAGGGAGTTGGTCGAAGTCGGAGGTCTTGACAGAGGTGGTGGTGATTGTAGTGGTGGCGGGTGGCTGTGGTGGTCGCTGTTTTGCAGAGGGGATGGTCGCAGCGAGAAATTGGATGGCAGGGAAAATTATGGAGGTCGAAACGACTGTAGCAGTAGGGGTCGGGTGGCGCCACTGGCCGTAGGCGGTGGCCAGGCCAGATTAGAATTAAAGGTAGGGTTATGTTGTATCGGATTTGTCAACATGGCGAGGAAAATTTTGGGCTTCGTGTCTGGGATGTGGACACGGGGATGACGATGTATTTGTGCGATGTACTAGTGGAAGAAAAGGATGGACACGGACACGGTACCCGGCACGATGGAAATTGAGGAATTGCGGTTGTGTGTAGAGAATTTTGGAGGAGTACCTGCCTATTTATAGGATGTGGGAATTCCCAGTTGAATAGGAATTGGGATTTGATTAAATCCCCAATAGATAAATTCAATATTTATTTAAATTGATTCAAAATCTAATTCAATATAACATCAAACCTATCTTTAATTTAAAAACTATTTAATTTAAGGCAAATAAAATCTTTTCCAATCAATATCTTTTCCAAGAGATTTAAACTAGATAAATCCTCTTATTAGATTTGAAAACTCTTAAAAATTTGATAAAAGCAAATGTCAATTTATTCATAATAAACTAATTTAAAATTAACTTTTTCCAAATAATAAAATAATAGTATTTAATAATTTCGAAAATAAATTTAAATTCATGTACTTTATATGCAAAAGAATATTTGCCTCGAAATATAGTTTTCAAAGCCACCATTTATATTTGTATAATAAATAAATATTCTTTACGACAAATGAATGATACGAACTTGCAGAAAATTTATTGTGGCACCTTTTTACAATTTCAAGCAAAATATATTATTTATCATATAGTATTGAAAGCTATATTTCTATAAAAAATAATTTTTAAATATATGTACCTCGCACATATTCGCATTCAACGAGCAAATACAAAACGTAATTTGCGCGTGACGTACAAATACGAATAACACGAACTCGTACGCGACGTATAATATAAAATCAATACCAAATTAATTTTAAAAAATTATAGTAGAAATTTTAGGGGGTTTACAACGTGTATCGTATCTCGTGTACGAGACACGTATCAGACGCGTTCCTGTGTACGTATTGTCGTTGTGTATAACTAGTACGGCCCCATTTTCGTGTCCGACATAAAACGAGGTATCGTAAAACTTGGGGAGTGACTTGTTAGTCACTGTCCCAACCTACATGCCAAGTTTCGTGTGTCGAAACGCTGTGTTCAGTGAAAAACAGGACACGGGTAGCAGGACAGCGCACACGCGTGTCGTGCGGCATGTCCGCACCCAATTTTGACACGAAATCGACACAGAAATCAAATCAGTCTTCACAAAAGTTAATATAAATATCTAGATATACAAATTCATGTAATTGATTTTACAAAAATCGAAAATAAATTTCTAAGTGGCATTTAATCAAACACCTACACATACACTATGATACGTGTCCGATACGGACATCAAATGGACACGAAATTCACCCAAATTCTAGGGACAGGTAGGGGACACCTAGGTCTAGCCTAATATGCAAAGAAATCAGAATATTAATACAATTTAAGGGGTTTTACCTATAGATACAAATAGCAAGAAAAAGCTCCAAAATGAAGTGTTCCTCCTTGCTAGCTTGGATCCCCAAATTGCTCAAAATCTGGGTTACTCTCCACCAACAGTAATAAATAATAATTTGTTCCTAATGTAAAAGTCAAGAGTTAAAAAGGAGTTAAAATGGATTTTTAGAGATTTTAGGAAAGTGGAGGAATTACCTTTCCTTCAAAAATCTAGGTCAAGCACAAAATAGGCAAGAACAAATAGAAGAGACAATAAATAGGGGTGGGAAATCCTAGGTTGGCTGCCATGGGTGGGTTTATTGGGGTTTGGGCTCAAGTCATGGGCCTATGGCTCAATTACAAGTCACGAATTTAATTCTAAGTTATAGGTCATGCACCCAATCACTAGTCTTTCTATTCAAACCTTGATTTCTAAATGACTAACCTAGATTGACTTAAATTAGACTAGGGTCTCATCATGCTAACCTAGTCATCATGGTTTGGGTTAGTGTCACGACCCGCACCCACTATGAGGGTACGAGAACGTAACAACGCCAAGCCTACGCCGTAGTGTCGGCGGTAGAACGCTGTCCTAGGTCAATCATCTAACAATATAAAGGTACCTGTACAGTATATACACTCCGAATGGAGGTAACATAGCAATATACAGTCTCAATCACATTTAAGGCAGAACGATAAGATAAAAGATAGATAGATAAATACTGGAATGGAAGAATATACACCACAACTAGAGAGTCTAAGTGTCTAAAATAATATCTCAGCAAACATCCAAAATACAAGTCACACTACTGAATATAAAATAATATATACAATCCAGATCTCAAAGACAGACATAGTAAAACCTAGACTAGGGAGCCTCAGTCTCTAAGCTAGTGGATCAGGCTGGAAATCTGGGTCACACATGTCATCTACAGCTGTCCCATAGTAGATGTCTATGCAAGCCTCATCCTCATCCTCTGTAATATTTTCAACAGGTCCAGTCAGGACAGGAGCGAGCACAAAACATCTCACGCAGTTCATATCATGTTAGGAAATATAAAGCATGCAATAGAGTAAGGTACAGGAAACGCTGAAAGAAGAATGTATATGAAAAATAGTAGAGATTTGATAGCAGAAAATATCTATATATGATAAGTAAGAACTGTAAGCCAGCTGTGATTTAGAGTACAACATGGTTATGTAAACGGTCTAGGACAATACAAAGGTAACTGTCACGACCCGCACCCTAGAGAGGGACACGAGCACGTGGTTACGTCCAGCCTACGCCGCAGAATCGGCGGTAGAACGCTGTATATAGGGTCTGTAAATACTACGACTAAAATAGATAAATGTACCTGTACAGTATATACACTCCGAATGGAGGTGACATAGCAATACAGTCTCAATCACATATATCAAAACTAAGGTAGATAGCATGGAACAGAGATACGATAGATAAAACAGGAAATGAGTCCAAGATCCACAAGTCAGAGCTATACACAAAATATCCAGAGTCTCAGAAAATATATAATAGGTACTACAAATATGAAAGTACTAGCTGGCTCGCAGGCCAGGCAAATCTAGCTAAACTACACTACTCAGGGTGAGCAAAATCTAGTGGCTCTACCAACAAGCCACAGTCTAAGTCTACTCCGTCAGACTCTACCCCATAGTAGGTCGGACAATCAGCCTCTGAATCATCTGTAAAATTTGTCAACGGTATCCTGTCAGGAAAATAAGCAAGTACAAACACCAACAGCAGTTCCATATGAATTGATAAATTCTATAAGAGACAGTGTAATGAAATACAAGACAAAATCAACTGGAAATATATATAATGGTGTGAGTACTAAAAAGGATGACGATATGAATGTAAATAGGGCGACTTGGGAACTATTCGGAAAGCCGAGTTACAACCCCTAACCAAACAAGGACTGGAGCAACCCTTCTCCCGAACAGAACTTAGTCACCACAGATAATAAATGTAAAAGGTGCATTGAATTATTAGTGCGTCATGTGATCGGTTTGGGAAACATGTTCAAGCTTTCCATCTGACCGGCTATGAACAAATAACAAGTGTAAAACAACAAGTGTGAAGATAAGGCCGGTCACCATGGAAAGTTGTGAACAAGTAGCTATGGACAAGTGTTAAGTACAAGTGTGAAACAATAAGTGGGTATTTTGATCACACAACCACTAATAACTCCCCATCCCCGAATAGTATAAAAGATCCGGTCATAACACGTCATGACATGAGATTTAAGAGCAGGTGATCAGCCCACTCCCAAGTCCATGTCTATACAAGTACAAGTAACAAATCGAGTCATGTACTAATATACCAAGGAATCCGGGAATAACATCTCATGACAGGATCCGACATATACTAGTCCGTGAAATATCGTATCTGGAAATCAAGTAAGACACTATGACTGAATCGGATATAGCAGATATCAAGACAATAAAAACTATCAGTGAATGTACTCGCCTGTGGTCCTGAGCTGATAGGGTGAACAGACGCTCAGAGCGATCACAGACCTAAGATAAGATACTATGAGTCAAACAAGACTAAATACTAAAACAGGAAGCTAATATAATCCATGAATGCAAGTCTAAGTCAAAACTAGGTCAATCTAGGTTAAACTGAGTCATACTAGGTCACTGGGAGTCAATCCAAGTCAAACTAGGTCGAACGGGATCAAGGGTTGACTTACAGTTGACTTTTGGTCAAAAAGTCAACTCTGATCAAGACTGAGTCAACCCTGGGTCAACCCTAGGTCAAACTAGTCTAATGTTGACTAACAGTTGATTTTCAGTCAACTGGTCAACACTGGTTTGGTTTCAGTTAAATCGGATCGCTTAAAGACTAAGTTTGACTCTCGGTTGACTTTTGTTGACTTTTGGTCAAAAAGGTCAACCGACGTCAAAAATAGTCTATGAGTACCATAATTGATTATTACCAACCACGGGAATCAAGTTCTAACTCTATCTTAGGCTTCTAACACCAATATCCTATTTCTAGGCAAAACTAGCATTTACCCTTCTAAGGTAAATCCCGATACCTTGCCCAATACCAATGAAATCCCGCAAATACCCATGGTACTAACCTAGACTCCTTAGGGTAGCTAGATATCTACCCATCTAAGGTTTACCTACCAAGAATAATGGGTATCCTAGGTATCTAGGCCATGTTAGGATACGGGATATTGATTTACCCTATTACCTATCCTATCTCATGAATTTTACCCTTTTCTCTACCACACTCTTCTACACCACTCAATCTCACATGATACACTCCTATATCTCACTCACATAGGCTCTCCTATAGGTTTCTTATCAATTTAGCTATAGGCTATACTATAGGATACTAGCTTCACTCATAAATCCTCACACACACACTCACACAAGCTCACAACACTCACCCACACAAGCTAATATGGATGGAATGATATGGTGCAAAAGTGGACTGATTTATAAGACTTGTGGGGGTTGTTTTGAAGGTGGTTAGTGGGGTGTTAAGGGCTATCTATAGGGGCTATGGTTGGGGGGTTTTTGTGGGCTGCAAAATGGGGGAAAGGTGGGGGTATTTGGACAGCCAAAAGGGGTTTTAAGTGGGCTGTTTTGGTACAATAGGACAGCCATGTATGCTGAATTTTAGGAATGTTTTGTGGCTGTTTTGGAGGGGTTAAAGTGGACTGTTAGAGGGCAGCAGTAAGGGCAAGTTTGGGACATCATTACTTGGGTTTTGGGTGGACTATTTTGGAGTTTAAGGGCAGCTAGTGACAGCCATCATAAGGAAAATTCATGGACTGTTTTGAGGGGTAAATGATGGCTGTTTTGACAGCAAGAATGGGGGGATTTCTGGACTGTGGACTGCTGTTTTTGAATAGCAAAACATGGGTGTTCCTCCCCCTCCTAGCACTCTACACACCACTCATAACTCCTCTACTTCCTACACTCAACCACCACTCAACCAATTTCTCAAACACCTATCCTACACCAACACACACACAAACCCATGCCCTCTCTTGGCCGAACCTGTCAAGCTCTCTTCCCCAACACAAACAACATCACCCCATCACAAATATATCCACATATAACCCACCATATATATATACATATATATATATATATATATATATATATATATATATATATATATATATATATATATATATATATATATATATATATTTGACAACTAGGAATTTTATTGAAGAAAGCCCACAGGGGCGTGTACAAGGCCCAAAAGCAAAGCTGAGCCCGCCCACAGGGGACAGACCCGCCTGACTAGGCAACAGCCAAACAAAATACAAGCTACAAACGACAAAAAAAGGGGGCATGTGGCTGAAGCAAAATTCAAAATTTAAAAATCAAATAAAAGCGCCAGCTGGGGGGTACGTGGCGGTCCACGTGCGGGGACCGATGGGCACACGAACCGACGCTCGGTGCCCGAGGTGGCAGGGGCGGGGCCCGAGGAGCCTCGGGGCCCGGGGGCACCGCCCGAGGGCGCACCTCGGGGCTCCAGCGACGGCTGGGAACGGCTGCGGGGGCCGGGGAGTCGCGGAGGACATGGTGGAGGGGCCGTCGGGGAGGGTCCTGGCGCCGGCGAGGGCCACTGGAGGCGGCGAGGGAGCGGGCGGCTCAATGGTCCTTGGCACGAAGCGCGAGGTAGCGGGCGGCTCAATGGTCCTCGAGCCCCCACCGACGAGATGCCGAGGGGACCACCGCCGGGATGGGGCCGACGCAAAGGAGGCATGGGGCGTCGGCGGTGGCGAAGCCACGGTGGCGGGGAGAACAGTCCGAGGAGGGGACTGAACAAGAAGCCGACGGAGGGAGGGAGTGCGCCCAGTCCTAGAGGAGGGGAGGGGGTGACTCGGCAAGAGCGTGGCCGGGAAGGAGTGAGGGGGGTTCCCGCCGCCTGCCTGCAGGCTGGAGAGCGTCACTGGGAGCCACGGCGAGTCGGAGGGGGCCACGACGAGAGGGACGTCCGCTGCGAGCCGGAGTGGGGAGGGGGCCGCGACGAGAGGAACGTCCGCTGTGGGGCGCGGCCGCCGGCAGGGGAAGGTGCTCGGGCCGCGGTAGTGGTGGCGACTCGCACCAATCGAGAGAAGGACCACCTCCGCCGGGTGGTAGACGGGGACCCAGAGCAACCCCGAGTAGGCCGGGTGTTGCCAGTAAGCTCCGGCCGGGGAAGAGGGACACGGAGAGGAGGCAGGAATAGAGGGATCGGACGGGAGGGGGGCCTCCGCCACGGCGAAGGGATGCGCGTAGGGCGAGGGCGCGGAGAGGGATCCCGCGGCAGCGGCGGGAGGGAGCGCGGTGGAGGGGATCTCCGGGGGGGTGGCTGCAGCCGGGCAGGCGCGCGCCAGGGAGGGAAGACCCGGAGGAGGAGGATCAAGCTGAGCGGAGCTGGAAGCCGGAGGAGGAGGAGGGGCCGAAGTGAAAGCTGCCGGAGGACCGGAGGGGTGCTACGACGAGACGGAGGGGTCTACGGCCAAGGCAGGGAGGAGGCCCACAGCCGCGTCTGAGGGAGGAGCCGGAGGGATAGGGAGAGAGGGGGACTCCGGGAGGAAGGCGCCTAGAAGGGCGGGGGACTCCGGAGGTGCCGCTGTCGTGGTGACGGGCGGAGAGGTGGACACCACGGGCGGGGCAACTACGGCCGGAGGCACTGATGGCCGCCACAGGGGGAGGATGGCGGGAGGGAGAGCCACGGGGGGGCGGCGCTACGCCAGGGGCAGCGGGCGGAGAGAGAGAGCGGGACGGGGGGCCGAGGAGAGAGGGGGCCGGGGGCGGGCGTAGGCTCCTAGCGCGGCGACGTCTCCGACTGCCAGGGCGTCGGCTGCGACGATGGCGAGGGGGAGAGGAGGGAGTGCAGCCGCACCTCGGGCACACGCCGGCCGGGCCCGCCCATCCGAGGGGGGGTAAGGAGGAGGGGGAGATTTCGGCGGCGCGGCGCACGACCGGGAGCTGCCGGACTCCAGCCGACGGCGGGTGGCGGGTGGGAAAACCCTAGGAACGGAGAGTAGGCTCCTTCCAGAGGAAGGAACACCCAGACCATTCTGAATTTTTGATATTATATATATATATATATATATATATATATATATATATATATATATATATATATAGGGTTAATTAGTTGTTCCCCCTATGGTTTGTACGTATTTTGGTAACTGTCCCTGTTGTTTTAAAAATAAAAAACACCCCCCTGGTTTATAAAGTTAATTAGTTATACCCCCTAGTGCATAGAAGAAAATGAGTGAAAAATTAAGCAGCCAAGGGTGTGTTCTTTATTTTTGAAACAATGGGGACAATTATCAAAATACGTACAAACCATAGGGGGATACAACTAATTAACCCATATATATATATATATATATATATATATATATATATATATATATATATATATATATATGTATGTATGTATATATATATATATATATATATATATATATATATATATATTATAGGAATATGATACATGGAAAAATACATTCTCAAAACATGTAAAAATCTGGAATCATGTTAGAATAGCATGAAAACAACACACCAATAATTCTACAAGTGTCAAAATATTATTTTCTCCATTAGGACACAAACCTACACATTGGACACCTCTAAAAATGCCCAAAGGACACAAAATGGTCTCAAATGGAGACACAACCATGGGAAATATTTCTATTGGGTTCCTAACCATTCTACATGAGAGGGAGAATTAATTTGGAGAAGAGATTACCTAATTTTGGAGAAGGAACAATGGTGGAGCTCTCAAGAAAAATGGAGGAAACCCTTGGAGAAGAAGAAGAAAGTGGATGAGAATAAAAGATGAGGTTTCTCTCTCCTATCCACCTACATGTGGCTGGACATATGGCTCCAAAACCCCCCTTTTCCTAATCACAAGTTTGCCCCTCTATTGTTTTATTAGCTCCTTACAAGGTTGCTTAGGGTTTGGGGTTAAAAATGTAAATCTAAAGTTCTAATTAGGTCTAACCTAATCCATGGGGTCATGATTAATCTCTCTAACTTTTGATGGTAATATTATGGGCCATGGCTAGCTAGTGTGTGGGCCCGCTAAGGTCAAAACTACCCCGGGTCCCCGAAACAAGTCAAAACAAGTCGAAATGAGTTGAATTTCAAACCCGATTCAAATAACCCAAAAATAATACAATAAATAAATAAATAATTCCAAAATAATTTTTAAAGTAGAAAATTACCAAAATACCCCTGTTCATGAAAACTAGGGGTGGCAAATCTATCCACCTTAAAAAATTTCGTCCTCGAAATTAAAACCAAACAATAGTAAAATTTCAAATTCACAAGTCATGGTTAAAATTTTTAAATGATTAAAATCTCAAAAATCGAAGCAGGAATTAAATGACTAAATTTATAAAATTTAAAGTTACTCTCAAATATAAGTCTATCCACCAAAAAATCATCCAAAAACTTAAAACAAAGTAAACATAGAAAATTCATGCAATTTGTTAATCGTATGCGTCTGTCCAATAATCATGATACTCAGAATCTCCGTCATGCCAGTGAGCAAGGCTACGATAATCACAGAGTTCTCAACAACGGTACATACCTCTAGAATTATGGTATTTAAAATTTTTGCATTGCCGCTAGCTTGGCAGCGAAAACCTTAAATTTCCATACCCTAGGAATACGTCCATAGTCCGACTATATGTCCTCACTCTGCCTGCTAGCATGACCCTAGAGGATTCTAAAATCTCATAATCGAGGCGACCTAGCCCATTCGACTTATCTCAGAAAATGTCACATCACAAGAATAAAATTTCATCCAACGAGCAAAGAACAGATAGAAACGAAGTTCAAGACTGTTTATGAGGAAGCAATACGGAAATGAGATCGAAAGATTGGAACCTGCTATCTGCTCTGCTACTGCCTGAGTGGGCTCAACTGCCATGGCGAACGCACGCCCTTGCTGGCCTCCTCTAGCCTGTCGCACTCTATCCTGGCCTGCCTGTCTGGCTGCACGGGCAGCACAGTCCCTCATCTGATGATCTGGAGCTCCACAGAACAGACAAACTCCCAGCCTCAATCTACAGACCTCCCCGGTGTGCCTTATCTTCTTGCAGAAGGCACACTGGATGGCCTGCCTCTCGTCCTGTCCCTGGTGCTGCTGGGCACGCGTCGGTGCCTGCTGGAACTGCAACTGAGGCTGCTGCTGCTGATACTGCCTCTGCTGAAAGTGTGGGCGCTTCGCTAGCCCTGCACTCGAACTAGCTCTAAGAGCGTCGCTGCTCCTCTTCGGCCTGAGGTCGAAGTCCTCCTCTGCAATCTGAGCCTCCATAAGGATCTGCTCGAAGGTCACGTCTCGTCGCCCAGATGTGCGAGTGCGCACTGCATGAATGAGACCCCTTCTGAACTTCTGGGCCTTGCACCCCTCATCCTGAACCAAACTGGGTGCAAACCTGCTTGCTGCGTACTCGTCCACCGACGAGTTCCCTTGCACCAAACTGGCAAACTGCCCCTCCAAAGCTGACACGGCTACGTACGGGTAGAACTTCTCCTTAAAGAGTTTCCTGAAGTCCTCCCAAGATAATCCCCTCACTGACGCACGCGGATCCGTGCGGTACCAAGTCAGCGCTATATCGAAGAACTGGCTCGCTGCAGACGTCACCCACAGACCTCTCGGGACCTCTGCCAACTCCAGACTCTGCTGGACATCCTCTAGCCAGTCGTCCGCGTATAGGATACCCTCGGTACCCTTGAACTCCCGCGGGTTCATCTTTCTGAAGTGGAGGTATGTACCGGGCCTCCCCTGACCCTGCTGCTGATCTGGTGCTCCCTGAACTGTAGCCTGTGCACCTCTCTCCACTGCTGCCATAGCTAGCTGATGCGAGTTCTCCATGGTCTGTCGGAACACCTCTGTTTGATGGTGCTGTGTCTCTGCCTGTGCTCTCTGTGTCTGCAGCATCTGCTGCAGAAGGGCCATCATCCCCTGGGTATCGGTCGGTAGCGGAGACGGCTGTGAAAGGATATCAGGGATGACTATGGATGGTCTCACTACTAGAGGTGGAAGACCTCCTGAAATTGTCGCTGCTGCTCCCGCCTGAAGGGCAGGGACTGAGGTGGCAGCTCCCTGAACTGCAGCTCCCTCTGCTGAAGGTGGAAGACCTCCGGGAACTGCTGCTGCTACTCTTGCCTGAAGGGCAGGGACTGAGGCTACTGCTCTCTCGGCTGCTGCTCCCGTAGTCGGAGGTTGAAGGCCTTCCGGATCTGACCTCTCTAGAACTGTACTCGGCCCTGCTGCCTGAGAACGAGTCACCGTCATCCTGAAGATGAATTGAACCCAAGAGATCAATATGGCACAAGATAAGATATTATCAAGAAGGACAATTGAATTCAAATGCAATAAGAGTTGTCATGGTAATCAAAAGATCAGAATTTTTCCTAAAATGTGATTGAGTAACTCCTACCATACCCAAATCCTACATCCTAGATGCAGGCTCATAATTGGCACTCTAAGTCGAGCACCATTACGAGATCGCAGTATTTGTGATTCTGACCTGCATGGGCTACCACAAAAATGTGTCACGACCCGCACCCTAGAGTGGGGCACGAGCACGTGGTTACGTCCAGCCTACGCCGCAGAATCGGCGGTAGAACGCTGTATATAGGGTCTGTAAATACTACGACTAAAATAGATAAATGTACCTGTACAGTATATACCCTCCGAATAGAGGTGACATAGCAATACAGTCTCAATCACATATATCAAAACTAAGGTAGATAACAAGGAACAGAGATACGATAGATAAAACAGGAAATGAGTCCAAGATCCACAAGTCAGAGCTATACACAAAATATCCAGAGTCTCAGAAAATATATAATAGGTACTACAAATCTGAAAGTGCTAGCTGGCTCGCAGGCCAGGCAAATCTAGCTAAACTACACTACTCAGGGTGACCAAAATCTAGTGGCTCTACCAACAAGCCACAGTCTAAGTCTACTTCGTCAGACTCTACTCCATAGTAGGTCGGGCAATCAGCCTCTGAATCATCTGTAAAATTTGTCAACGGTATCCTGTCAGGAAAATGAGCAAGTACAAACACCAACAGCAGTTCCATATGAATTGATAAATTCTATAAGAGACAGTGTAATAAAATACAAGACAAAATCAACTGGAAATATATATAATGGTGTGAGTACTGAAAAGGACGACAATATGAATGTAAATAGGGCGACTTGGAAACTATTCGAAAAGCCAAGTTATAACCCCTAACCAAACAAGGACTGGGGCTGTAACCCTTCTCCCGAACAGAACTTAGTCACCACAGATAATAAATGTAAAAGGTGCCTTGAATTATTAGTGCGTCATGTGATCGGTTTGGAAAACATGTTCAAGATTTCCATCTGACCGGCTACGAACAAATAACAAGTGTGAAACAACAAGTATGAAGATAAGGCCGGTCACCATGGAAAGTTGTGAACAAGTAGCTATGGACAAGTGTCAAGTACAAGTGTGAAACAACAAGTGGGTATTTTGATCACACAACCACTAATAACTCTCCATCCCCGAATAGTATAAAAGATCCGATCATAACACGTCATGACACGAGATTTAAGAGCAGGTGATTAGCCCACTCCCAAGTCTATGTCTATACAAGTACAAGTAACAAATCGAGTCATGTACTAATATACCAAGTAATCCGGGAATAACATCTCACGACAGGATCCGACATATACTAGTCCGTAAAATATTGTGTCTGGAAATCAAGTAAGACACTACGACTGAATCGGATATAGTAGAAATTAAGACAATGAAAACTATTAGTGAATGTACTCGCCTGTGGTCCTGAGCTGATAGGGTGAACAGACGCTCAGAGCGATCACAGACCTAAGATAAGATACTATGAGTCAAACAAGACTAAATACTGAAAAAGGAAGCTAATATAATCCATAAATGCAAGTCTAAGTCAAAAATAGGTCAATCTAGGTTAAACTAAGTCATACTAGGTCACTGGGAGTCAATCCAAGTCAAACTAGGTCGAACGGGGTCAAGGGTTGACTTACAGTTGACTTTTGGTAAAAAAGTCAACACTGGTCAACTCTGGTCAACACTGAGTCAACCCTGGGTCAACCCTAGGTCAAACTAGTCTAATATTGACTAACAGTTGATTTTCAGTCAACTGGTCAACACTGGTTTGGTTTCGGTCAAATCGGGTCGCTTAAAGACTAAGTTTGACTCTCGGTTGACTTTTGGTCAAAAAGGTCAACCGACGTCAAAACTAGTCTATGAGTACTATATTTGATCATTACCAACCACAGAAATCAAGTTCTAACTCTATCTTAGGCTTCTAACACCAATATCCTATTTCTAGGCAAAACTAGCATTTACCCTTCTAAGGTAAATCCCGATACCTTGTCCAATACCAATGAAATCCCGCAAATACCCATGGTACTAGCCTATACTCCTTAGGGTAGCTAGATATCTACCCATCTAAGGTTTACCTACCAAGAATAATGGGTAGCCTAGGTATCTAGGCCATGTTAGGATACGGGGTATTGATTTACCCTATTATCTATCCTATCTCATGAATTTTACCTTTTTCTCTACCACACTCTTCTACACCACTCACTCTCACATGATACACTCCTATATCTCACTCCCATAGGCTCTCCTATAGGTTTCCTATCAATTTAGCTATAGGCTATACTATAGGATACTAGTTTCACTCATAAACCCTCACACACACACTCACACAAGCTCACAAACACTCACCCAAACAAGCTAATATGGATGGAATGATATGGTGCAAAAGTGGACTGATTAAGAAGACTTGTGGGGGTTGTTTTGAAGGTGGTTAGTGGGGTGTTAAGGGCTATCTATAGGGGCTGTGGTTGGAGGGTTTTTGTGGGCTGCAAAATGGGGGAAATATGGGGGTATTTGGACAGCCAAAGGGGGTTTTAAGTGGGCTGTTTTGGTATAATAGGACAGCCATGTATGCTGAATTTTAGGACTGTTTTATGGCTGTTTTGGAGGGGTTAAAGTGGACTGTTAGAGGGTAGCAGTAAGGGCAAGTTTGGGACAACAGTACATGGGTTTTGGGTGGACTGTTTTAGAGTTTAAGGGCAGCTAGTGACAGCCATCATAAGGAAAATTCATGGACTGTTTTGAGGGGTAAATGGTGGCTGTTTTGACAGCAAGAATGAGGGGATTTCTGGACTGTGGGCTGCTATTTTTGGACAGCAAAACATGGGTGTTCCTCCCCCTCCTAGCACTCTACATACCACTCGCAACTCCTCTACTTCCTACACTCAACCACCACTTAACCAATTTCTCAAACACCTATCCTACACCAACACACACACAAACCCATGCCCTCTCTTGGCCGAACCTGTCAAGCTCTCTTCCCCAATACAAACAACATCACCCCATCACAAATATATCCACATATAACCCACCATATATATATATATATATATATATATATATATATATATATATATATTATAGGAATATGATACATGGAAAAATACATTCTCAAAACATGTAAAAATCTGGAATCAAGTTAGAATAGCATCAAAACAACACACCAATAATTCTACAACTGTCCAAATAGAGTTTTCTCCATTAGGACACAAACCTACACATTGGACACCTCTAGAAATGCCCAAAAGACACAAAGTGGTCTCAAATGGAGACACAACCATGGGAAATATTCCTATTGGATTCCTAACCATTCTACATGAGAGGGAGAATTAATTTGAAGAAGAGATTACTTAATTTTGGAGAAGGAACAATGGTGGAGCCCTCAAAAAAAATGGAGGAAACCCTTTGTAATGCCTGTAGTTCGTATTACGTATCTTGGAATACGTGTACGTATTTGTTCTTATATTGCATATCTCTTAGCTTGGCCCGGTTTATTTTGGGTTGGTTCGGCTAGACTTGGGTTGCCTTGGTTCATCATGAACCAAGGGGAGAACCCCTACCTACCACCACCATCATCCTTTATTAACCTATTCCTTTATTCTCTCTCTTTATTTACTTCTTCTTCTCTCACCATTACTTCTTCAACCACCAGGAGAGTGAGAGAGAGAGAGCTTAGGCAAGTGCATCTTGCTTCATGGAGGAACACAAATTTTATTGTTCTATTCTCTTCTTCACAGTATTCTAAGACACATTAGTGCTTGGCATTTTCAATTTCCATGGCTAAATTCTTCTAGATCTAAGATTATAGTATTTTCGGATTTCTTGGGTTTTGATCTATTTAACTTTATTATTTCTAAGTTTTGATGGTTCCATGTTGTAGAAAATTTCGTTCTACCCCATTTTGACCTATGAAAGTCCAAATTTGGACTCACGATGAAGGTTTTATGGAGCTTGGAAGATATAGGTTCCATGGCCATCCTTCTCAGACTTTCTGAAAAGATGGGTACCCACTTACTTAGCCGCATAGATGGGTACCCACTTACCCAGCCGCATGAGATTTATTCACTTAGCCGCATGGGTACCCACTTACTTTGCCGCATAGATGGGTACCCACTTACCCAGCCGCATGAGATTTATTCACTTAGCCGCATGGGTACCCACTTACTTAGCCACATAGATGGGTACCCACTTACTCAGCCGCATAGATGGGTACCCACTTACTCAGCCGCATGAGAGTCATTCACTCAGCCGCATGAGATTCATCCACCCAGCCGCATGAGATTCATCTTACTTAGCCGCATAGATGGGTACCCACTTACTTAGCCGCATAGATGGATACCCACTTACTCAGCCGCATGAGAGTCATTCACTCAGCGGCATGAGATTCGCTTACCCAGCCGCATGAGATTCATTTCACTCAGCCGCATAGATGGGTACCCACTTACTTAGTCGCATAGATGGGTACCCACTTGCTCAGCCGCATGAGAGTCATTCACTCAGCCGCATGAGATTCGCTTATCCAGCCGCATGAGATTCATTTCACTCAGCCGCATAGATGGGTACCCACTTACTCAGCCGCATAGATGGGTACCCATCTACTGCCGCATGAGCCCCCAATTCACCCTCTGCCGTATAGTGTCTAAATTGATTGTTTTTCTTGTCCTATTTGGCTGATTTATGGTCAAAATTTCTTCCAACTTCTAACATAAAAGTTGTAGATCTTTTCCTTGGCTTCAAGAATATGTTATTAACTATTTATGCAACTTTTCTTATTTATAATGTTGTAACGATAGAACACGATAGTGGCCCGTCATGGTGCACTCTTGATAAGTAATCCTGACATGATACACCTCGATATGCTGTTACGACAGCTAGCACGACATGACAAGTATGAAAGACCTGGACACCGTGGGCGATTGTGTTTGTACAAATAAATTGTTACTGTCTTGCATCATGTCTAGGATGGGGATCCCTGAGTACCACGGTCAGGGGTGCCTACTAAAATTGACTAAGGCTAATTAACTAGAATAATTCATTAGTCATGAAGAGATTTCCAGCTACAGGCAATCCCGTTATCTGGGCGCATTAAGTGGAATTGTAGCCTACCGATGAGTAGGGCACATTTCCAGCACACAGTCATGTGGTGCACCCTTTATAAATAGACATTCGACTCGGATAATCGGATGGTCTGCAGGGCTTGTGGCTGTTGGGATAATGTCATTGCATCTTGCTAGTAACTAGGCTGTGATAACCCTAGTTAGTTAAAAGTATCAAGCCGTACTCTTGATTGGCCGTGATTGATGGGATGAAGTTTATTCCAGCTTAGTCTTATCCTGATCCTGTACAAGATTGGGACATGACATGATTATTGATGCTTGCCTTGACAATAACGATCAGGGGTCCAGTTCTGTTCAGGCGAAGGGTTACAACCCCGGTCCTTGTTTGGTTTAAGGGTTGTAACCTGGCTTTCGGAGCAGTTCTGTGTCGTCTCTTCGTTTATTGTCTTATTGCAACCCCATGCCATGCTCGTCATGTTCTTTTACCTTATTTCAATACCATGATTATTTATACTGGCCTTAGCAATAAAGATCAGGGGTCCAGTTCTGTTCAGGCGAAGGGTTACAACCCCGGTCCTTGTTTGGTTTAAGGGTTGTAACCTGGCTCCCGGAGCAGTTCTGTGTCCTCTCTTCGTTTATTGTCTTCACTATACCAATAGTATTTGAGACGAGTTTCTATTCAGGTGAAGGGTTACAACCCCGGTCCTTGTTTGGTTTAAGGGTTGTGACCTGGCTACTTGAATGGTTTCTTCGTACTTAGTTTACTGTTGTTATCTCTATTATTATCAGTTCTTTATTTATTATCTTTAATATTATATTGTGATAGGCTGGTTTTAGTTCCTAAGTGAAGCCTCCTTTGTGGTACTTGCTCTTTCTGGGGTTTGACCCAGCTGGTTTTGTGTGGCCAGATATCGGAGCAGCACCAGAGGATCCACCTGTCTTCCAGCCAGATGGTGACCACCAGGCGTAACCCTGGCAACGAGTGGGTTTCTTTTTGTCCTCCCACTTTATTGTAAAATTATTCTTTTGAGGCGTTCAGCCGGCGAGCACGTGTTAGCTCGTATTGTACCTTATTTACTGTCTGCCTACGGGCTGTAACATGATTGACATATCCTAGGGTTGATCATGTATGACTAAACTCTTGCTAGTCCTGACATTTTGTAACGACTAGCTTCATGATCAGCTGAATATGTAATGTTTGGGACGCCTTACTATTGTATATTTGGTGATCTTACATCTTGTAACACTTACTTGCTTGTGATTGAGACACTAGGATTGTTCATGACCATAAGAGACTGTTGGCTTGTAGTTAAACCCTCATGTATCTAGACAGCCGTGACCGTATAGCGAGGTGGGTTGCACTTCAATATACGTAGCTGGCTATGTCTGCTCCCGCTCTCCAGTATTCTGGTTCTGGGACGTGACATGGTTTAAGTGGTGGCCCATGCAGGTCTTGTAAATCAAGATATGTGAGGGTTTACCGAATAGATGTCTCAATCAGTACTTGCCCTTGATCTCTGCTCGTATCTTCTGAATCCCTGTAATCTTGACCTGATCACATGCTTGTATCGTTGATCTGTCCTGGTCCTTCCTTATTGTTCTCTATGTCGTCTTCTTCAGCGGCATTGTTCCTGGACCTGCCGATCAGCAAGGCGGTGCACCTCCAGCGGACCAGCAGCAACCCGGAGATCAAGCCCAGCATTCCGGAGTAGCCTCCAGAGTCGAGCCTATTGGAGAAGAGCCACCAGTCCAGCCAGTTCAGCCTGCCGAGCCTGATGATGGCACTTTGGTGGGTCTCATCAGGTCCCTATTAGATTCCCAGGATCGTCGCAGAGATGCCTTGTACCAGGCGGTGGCAGATGCTTTGACAAGAGGCGGTCATCAGGGTAATAGTGCGGCCAACAGCTTCAAGCGCTTGAACCCTCCCTTCTTCGACGCAGTGAAGATGTGATCGCTGCAGATGCATGGCTTCAGGACACCGAGGTGATTCTAGAAGCAGCCAGGACCCCCGAGATCGAGAAGGTCGCCGTGGTACGCCTACAATTATTGGATCTTGCCCGTAGCTGGTGGGCAGCACAGGCCGAAGGATTAGTGGCCCCTATTTCATGGCCGGTATTCAGAGAGAGATTCCAGACCAAGTATTTTGATGCTGTAGCTCGGTATGATCTACAGACGAGGTTCACCAATCTGAAGCAGATGGGCAGGACAGTCGATGGATATGCGGCCGAGTTTTCCAGACTCAGTCGGTTTGCTCCCACCTTGGTGGCAACCGAGTATGATAGAGCCCAGCGATTCCAGCAAGGGCTTCACCTGGAGATTCTATTGGCAGTTGAACAGTTTGAGCATCAGACTTTTGATGCAGTCTTGAGAGCAGCTCGGAGGCATGAGTACACCTTCCAGAGGATCGTGGATAGGACCGGAGGTCGGAAGCGATCTCACGGTCAGATGAATCAGTCTTCAGCACCAGCCCCGGCAGCCAGGGCTTTGACCATTGGAGCCCCGAGGCGGGCGACCTCAGTGACGTCGGTTCAGCATTCAGCCCCGATGCACCCTCAGCAGCAGAAGCAGAAGCAGTCTTCCGCAGTGGGATGTTCACACTGCGGGAAGCCAGGGCATGTGGTGTCCGAGTGTCGCAGAGCACAGGGTTTGTGCTTGGCTTGTGGTGCCCTAGACCACAGGATTGGGAACTGCCCGAACAGGGGGAGTTCATCCTCAGCCCTCACTAGTACTTCGGTGAGAGGACCAGTACCAGTCCAGCAGCAGCAGCAGCTGCAGTACCCGTTCTCGAGGCCGTTGCCAACGCAGGCCCAGGCGTTCCAGCAGTAGAGACCGCAGCAGTATGCCCAAGCCCAAGCCCTGATCCAGAGTAGGCAGAGGAATTTTTAGCAGAGGGGACCCGCACCCAGAGGACATGGTCAAGTGCTGGCTTTGACCATGGGAGAGGAAGGAATAGCACCAGGTGAGGTGGTGGCAGGTACTATTCTCGTCAACACCTTTCCAGCTTCAGTATTATTTGATTCTGGTGCCTCGTATTCATTTATGTCTGCACGATTCGCGACACGGATAGGACTGGAGCCCGAGTCATTATCAGTAAGGCTCAATATACTTACTGGTAACGGACTTGTGGGAGTAGATAGGGTATTTTCCTCGTGTCGGATCGTAGTTAGCGGTAGAGAATTCTCCGCTAGATTGATAGAGTTCCCGATGGCCGATTATGATGTGGTCTTAGGGATGGATTGGTTGAGGGACCAGTATGCTAGGATAGACTGCCACATTGGCAGGGTTATTTTTAGCATTCCAGGCGAGCCGGAGTTTTCCTTCTCCCGAGGCGAAGTTGAACCTTCTACTCCAGTATTGCGGATGGCAGTAGCAGCAGTGCAGTTACCCCGAATAGTAGAAGAGTTTCCAGATATTTTCCCAGAAGAGCTTCCAGGGATGTCGCCAGAGCGAGAGATCGAGTTCACCATAGACTTGATTCCTGGGACAGCTCCCGTGTCGGAGAGAGTCTACAGGATGGCACCGTCAGAGCTAGAGATATTGTACAAGATGATTGAAGAACTAAGAACCAAGGGATTCATTCGTACTAGTGGATCGCCCTGGGAAGCCCCGATGCTTCTTGTGAAAAAGAAGGATGGTACGTCCAGGTTATGTGTAGATTATCGTACCTTAAACTCAGTGACGATCAAGAACAGATACCCTCTTCCGAGGATAGATGACTTGTTTGATCAACTCCAAGGGGCAGCAGTGTTCTCGAAGATCAACTTGCGATCAGGGTACCATCAGATCAGAGTCAGAGAGCAGGACATCCCAAAGACAGCTTTTAGATCCCGATATGGGCATTGGGAGTTCCTTGTTATGCCCTTTGGAGCAACCAACGCACCGGCAGTATTCATGGACCTCATGAATCGTATCTTTATGCCTTATTTGGATCAGTTCGTGATTGTGTTCCTAGACGATATCCTGGTCTACAGCAAGAGTGAGGCGGAGCATGAGCAGCATCTCAGAATTGTCCTCCAGATTCTTCGAGAGCACCAGTTGTATGCCAAGTTTAGTAAATGCGAGTTCTGGCTCGATCGCATTTCATACTTGGGTCATATCATCACCAGAGGAGGAGTTGAAGTGGATCCCCAGAAGATCGTCGCCATTGAAACGTGGCCGGTACCTAGCACAGTTGCAGAAGTTCGCAGTTTTCATGGAGTGGCCGGTTACTACCGGCGATTTGTTTCAGACTTTGCTCGGATCTCAGCGCCATTGACCCAGTTGACCCGTAAGGATGTACAGTTTGCTTGGACAGCAGAGTGCCAGGATTCTTTTGAGAAGTTGAACCGAGGCTTGATGACGGCTCCTATTCTCACGCTTCCAGATGGAACCGGAGGATTCTCAGTATATTGTGATGCTTCAGGCAGAGGCTTAGGATGTGTTCTGATGCAGCATGGGAAGGTAATAGCTTATGCATCACGACAATTTCGTGATCATGAGAGGAATTACCCCACCCATGACTTAGAGCTGGCAGCTGTAGTATTTGTACTTAAGTTGTGGAGACACTACCTGTATGGAGATAGGGTGGAGATTTTCACCGACCACAAGAGCCTGAAGTATGTTTTCACCCAGAAGGATCTCAATATGCGTCAGAGAAGATGGCTAGAGCTGTTAGTGGATTATGATGTCAACCTGCAGTATCACCCAGGAAAGGCCAACGTTGTTGCAGATGTATTAAGCAGGAGAGCCGGAGTTTATTTCCTAACAGCGCAACCAGAGCTGTTAGCCGATCTTCAGAAGATGGGAATAGAAGTTGTCCTCCCTTCCAGTATGGAATTGATGGCCAGCATGCAAGTTCAGTCCACTATAGTCGAGAGGATCCGGATGGCGCAGTCAGCAGATTCAAAGCTTCAGCGACTCAGAGCAGAGTGCGAGGCAGGACGAAGACCAGAGTTATGTATCCATGAAGACGGTACCCTTCGACATGGAAAGCGTCTTTGTGTACCCAGTGGAGATATCAGACAGGAGATCATGACAGAGGCTCACAGTTCGCAGTATTCCATCCATCCCGGTGGCACGAAGATGTACCGTGATATTCGCCAGTACTTTTGGTGGAATGGCATGAAGAGGAAGATAGCTCGGTTTGTCTCTCGGTGTTTGGTTTGCCAACAAGTTAAAGCTGAACATCAGAGGCCGGCTGGACTTCTTCAGCCCTTGCCGATCCCAGAATGGAAGTGGGAGCATGTGACCATGGATTTTGTGACCGGATTACCTAGATCCCCAGCTTGTAGAGATGCTATCTGGGTTATAGTTGATCGGCTCACGAAGGTGGCTCACTTTCTCCCGTTCAGAGTAGGTCAGTCGACGGCTCAGCTAGCGGAGGTGTATCTTCGGCAGATTATCAGATTGCACGGAGTACCAGTCAGTATCACCTCGGACAGAGATTCGAGATTCACGTCGCACTTTTGGCGCAGCTTGCAAGAGAGTTTGGGGACTCGCCTCCAGTTCAGCTCAGCGTATCACCCGCAGACAGATGGCCAGTCAGAACGTACGATCCAGACTCTCGAAGATATGTTGAGATCATGTACACTCGACTTCGGTGGTTCGTGGGAAGATCACCTGCACCTAGTAGAGTTCTCGTACAATAACAGTTTCCAGGCCAGTATCCAGATGGCCCCGTTCGAGGCACTGTATGGTAGGAAGTGTCGATCCCCGCTAGCATGGGACGATGTCGAAGAGAGACAGATGCTCGGTCCAAAAATGATTGCTCAGACAGTTGAGGTGGTCAGAAGAGTCCGAGATCATCTTCGAGTTGCACAAGATCGCCAGCGTCATTGGGCCGATTCTCATCGACGACCCCTTGAATTTTCTGTCGGCGATCATGTATTCCTTAGGATCTCGTCTACCCGTGGCGTCATTCGTTTCGGCGTACAGGGCAAGCTTAGTCCAAGGTATATAGGACCGTTTGACATTCTGGAGCGAGTAGGAGATGTATCCTATCGTCTCGCTCTTCCGCCGTCGCTATGCGAGGTGCATGACGTGTTCCATGTATCCCAATTACGACGGTATATCCCAGACCCGAGCCACATCCTAGATCATTCGGAATTGGTTGTTGGTACCAACCTTTCGTATGAGGAGAGGCCCGTGTCTATATTAGACCGAAGAGAGAAGACACTCAAGAACAAGACTATCAAGTTAGTCCGAGTTGCTAGGGGTCATCACTCTTTGGGTGAGTCAACGTGGGAGCGTGAAGATGACATCCGATCGCGATATCCCGACCTGTTTGACTCATAAGGTATAATGTCTTTCTTATGCCTCATGCCATCGATTCCTTGCTTGCATGATTGATTGTTTGTCTAGTTATAACTTGCTTGTGATTAGTATAGCTTGTTCTTGCCACTCTAGCCTCTTGATTAAATTCCGAGGACGGAATTCTTTTAAGGTGGGTAGAGTTGTAATGCCTGTAATTCGTATTACGTAACTTGGAATATGTGTACGTATTTGTTCTTGTATTGCATATCTCTTAGCTTGGCCCGGTTTATTTTGGGTTGGTTCGGCTAGACTTGGGTTGCCTTGGTTCATCATGAACCAAGGGGAGAACCCCTACCTACCACCACCATCATCCTTTATTAACCTATTCCTTTATTCTCTCTCTTCATTTACTTCTTCTTCTCCCACTATTACTTCTTCAACCACCAGGAGAGTGAGAGAGAGAGAGAGCCTAGGCAAGTGCATCTTGCTTCATGGAGGAACACAAATTTTATTATTCTATTCTCTTCTTCACAGCATTCTAAGACACTTTAGTGCTTGGCATTTTCAATTTCCATGGCTAAATTCTTCTAGATCTAAGATTATAGTATTTTCAGATTTCTTGGGTTTTGATCTATTTAACTTTATTATTTCTAAGTTTTGATGGTTCCATGTTGTAGAAAATTTTGTTCTACCCCATTTTGACCTATGGAAGTCCAAATTTGGACTCACGATGAAGGTTTTATGGAGCTTGGAAGATATGGGTTCCATGGCCATCTTTCTCAGACTTTCTGAAAAGATGGGTACCCACTTACTTAGCCGCATAGATGGGTACCCACTTACCCAGCCGTATGAGATTTATTCACTTAGCCGCATGGGTACCCACTTACTTAGCCGCATAGATGGGTACCCACTTACCCAGCCGCATGAGATTTATTCACTTAGCCGCATGGGTACCCACTTACTTAGCCGCATAGATGGGTACCCACTTACTCAGCCGCATGAGAGTCATTCACTCAGCCGCATGAGATTCATCCACCCAGCCGCATGAGATTCATCTTACTTAGCCGCATAGATGGGTACCCACTTACTTAGCCGCATAGATGGGTACCCATTTACTCAGCCGCATGAGAGTCATTCACTCAGCCGCATGAGATTCGCTTACCCAGCCGCATGAGATTCATTTCACTCAGCCGCATAGATGGGTACCCACTTACTTAGCCGCATAGATGGGTACCCACTTACTCAGCCGCATGAGAGTCATTCACTCAGCCGCATGAGATTCGCTTACCCAGCCGCATGAGATTCATTTCACTCAGCCGCATAGATGGGTACCCACTTACTCAGCCGCATAGATGGGTACCCATCTACTGCCGCATGAGCCCCCAATTCACCCTTGGCCGTATAGTGTCTAAATTGATTGTTTTTCTTGTCCTATTTGGCTGATTTATGGTCAAAATTTCTTCCAACTTCCAACATAAAAGTTGTAGATCTTTTCCTTGGCTTCAAGAATATGTTATTAACTATTTATGCAACTTTTCTCATTTATAATATTGTAACGATAGAACACGATAGTGGCCCGTCATGGTGCACTCTTAATAAGTAACCCTGACATGATACACCTCGATATGCTGTTAGGACAGCTAGCACGATACGACAAGTATGAAAGACCTGGACACCGTGGACGATTGTGTTTGTACAAATAAATTGATACTGTCTTGCATCATGTCTAGGATGGGGATCCCTGAGTACCACGGTCAGGGGTGCCTACTGAAATTGACTAAGGCTAATTAACTAGAATGATTCATTAGTCATGAAGAGATTTCCAGCTACAGGCAATCCCGTTATCTGGGCGCATTAAGTGGAATTGTAGCCTACCGATGAGTAGGGCGCATTTCCAGCACACAGTCATGTGGTGTACCCTTTATAAACAGACATTCGACTCGGATAACCGGATGGTCTGCAGGGCTTGTGGCTGTTGGGATAATCTCATTGCATCTTGCTAGTAACTAGGCTGTGATAACCCTAGTTAGTTAAAAGTATCAAGCCGTACTCTTGATTGGCCGTGATTGATGGGATGAAGTTTATTCCAGCTTAGTCTTATCCTGATCCTGTACAAGATTGGGACATGACATGATTATTGATGCTTGCCTTAACAATAACGATCAGGGGTCCAGTTATGTTCAGGCGAAGGGTTACAACCCCGGTCCTTGTTTGGTTTAAGGGTTGTAACCTGGCTTCCGGAGCAGTTCTGTGTCGTCTCTTCGTTTATTGTCTTATTGCAACCCCATGCCATGCTCGTCATGTTCTTTTACCTTATTTCAATACCATGATTATTTATACTGGCCTTAGCAATAAAGATCAGGGGTCCAGTTCTGTTCTTGCGAAGGGTTACAACCCCGGTCCTTGTTTGGTTTAAGGGTTGTAACCTGGCTCCCGGAGCAGTTCTGTGTCCTCTCTTCGTTTATTGTCTTTACTATACCAATAGTATTTGAGACGAGTTTCTATTCAGGTGAAGGGTTACAACCCCGGTCCTTGTTTGGTTTAAGGGTTGTGACCTGGCTACTTGAATGGTTTCTTCGTACTCAGTTTACTGTTGTTATCTCTATTATTAACAGTTCTTTATTTATTATCTTTAATATTCTATTGTGTGGCACTTGCTCTTTCTGGGGTTTGACCCAGCTGGTTTTGTGTGGCCAGATATCGGAGCAGCACCAGAGGATCCACCTGTCTTCCAGCCAGATGGTGACCACCAGGCGTAACCCTGGCAACGAGTGGATTTCTTTTTATCCTCCCACTTTATTATAAAATTATTCTTTTGAGGCGTTTAGCCGGCGAGCACGTGTTAGCTCGTATTGTACCTTATTTACTGTCTGCCTACGGGCTGTAACATGATTGACATATCCTAGGGTTGATCATGTATGACTAAACTCTTGCTAATCCTGACATTTTGTAACGACTAGCTTCATGATCAGCTGAATATGTAATGTTTGGGACACCTTACTATTGTATATTTGGTGATCTTATATCTTGTAACACTTACTTGCTTGTGATTGAGAAACTAGGATTGTTCATGACCATAAGAGACTGTTGGCTTGTAGTTAAACCCTCATATATCTAGAGAGCCGTGACCGTATAGCGAGGTGGGTTGCACTTTAATATACGTAGCTGGCTATGTCTGCTCCCGCTCTCCAGTATTCTCGTTCTGGGGCGTGACACCCTTGGAGAAGAAGAAGAAGAAAGTGGATGAAAATAAAAGATGGGGTTTCTCTCTCCTATCCACCTACATGTGGCTGGACATATGGCTCCAAAACCCCCTTTTCCTAATTACAAGTTTGCCCCTCTATTATTTTATTAGCTCCTTACAAGGTTGCTTAGGGTTTGGGGTTAAAAATGTAAATCTAAAGTTCTAATTAGGTCTAACCTAATCCATGGGGTCATGATTAATCCCTCTAACTTTTGATGGTAATATTGTGGGCTATGGCTAGCTAGTGTGTGGGCCCGCTAAGGTCAAAACTACCCTGGGTCCCCGAAACAAGTCAAAACAAGTCGGAATGAGTTGAAATTCGAACCCGATTCAAATAACCCCAAAATAATACAATAAATAAATAATTCCAAAATAATTTTTAAAGTAGAAAATTACCAAAATACCCCTGTTCATGAAAACTGGGGGTGACAGTAACTCTATTGTACGTGGGTGTACAATAGACATATACAATAGTTATACAATATTGTATAATAGGATTTGAGTACATAACCAATTCTACTCCCCCTCCCCAATCAATACATAAGGATCCACTCCAGTTACATTATCTTATACAATAGTGTACAATGTTATACAATGGATGTATAATATTATACAATAGATGCACAATGTTATACAATAGTGTACAATATTATACAATAGTGTACAATAGTCTATCCCTGGAACTCATGTGATAATGAGAGTACAATATGCACAATAAGTGTACAAGGATATGGGTATTCAATAAATATAATGTGGAAGTGAAACGCACATCACAATATGTATCTAGTGAATACAAGGGGATAACATCTCAAAAGAAGATCCATATAGTACCAATCCGTGATAACAATCGTGTCAGCATCAAGTACAGTAATCTAGAGCAAGAATGTAAATCCAGACAAGTATAAAACGGTCAGAGAATGTACCCGCCTGATAGCCTGAGTGTCTGAAGAGAATATACTGTCCGAGGAGTGGTGTCTGTCTCCTATAGAACAGTACAAGTCACTATGAGTCTAAAAATGATAATAAGATACAATACAATGCATTCTAAATGAATCTAGGTCAAACTAGGTCAAATCTAAGTCATATCAAGCTAAACTAGGTCATATTAGGTCATACTGAGCCAAACTGGGTCACACTAGGACAACCAAGGTCAAACAAGGTCACATGAAATCAATCCTAGTCAAACTAGGTCAATTTGGGTCAAGGGTTGACTTATAGTTGACTTTTGGTCAAAAAGTCAACTTTGGTCAACACTAAGTCAACCCTAGGTCAAACTAGTCACATGTTGACCAACTGTTGACTTTCAGTCAACTGGTCAACTCTGGTTTGGTTTCGGTCAAATCTAGTCGCTTAAAGGCTAAGTTTGACTCTCGGTTGACTTTTGTTGACTTTTGGTTAAAATGGTCAACCGACGTCAAAACTAGTCTATGAGCACTATATTTGATCGTTACCAACCAAGGGAATCAAGTTCTAACCCTATCTTAGACTCCAAACTCAAATACCAATATTACCCTTACCAAGGTAATCCCGATACCTTGCCCAATATAAGGAAAACCCCGCTAATATCCAAGATACTAGCCTAGGCTTCCTAGGGTAGTTAGATACTATCCTATCTAAGGGTTAGCTACCAAGATACATAGGTTTCCTAGGTATCTAACTCATCTTAGACCACATGTTGGTTGTCTACCCTTTACCTTATCCTATACCTCATATACCATGGTATATAGCTACATATATATATATTCTCACCTATATTCCCATATCTAGACACACACACACAAATACATATATAATCTCTCACCCACAAATACGTATATAACTCATATATAAATACATATCTAACTCATATATAAACACATATGGGTTCTTCTATATAAACTCACACACATACCCAAAAGCTCACACACTACTCACCTATACAATAGCTCACCCACATACACTCTTAGGCTCACAAACACACACATCAAACCCACAAATACTCACACACACAAGTCTATAAAGTGGGCTGATATTGGAGGGTTTAGGGACTGGTTTTGTGTGGCACTTGGGGACTAAAATTTGGATTTTAACATGGCATTTAAGGGAACTAAAGGGCAGCCAAAGGGGTGGAAAATCTGGACTGTAATGGGTGTTATTAGGACAGCAATGTGGTTGATTTTAGGAGGGTGTTTAGGACTGATTTCATAACTGATTCAAGGGGGTTTGTAGGGGCTGTTGTGGGACTGATTTCAGGAGCTTGAATAGGCTGTGTTGGGGTGAACAAAGGCTTGGTTAAGGGCTGTTACTTGGGGTAAGTTAGGACAGCTACAAGGCTTCTTGTGTGGTGATTCAAAGGGAAATGGGACAACCATGTATAGGGGTGAATTCTGGACTGTGATGTGGTGTTAAAGAGGCAAATCTGGACTGATTTGTTAAGGGGACAAGGGGCTGCCATCAAGTGGGTTTAAGGGGACTAAAACATAGAATTTAAGGAGACTATAATGAATTGGTTTTGGTGGTATTTTAGGGCATGCTAAGGGGTGTTTGGGGACTGATTGGACTGTCTTGGGGGACTAATTTGTGGGGCTATCAAAGGGTGTACATGGGCTGATTTGGTGAGCAGTTATATGGGGTCAAGGACAGCCATATATGGGTTATATTAGGGCTGGATTTAGGCATGTTATGGACTGAAATACAAGGACTGTTTTGTGGTGAATTGGACTGTCATTTGGGGTGCCAATAGATGGTGTTAAGGACTAAAGTTTAGACTGAAATTGGAGGGTGTTGGCTGCCATTTGGGGACTGGTTTTAGGTACTAAAACCTGGGCAAACTCCCCCTCTCAATATAGCTATCAGGTAGTTGTACACTGCTACTGCCTTGCTGCTAATAACAGTCCCCCTTTGGGGACTGTTCAGGATTCCTGAGATCAGTCCCCTGTGTGGGGACTGATACTCATCTAGCTGTGGTATAGCACAGCAGGTCCCCCTCCCCAAATCTCTCACTCTCTTATATACACCACTCTCAACTATTTCCAACACAAACACACACTCAAATCCATCCTCTCCAACTCTCTATTCTCTTTTCTATCTCTCACAAACCAATTCTCAAACACCACACCTACACACATATACTCCTCTTGGCCGAACCCTCCCCACATGGACACAATGTAAAGACAATCACATCTATATACCATAATATATATTCACATATATATAAACCATATTATATATATATATATATATATATATATATATATATATATATATATATATATATATATATATATTAACAATATGATACATTAAAATACATAGGAAAACTATTCCTAAACACATGAAAATATGGAATTAAACATTAAACAACATCAAATCAATATACAAATAATTTCCCATGTGTCCAAATAGGGGTTTTTCCCATTAGGACACGATCTTATACATAGGACACCTGTACAAGTGTCCAAATGGACACGAAATGGACACAAATGGGCACAAAACCATGGGGGTCATTTCTATGGGTTCAAAATAGACCTATATGTATGAGGAAATGAAAAGAAGAAGGGATTTATACCTCACAGTAGATCGAATCGAAGAAAAACATTTCCTTCCAAACTTGGGTAGCTCCCTCCTTGGGTTGAATGGAGAAGGAAGGAAGAAGATTTGATGGAGAAATGGAAGGATTTGGTGATGGTTTGATTAGGGATTGCTCTCTAATTGATTTGGGGAAGAACAAGAGAGGGAAAATGAGAGGGGATAATGTTGGAATGATGGAGCCTCTCCATACCATGGTGGTCGGCCCAAAATGGCTGATATGACCCTATTTTGAAATGTCAAGAATACCCTCTCTAGCCTATTAACAATACATTAAAAAGGGGGTTTAAGTCGGGGGCTAGTTTGGTCATTCCAATAACATTAATCCAAATTAAACCTAACCAAAATAATTAGCCTAGTCTCTAACTAAAATACTAACATGTGGGCCATGGCTAACTAGTGTGTGGGTCCACTAGGGTCAACACTACCCCGGATCTCCGTTTCAAGTCGGATTAAGCTGAAATTCGAACCCGACTCAAAAAACCCCCAAATATTACAATAAATAAATAAATACTTTCAAAATAATTAAAAAATAAAAAATAAAGAAATACCTCTATTTTTGGAAACTGGGGGCGACAAATCTATCCACCTTAAAAGAATTTTGTCCTCGAAATTAAAACCAACAATAGTAAAATAACAAAATCACAAGTCATGGCTAAAAATTAAAATGATTAAAATCTCAAAAATCAAAGCATGAATTAAATGACTAAATTTATAAATTTTAAAATTATACTAAAATATATGCTATAAGTCTATCCACCTTAAAAGAATCATCCAAAAATTTTAAAACAAGGTAACCACAGAAAATCATACAATCAATAATCGTATGCGTCTGTCCAATCATCATGATACTCAGAATCTATGTCATGCCAGTGAGAAAGGCTACGATAATCACAGAGTCCTCAACTATGGTACATACCTCTAGAATTATGGTATTTAAAATTTTTGCATTGTCAGCGAAAACCTTAAATCCTACACCCGAGAAATATGTCCATAATCCGACTATTTGCCCTCACTATGCCTGCTAGCATGACCCTAGAGGATTATAAAATCTCATAATCGAGGCGACCTAGCCCATACGACTTATCTCAGAAGAAAATTAAATCATAATGAAGCACCAGATCAAAACTTATCAACAATGAAGAAACAAATAGGAATAGAAGGAATTGAATTTTTAAGGCAGTAATTGCAGAATTTGAATCAAAAGAACGGAACCTGCAACTAGATCTCTAACGGCCTGAGCATCCTCGGCTGTCATGGCGAAAGCTCGTCCTGGCTGGCCTTCCCTGGCCTGATATTGATGCTGGACGAACCTTTGCTGCTGAGTCTGCAATGGTGGTCCCCTCTGCTGCCCTACCGGAGCTCTAGCTCCTGGTGCTATCTGAGCTAATGGTGTCGGGTTCTTGGGACACTCTCTACACTGATGCTCCGCTGAACCGCAAAGTAAACACATGTCCAGCCTTTTTCTACAGTCGTTCCATCCATAGCCTTGCTTCTTGTAGAAGTTACACACCGTATTCTGCTGCTGCCTGGGTGTCTGCTGATACAGTACCTGTCTCTATCCCTGATGCTGAATAGGCCTCTGCTGCTGCTGCTGGAAGTGGACCATCGGCTGCTGATACTGCTGTTGAAACTGATGCTGAACGTGCGGCCTCTTGGCCGGTCCTCCGCTGCTGCTGCCCCCAACTGGGTCTCGCCCCCTCTTGAGCCTAAGCTCAAGATCATCCTCTGCCAATAAGGCTCCCGTCAAAATCTTCTCAAAAGTGGCATCCCTGTTTCCCTTGGTCAAGGACTTGACTTCCTTGACCAGACCCTTCCGGAACCTCTGGGCCTTCGCTGCCTCGCTCAAACCCTCCACGAATCTGCTGAGGCGGTCGAACTCCCTAGCGTACTCCTCCACTGATAGGATCTCCTGAACCAAGCTCTCGAACTGCGACTCCAAGGCTCGAAGCGCTGAATCTGGAAAGAACTTCTTCTTGAAGAAGCCCTTGAACTCCTCCCAAGTTTGTCCAGCTACCCCCACCCTGGGGTCTGACTGATACCAGGTACGATTAAGATCTCGTATCCCGCTAGCTGCTGTCTCAATCTGGAGATCTGCCGGTATCCGGGCCAGGCGAAAGATCTCCTCTATATGCTCGATCCACTCGTCAGCATATAGAATCTCCTCCATTCCCAGGAAGTCTCTGGGGCTCATCTTCTGGAACTACTCTATCCCCGGTATCTTCGGCTGCTGAACCACTGGTCGGGCTGCAACTGTCGTAAGGGCCAACTCCATGTCCTTGTCCTGTCGGACCTGCTGCTGGTCCATGAACTGCTAGAAATATGCGAATATCTGTGCCGCATCCACGTGTCCTGTAGGCGGCGGCTGCTGGAAAGGCACCTCTGGGATGACTGGGTCCTTCCCCCGAACTGGTGGAGGCATACCCCCTGTTGCTGGTGGAGGGGCTCCTCCGAATGCGGCTGAAACGCCTACCCCAGCTGGCATGACTGGGGCTGCGGTACCAGGGGCTGGCTGCTGGATATGAGAGGTGGCAGACCTCTCATCGGCGTCCCCCTGGCCCTGGCGATGTGATCTCGTCTCAACCATCCTGGAGACAGATCAAAGGAACAATTGCTGAGAATGAGTCGAAATAGCAAGGGAGGACAATTATGTTCAAGGGAGACAATAAGCAGCAAAATTTAGATATACGGAATCTGATAAAGAGTTTTTCCTAATGTGATTGAGTACCTTCAAAAAATATCCTAATCCTACTGCAGGTTGTAGTGACACTCTAGTTCGAATACCACTACATAAACTCGACCTGTATGGGCCACCACTAAAAACGTGTTACGACCCGCACCCACTGTGAGGGTACGAGAACGTAACAACGTCCAGCCTACGCCGCAGTGTCGACGGTAGAACACTGTCCTAGGTCAATCATCTAACAATATAAAGGTACCTGTACAGTATATACACTCCGAATGGAGGTGACGTAGCAATATACGGTCTCAATCATATCTAAGGCAGAACGATAAGATAAAAGATAGATAGATAAATACTGGAATGAAAGAATATACATCACAACCAGAGAGTCTAAGTGTCTAAAATAATATCTCAGCAAACATCCAGAATACAAGTCTCATTACTGAATATGAAATAATATATACAATCCCGATCTCAAAGACAGAAATAGTCAAACCTAGACTAGGGAGCCTCAGTCTCTAAGCTAGTAGATCAGGCTGGAAATCTGGGTTACACATGTCATCTACAGCTGTCCTATAGTAGGTGTCTATGCAGGCCTCATTCTCATCCTCTGTAATATTTTCAATAGGTCCAGTCAGGACAGGAGCGAGCACAAAACATCTCACGCAGTTCATATCATGTTAGGAAATATAAAGCATGCAATAGAGTAAGGTACAGAAAATGCTGAAAGATGAATGTATATAAAAATTAGTAGAGATTTAATAGCAGGAAATATCTATATATGATAAGTAATAACTGTGAGCCAACTGTGATTTAGAGTACAATATGGTTATGTAAACGGTCTAGGATAATGCAATGGTAACTCCATTGTACGTGGGTGTACAATAGAAATATATAATAGTTATACAATGTTGTATAATAGGAGTTGAGTACATAACCAATTCTACTCACCCTCCCCAATCAATACACAAGGATCCACTCCAGTTATGTTATCTTATACAATAGTGTACGATGTTATACAATGGATGTACAATATTATACAATAGATGTACAATGTTATACAATGGTGTACAAAGTTATACAATAGTATACAATGGTCTATCCCTGGAACTCATGTGATAATGAGAGTATAATATGCACAATGAGTGTACAAGGATATGGGTATTCAATAAATATAATATGAAAGTGAAACGCACATCACAATATGTATCTAGTGAATACAAGGGGATAACATCTCAAAAGAAGATCCATATAGTACCAATCCGTGATAACAATCATGTCAACATCAAGTACAGTAATCTAGAGCAAGAATATAAATCCAGACAAGTATAAAATGATCAGAGAATGTACTCGCCTGATAGCCTGAGTGTCTGAAGAGAATATACTGTCCGAGGAGTGGTGTCTGTCTCCTATAGAACAGTACAAGTCACTATGAGTCTAAAATGATAATAAGATGCATTACAACGCATTCTAAATGAATCTAGGTCAATCAAGGTCAAATCTAAGTCGTATCAAGCTAAACTAGGTCATACTGAGCCAAACTGGGTCACACTAGGACAACCAAGGTCAAACAAGGTCACAAGAAATCAATCCAAGTCAAACTAGGTTAATTTGGGTCAAGGGTTGACTTATAGTTGACTTTTGATCAAAAAGACAACTCTGGTCAACACTGAGTCAATACTAAGTCAACCCTAGGTCAAACTAGTCACATGTTGACCAACTGTTGACTTTCAGTCAACTGGTCAACTCTGGTTTGGTTTCGGTCAAATCTAGTCGCTTAAAGGCTAAGTTTGACTCTCGGTTGACTTTTGTTGACTTTTGGTCAAAATGGTCAACCGACGTCAAAACTAGTCTATAAGCACTATATTTGATCGTTACCAACCAAGGGAATCAAGATCTAACTCTATCTTAGACTCCAAACTCAAATACCTATATTACCCTTACCAAGGTAATCCCGATACCTTGCCCAATACAAGGGAAACCCCGCTAATACCCAAGATACTAGCCTAGACTTCCTAGGGTAGTTAGATACTATCCTATCTAAGGGTTAGCTACCAAGATACATAGGTTTCCTCGGTATCTAACTCATCTTAGACCACATATTGGTTATCTACCCTTTACCTTATCCTATACCTCATATACCATGGTATATAGCTACATATATATATATATATATATATATATATATATATATATATATATATATATATATATATATATATCAAAGATAAAAAAGAATATATATATACTCACCTATATTCCCATATCTAGACACACACACAAATACATATATAATCTCTCACCCACAAATACGTATATAACTCATATATAAATACATATCTAACTCATATATAAACACATATGGGTTCTCCTATATAAACTCACACGCATACCCAAAAGCTCACACACTACTCACCTATACAATAGCTCACCCACATACACTCTTAGGCTCACAAACACACACATCAAACCCACAAATACTCACACACACAAGTCTATAAAGTGGGCTGATATTGGAGGGTTTAGGGACTGATTTTGTGTGGCACTCGGGGACTGAAATTTGGATGTTAACATGGGATTTAAGGGAACTAAAGGGCAGCCAAAGGGGTGGAAAATCTGGACTGTAATGGGTGTTATTAGGACAGCAATGTGGTTGATTTTAGGAGGGTGTTTAGGACTGATTTCATGACTGATTCAAGGGGGTTTGTAGGGGTTGTTGTGGGATTGATTTCAGGAGCTTGAATAGGCTGTGTTGGGGTGAACAAAGGCTTGGTTAAGGGCTGTTACTTGTGGTAAGTTAGGACAGCTACAAGGCTTCTTGGGTGGTGATTCAAAGGGGAATGGGACAGCCATGTATAGGGGTGAATTCTGGACTGTGATGTGGTGTTAAAGAGGCAAATCTGGACTGATTTGTTAAGGGGACAAGGGGCTGCCATCAAGTGGGTTTAAGGGGACTAAAACATAGAATTTAAGGAGACTATAATGAAGTGGTTTTGGTGGTATTTTGGGGCATGCTAAGGGGTGTTTGGGGACTGATTTGGACTGTCATGGAGGACTAATTTGTGGGGCTATCAAAGGGTGTACATGGGCTGATTTGGTGAGCAGTTATATGGGGTCAAGGATAGCCATATATGGGTTATATTAGGACTGGTTTTAGGTATGTTATGGACTGAAATACAAGGACTGTTTTGTGGTGAATTGGACTGACATTTGGGGTGCCAATAGATGGTGTTAAGGACTAAAGTTTAGACTGAAATTGGAGGGTGTTGGCTGCCATTTGGGGACTGGTTTTAGGTACTAAAACCTGGGCAAACTTCCCCTCTCAATATAGCTACCAGGTAGTTGTACACTGCTACTGCCTTGCTGCTAATAACAGTCCCCCTTTGGGGACTGTTCAGGATTCCTGAGATCAGTCCCCTGTGTGGGGACTGATACTCATCTAGCTGTGGTATAGCACAGTAGGTCCCCCTCCCCAAATCTCTCAATCTCTCTAACTCTCTTATATACACCACTCTCAACTATTTCCAACACAAACACACACTCAAACCCATCCTCTCCAACTCTCTATTCCCTTCTCTATCTCTCACAAACCAATTCTCAAACACCACACCTACACACATATACTCCTCTTGGCCGAACCCTCCCCACATGGACACAATGTAAACACAATCACATCTATATACCATAATATATATATTCATATATATATAAACCATATTTTATATATATATATATATATATATATATATATATATATATATAGAGAGAGAGAGAGAGAGAGAGACTAATATATATATCACCACATATATATATATATAGATATTAACAATACGATACATTAAAATACATAGGAAAACTATTCCTAAACACATGAAAATATGGAATTAAACATTAAACAACATCAAATCAATATACAAATAATTTCCCATGTGTCCAAATAGGGGTTTTTCCTATTAGGACACGATCTTATATATAGGACACCTCTACAAGTGTCCAAATGGACACGAAATGGACACAAATGGGCACAAAACCATGGGGGTCATTTCTATTACAATTGGATTTCAAAAAAAAAAAATTCAGTACAAGAAAGATGTAAAAGAACTATTTAGGAGGAGTAATGATCTCCTGAATACGAACAATTACATTATTCATCTTCTCATCATGAGCTTTCTTGATTCGCTCAGTTGTTTCCGCTCCAATCATCCGTTGGTCATATTCTACAATAATAGAGCTACGGCGATTGGTTTCTTCAATTTGATTGATCTGCATCAATTCTCGCTCTTGCTGTAAAACTTGACAGCGTTCAGCCGCAGATTTACGATCAATAGCAATCTTTGATTGTTCTTGTTCCACGGAAGCAATTTGCTTCTGAATACGAGCTAGCTCTTCCCTCAATCTTCTAAGCTCTTCAGCTCTTAACTCTTCATCTTTCTCTAGACGCTCCATATCCTGACGAGTACTTATTATTTCTTCGTCTTTCGCCATTAGCTCTTTAGAAGATTGAGCAAGGAATTCTGTCAAAGCAATCTGCTGAGCTTGAGCTTCAGTCTCCAATTGAGCAATCTCAGCCATAGTCAGAGAATTAATATCTTCCTTTTTAATCTTCCAATATTTTTGGATGTTGGCTTCTAAATCATTCAGGAGATGTTCAAAGAAGACACATTGAGCCTCATAACCAGATTGTCTCAAGGCTGAACGCGGGAAACTAGTTGCTTCTCGAAGACTCGAAAAGGGCATAGTTTCATCTTTCATGAGTCGCCTCGAATATGTATCTAGATATGTATAAATAATATCTGAATACATCCCCATGACTTTTGCTATCCCTGTGTCAAAACTGGGAGTCGTTGCAATAGTGGGGGAAGGAGCAGGAGGAGCCTCTATTCTTGGAGCTGAAGTTAGTGCTTTTGGAGAACTCGACAGATGTGAACTCCCCTCACCCACTTCAGTTTGAATAAGTGGGGCTTGAGTAGAACTCATAGCCGGTGCAGTTCCTACGGCTGTTGGAATCAAAGAAGCATGATCAGAAATTTAAAGACAATAAAGCCAAGACAAGACTTTGATGAATAAAATATTACCTGGAATTGGTTCATATTCAGTCTTCTTCAGATCATTCAATCCGGCTCTTAGTCTGTTCAAGGTACTTTCTGACATGGGATTTATTTCACTACTTCCCGCCCCAGAAGTACTCTGAACTTGGACTTCTATTTCCAAATGCCTCTCCGGTTCTGGTGTCAACCTCGAGTGCTGACCAATAGTTTTCAGTGCATCAATTGAAACCTTAGATGGTGATTCATCGTCTATCTCCATGTCTTCTTCTCCAGAAGGATCAGACGATGGTTCATAGTCAACTTGTTCATTATCTGAAGCTTCAGCAATTGGTTTGAGAGAAGTGGCTTCCTTTACTGATTCTCCCGAAATCAGTAATTCATTAGCCGTTTTAGTCTGATGCTCGGCCTCTACCGCAGGTTGACTAATTTCCTGCGCATCATCGGCCATTGGTGGAACTGAGCCTATATCAGAAGGCCTAGAAGACCCAGCAGTTTCAGGAATTTTTTCTTCTTCGGTCTTCACAGAAAAATCAAAAGCAGCTTGCTTTTCTACGGCCAATCGCATAGCACGATCGGTGGGACTCTCTGCATCCAGACAAATTACGGATTTAGTCTTTGAAACTATTACTTTCCTTCCTATTCTTTTGGTTAAAGGAATAGTAGGATAATTGTCTATTGGATCACTACATGTTTCATCAACATCTCTGACTCGTCTAGAAACAGGAGAATTCCCAGGAATAGTAATTCCTCCGCGATTTCGAGTTTCTGCTCGAGTAGCTCTTTTGGCGGCAGGACCCGCAGCACCTTCACTCCTCTTCCTCTTCGGTGTAGTATCAACAGATATACTCTCTTCAGCACTCCCGATAGGCACATGCAATGGTTGATGAAGGTCATCAGAGAAAAAAGTTTCTAAAATATCGTCATCAACTTCATCGGTGGCCAGAGGATCTTCTTTGTCGTGACAATCCCTAGGCAGGGCAGATTTGGTTGATTTTTTCTCAATATGAATAAAGCTTTTACCTAAGATGCTAAATTTTTCATCAAAGGTATTGGCTGATACATAAAATCTAGCATAGGATGCCAATATCCTAGCTCCTCTCTGATAAGTGACCGGATCTGGCATAGAGAAGGTAGCCCCTGTACCATTAGCAATATAATATAGCCAAGCTCGGGCACCATCAACCAACCCTCCTTGATGAGCAAAACACGTCGTTGCATTGCCCACATGCAACTGATCGTAACCAAATTGACGAGCAAATCTGCTCGGAAGATATGGCTCTAGATATGTGATGTTGTCACGGCGGCAGATTAAATGAGATGGCCTGATTCTCTTTAGCCATTCATGTTGGACATCATCCAACACATTAGCACCAACGCCGTCAATCAATTTCCCGGGCATGGTCTCATAACCAACAGGCGAAGGAACACAGGTGAAGCTCCATAGTTCTCCCCTGTTCAAGATGGTTCTGCAATCGGTTAGAGTGTCATATCTCCATTTCGGTATGTGCTTGTACTTTTCAAGGAAAGTATCATCTGGCCTAGCCATCCCAGCACTCATGAGGGATTCAAAATATAGAAGCAGCCATCCAAACAAGTATGTAAAGGGCATTTCTACCCGAGGAAAGGACGTCAGGCTCTTCCGTGCCAATTCGAACATCCTATCTGTGTATGCCCTTAATCCGGCATTCAGACGGTAGGTCATCGCCGTTAGTAGATCCATCTTATACCCAAAAACCAGACGGACTGCTGCGAAGACGACTCCTCTGTGCATCCTGTCTGCCGAACAGGTGCCAGAAACTACGAACTTCCTCAGCCAGAGAGATATGAATCCGGCTAGATGACCCTCATCGGACAATTCTCGGCCACCTTGCTTAATATAGGTTTCTAACCTATCACCAGCTTTGTAGCTGTCAATGTCTTCTTCGACGACAATGTCGTCATGATTGGTCTCCCGAATTAATCTATTAATCTCGGCTTGACTCAAGGGCTTGAATTTACCGACATATTGATCGGTCTTTTTCTTCTTCTGGACTTCGTCAGTGCGGCCTTGAAATAAATAAGCCATCCACTTCGAAGAATAGCAATTGGAGTCCCCCTCTCCACCTTGCCCCTTATAAAAAGCTTTACAGATACTGTAATGACACATTAATTCTTCAAATACATAAAGAATTAGTGGGTTGGCTGCAGAGATTTTATTCATTTCATCAACAAAAGGGATATATTCTTCATATGGCAAGTCTGCTGTTGGTAGCTGAGATATATATGCCATTTCATGAAGGGCGAATCCCATCTCGCCCTTTGGGGTCATAAAGGTGCCAGTCCGATAGTTATATCTCTCCGCTAATGCCAAAAACAGATCCGGATTTGGTTTGAAACCATAAGCAGTATACTTAATGGCATCGTATAAACCTATCACCTTCAACTGTGCACCGAAGTTCTGCAAAATCCATCTCACTAGAGCAGTCCATCTAGTGTTCTCTGGATTTACCAGACCAGTCAGCCTCATTGACTGTTTTGGGTAGATGGCATTCTTTAATTGAGCAAATTCATTGGCAAAAATTGGAACTCTGACTGGCTTCAGCAGTGCCGAGTCCTCAGGGGGAATGGTGGCAGGTAACAGTCCTCGCAGAGATGTGACATGTGGTTCAGTATCACTGCGGAACCTTCCTTGACGATATCCAATCCATCCAGCCTTTGCTTGTCGGGATGGAGTAATATCCCATTTCATCTGTCTTTGCTGGCCTGAATGGAATAAACGGGCTATGTTGATACTCTTTGTTAAACCAGTCAAATACATAGGCTGATTTGCATCACCATCTCTGTGATAAGAGTAAGCTACTTTGTCAAGAGCAGGTTGAGAATTCATGTCAATAGCATCTCCAAAAAGGAATGCCAGCTTCAAATGGGCAACACCATCCACACTCTGTAACGGTAGTCCACTCATCAGGTTTAGCAAAGTATCATCTTCCTGATTGGTCAACTGAGCTATTCTTGTGAGAGGTCCGTCAAATTGGGGGAAACGAACATGTGACAGATCACTTCTATAATTATTTCCCACACTTCCTTCAAATTCTGCTTTCTGAGCCAGAATATCCACTTTAAATGAAGAATAAAATATTAGAAATCTTCAATATCGAGAGAGTATAAAGTTCAATATACACTTAGTTTTACTAAGCGTATAGCTCAACTTACTAAGCGTATGGCGGATTCAAGGTTCAGTATACGCTCAGTTTTACTAAGCGTATGGCGGATTCAAGGTTCAGCATACGCTCAGTTTTCCTTAAGCGTATGGCGGATTCAAGGTTCAGCATACGCTCAGTTTTCCTTAAGCGTATGGCAGACTCAAGGTTCAGCATACGCTCAGTTTTTCTTAAGCGTATGGAAGACTCAAGGTTCAGCATACGCTCAGTTTTCCTTAAGCGTATAACAGATTTTCTCTTAAGTGAATGATTTTAAAAGTTCAGTTTATGATCAGTTTGAGCATATCAGCGTATGGTTGACAAGATGATCATTAAAAATTACGTTAACACAGGAGTTAGCGTATTTCAATGAGACAAGTTGTCATAGCATATTCTTTTAGGATAGTGTATTTTGATATCTTTAACAAAATACGCGTATCTTACAGATATACGCTCTAAACATATTTTTCGTAAAAACGAAAAATATGGAATACGGCTAAACCCTAAAGAGGGAAGCGTATTTGCTGACGTATTGACTCTAAAGAGGGATACGCTCTCTGAGTTTTGTTTTAACCAGAGCCCTAAAAAGGGGATAGTTGTTGTTTGTCATCTTCGTCCTCACCATAGAGAGGTTTTAATGGCCGTTCACTGCATGAAACACGCTGACTGGCCGTCTTCTTGGTGGTAGCAGTGTCGACGGCAGGATGAGATGACTCTTCAGGGGATTTCCCCTTTCCCTTCGCAGCAGCATCAATCTTGGGTGCCATTAATGGAGAAGGAGTTGAAGACGAAGAAGAAGAAGAAAGATCTTGAGTTTCTGAAAGCTCTTTTCTCTCTTGAAGGCAACAGCTGTGGTAAAGAAATAAAATAGGTTTTGGAAGGCCTATTTATAGAAGAAAAGAAGAAGTCCAAGCGGCGGATATACTTTAAACAGAATCCCTAAAGATTTGCACTGATATTGAGGAAGATAACAAATTCATGCCAGCGTGTCAAGACTTATTCTAACTTTTAAATTCAAAGTAATTTCGAATTTTTGGAATTCATAAAGTTCGAAAACTTTGAAGGGGGTCTTGTAGAGTGTGAAAATTGTGACACGCTGACATAAGACTCAGTCAAAGTCACACGCTCAAAGAATTACGCTCAGTTAAAGCCATACGCTCAGCTATGACCATACGCTCGTCCAAAGGCCATACGCTCAATAAATATTTTATTATTCCTTGAGATGACAGCACAGCATGTAATTTAATAAAGGATGAATCTGACACTTCGTCTTTCGTGCAAAGACAGCTGTCCAATGAAAACTAATCGTCATATTGGTTTTTGAAGAGTTGGTTTTGACTTTTACGAGGACAGCTCAGCAGCCTTCATAAATGCAAAGGCCATCATTACTGTCAGTTCTGACAGTCTGTCAGCCATCATATCCGCAGTCACGACGCTCGAGAAGATTTTGTCAGTTATTGGAAGATACAGCGTATCAAAGAAGATTGATGATGGCCACGTGTCTACTTATTCAAATATGCCACGTGTTTACTTATTCAAACATACGACTCAACCAAGTGAGCGTATAGACTTCACATGACTCCTTGCCAGCCAAGTGAGCGTATGGACTTCACATGACTCCTTGCCAGCCAAGTGAGCGTATGGACTTCACATGATTCCTTGCCAGCCAAGTGAGCGTATGGATTTCACATGACTTCTTGCCAACCAAATGAGCGTATAGATTCCATACGACTCCTCATTGTGAGCGTATCAGCTTTATATGGTTCTACGCTGTTCAAGTTAGCGTATGACTCTTCCTCAAAGACAGCGTATAGCAGCAGTTGTATCCAGAATGACTTTCAACGTGCAGTCAACACACGTTCTCACGTGTCCTGCACTCAGTTATCCATTTCTTCAGAAGTTATGCAACGTGGCAGTCATGCCATCAATCTCTCCTGAATATGCTCCACTATTTTCAACCGTACGCTAATGTGTCTCCATCAGAATTTGCCACGCGTCCCTGCAGTTATGCACACGTCCAGTAACTACCTGAGCGTATGCTTAAGGACAGTTATCTTGAACTCTATAAAAAGAGTTTCTTCATTTTCATCAAAGGACATTCATGGTCAGAGAGAACAGAGATATTGCCCAGTTGCTGTCCAAGTTCTTCAAAGTTTGAGTGTTCTTCATCGCATCGTCCAAGGGATAAAGTAATCGTCTTCTAGATTAGATTCCTATAGTTGTAATTTTCTCAGATACAAAATAAATAAAGTGAATTTATTTATGGAAAACACTCAAAATCCTCTAAAAATGTTATCTCCAGTCAGGAGGGAGCAAAGTACAATTCATGATAATCCAACAATTAAAATAATAATAGAGTTATGCACTTTTAAACAATTTGAAATAAACAGTTCTCCGGCAGTTAAAATATTGTGATGTGAATAGGCAATGAATATGACCGGATTAGGTTGTACAGTGAATGATATGGCTTATCCCCGTGTGTATGAGGGGTAAGCTAATACAGTTATAATGCTACTTTGGATGTGGTCATACTCATTACACTACTCCCCCAGTACCCAACAGTCAATCAGTCAATGCTCTCAGAGAGAGTTCCGTGTTGCATCGTGGTTTAAACTTGCAATAAAACAATTACTAAATAATTGTAAACTAACACAAAATGTACTTGTCTTGTTTATGATTGGAAACGGTGTTGGTTCCGGGAAGATGCTAGGTTCGTCTCCGAGATCCTACAGTTGGAGAACTTGACTTAGAACCATTGTGAAACCAAGCTAGGTGTGCTAGTTACAATCTCTAGTAGCAGATCCTAGTCAGATTTTAAGTTTGTTTATTTAATCTACTGCTAACGGTTTACGACGCATGCTACGTTGGTTCTCATTTAGTTGGATAGCCAGTTTCTGGTTTTACTTGAAAAATTGTCGTTACCGGTTAATTCGCAAAACTTTGTATTTTTAATATTATACGTATAAAACTACATTTTCTTTCAATGATAAAACGTGGATTTTGTTAATTATCAATATTTTATTCAAGTTATTATATCGTGAAAAATCCTTATTAATTTATAAAAAAATATTTATTAGCCATTTTGTAACTAAGAGCCTAATTATGAAAATGATAAAACCATCCAGAAAATAAGGAAAAATCCTAATCTACACAATACAGGGGCACAACTACCAGAATAGAAATCTGGGCTTATGCCCTTACAAACTTTACATAAATAAAATAAGAGAAAATTAGTTAGCTCTGACTAATGTCTCGTATTTTAAATATCGAAAACAAAACTAAAGTAAATTTAATTAAATATTAGGAGTCTCGGACTTGGTCCAATCGTCACAGTTAGCTAATGCCTCAACGTCCGGGTAAAACCAGTTTCGTTTGTATTTCGCTAGGGCCCACGGACCGGTATGGTCGTCGCACAAAAATATATTTTAATAAATATTTCCAAAAAACCAATTTAAAACTCATTTATAAAAGTTTTATAAAAATTTGGACAGCATTTCCTCTATATTCGGGATAACCCAAAATTGGGAAAATGCGCCAAAACACCCATAATAAAAGTCCCAAACCAGGGAACACCCAGAAATTAACTTCCAAACCATTTTACACAAAAATTAACTTCACAGAATAATTTCCGAAGCTTAATCGGAACCCGAAATGAAATCGGAAATCCCGAAATGAAATCGGAAACCACAGCACCCAAAATCCAGAAAACCCATTTCGGAAAAATCTGAAATAACCACATAACATCACAGAAACGTCTCCGAAAAATCCGAAGTCACTACGTCGACCTAAAACCGAATTCCCGGGAGGGAATCGGGGACCAATTTCATCATTGACAACGGAAACGGGGACGGAAATACGAAATTATACCTTGGGTTGCTCGGCTAGAGCTCTCAGATGTTTATAAAGAAGAAAAGAAATCCGCGAACAGTGGACCGGCTCGGGACAGCGCCTCGCCGGGGTACGGCTGCGCTGGACAGCGGGATCCGGGCATGAAAAAGCACGGACAGCAGGTCGGGAAGACCCGCGGACATGCTGGACAGATCAGCGGGGCACGGGCTCGCGGAAAAGCTTGCGGGAACCGGGACAGAGGGGAACGACTAGGACACAGCCGCGGGACAGCGCCGGAGAAGGGGGTGGCGCCAAAGCTAGGGCAAGGGCGCGGGTCCCGATCGGGGCCGGGGAGCTCGCTGCCGGAGGTGGGCGGTGCCGCGGGCGGCGGTCGGAAGTGGGGTCGACGGTTGGTCGGAGCTAGGCGGCCGGGGGGAGGCCGCTGGGGCGGCGCTCGGGGCCGAGCGGTGGCCGGCGTGGGCGGACACGGCCTTGGGAGGAGGCGTACGGCGGAGTGGCGAGGCCGGCGGGAGGCGGCTGGGTGTGGGTCGGCGTGGAGCGGGAGCTCGGGCGCTGGGGTCGAGCGGGTTGCTTTGGGAGAGGGAGAGAGGAGTGAGGAAAATGAAGAGGTGGTGGTGGTGGTTTTGTGCTGGTGGGGGGAAATAAGAGTGCTGGAGCTTTTTGGAAGTGGTGGTGGTGTGAGTTGTGTTTTAAGGAGGAGTGGGGAAAAACGTGTGAAGTGGAGAGGAGTAAGGAGTGGGCTGGAGAATAGGAAGGGGGCCTGGTCGTGGGGTGACCAGGTCAGGTGGGTTTAAAAGTATATTTTTTTCTCCTTTTCTTTCATTCCAATATACATATATATATTTATATTTTAGATAAAGGAAATTAAGAATGGGTTCAGAAAACGGAATTGGATTTCGGGAAACTGGTCCAGGCTCGGTCTCGCAAACCAAAATCCAAATTATTATTTTGAAAATAATTTCGAACCCACAATATAATAATAATAATAGTAATAATATTATATAATAATAATAATAAATTACACATCCAAAAACTGGGTTTCACAATCTTCTCTCCTTAGAAAATTTCGTCCTCGAAATTTCAAAGATAAGGCGGGGTACAATCCAAAATTACCTAATCTTGATCAAAAATAGAATTTAAATCATCAGACACGATCGGATTATAGGCATGATTACTAGGTACAATAAAAAATAGGCACGATTAGAATTATCTAGATATGATCTGAGATAGAGATATAAATTTTGTTGTGATCAATAATCATTTTGGGCACGAGTAAAGTCTAGATACGATTAAAATATAATCAAAAGAAAAATAGAGAAAAAAATCAAATGAGGTCTCGTGAAACAGAAAACGAAAGTGACGGACATCAACAATTTATTGAGAAGACATAAGATAATGGAATCTTCTGAGATGAGGGACTTAGAAATTCTAAATTAATTTGGAATAGGGTATAAGGGTTTGACTCAGGGAAAATCAACTAGTTGTATGACAGGAGGATATCGAGGGTGCTCAGAACAATATAGCTGTGATAGGAATGTAATCGAATGAGGTATTTCCATTGAGAACTGAATGATGATCAAATGAAATAGAAAGAATATCGTTTCACTATTTCAACGATGAGATGATAAGATATGCAGGAAAAGATTTACAAGATAACTACCCTACTAATACCATGCAAACCAATCTCTTAACTAGCTGAACTTTCGGTATCTATAAAACTAAGATATCTGTCAAGGTATTAAAACTAAACCTATTTGGAACCATAATCATCTAAATCAGATTTCCATCCATCGTTGTATGTAACTCGTATGCCAAATGTATTTCAAATTTCAAGTATTGCCTTTCGATCAAAACATTTTACAGACATCAACTTCCAATTGTCAGCCAGTCTTCCAAAACTGACTACATCAAATTTACAATCTTTCCTTGCCATAGTAAATCCCTAGAAAATTCTTTTAAGTTGATCCATGCCTTAAAATGAAGAATTTTCAATTCATGAAATCAACTGACAGAATTACAATCATTAATCAATTTTAATCTTTAACTATGCATCTATCATCCGTTCTCATCCAAACGCATTAGCAAAATATCACAAAATTCCAATCGTTCTTACCATAACCAATATGAGCCTCCAATGTTTGGTAGAAATTGCAAATTCAATTGCTCTTTTCCAAAGTTGCATGCCAATGGTCTTACCTCAATTCCTCTCTGCTTATTCCTTCTCTAGAACCTATCATTCCATTACTCGTGTTATTCCTTCCATGGCTATATCCGTCCCTTCTAGGTATATTGGTCATCTAATCCTAGAAGTTGATCCTAGTCAAGTGTTCCTTTACTTGATCACTATATTCACATTTTATATATATATATATATATATATATATATATATATATATATATATATATATATATATATATATATATATATATATATCCAAATTTTTACCTCCTCCATGGGAGAACATTACCAATCCTATACTTCCCTCGCTAACTCTACCTACGTCTTCCTTAATCTTCGATAACCCTTTCTTTAAGCATAAAATTCAAAATCGTCTAATGAGGTTTAGGCACTAGTGAGCACTACCAATGGTTCTGACCCAAATAAGTCACAAGCTAAGGTAGTACCTGTAAAACCCCTAAATTTCTATTAATTTTTTTTATTAAAATTTAGTACTGTTTTAAAATTTTATTGTATTGTACGTCGTATAGTCGTATTGTATGTCGCGCACGAAATTTTATTTGTTGCTCGTCGAATGCGAATATGTGCGAGCGTACATATTTTAGAAAAATATTTTTATTTTTTTACACTTTCAAAATATTATATATAATTTCTATTCTTGCTATAAAAAGCATTTTGTTTTTAGCAGTTAATAATTATAATAAATATCTTACTGTATACTAGGAAAAACATAAATTATGAAAACATTAATTGTGCATGCATATATATTCATAATTATTTATTAGTTTATTTTTAATGTATTTTCGAAATTAATATTACTAGTATTTTAGAAAATATATTTTGAAATTATTCTGGCATCTAAATCTTGATTTAAAATTTTGGATTATTTAAATAGTTAAATATTTAAAATTTGATCTATCTCATTTGATTTTAAACTAAGATTTTAATTAGATTTAAATTGGATGGTATTTGGATTGGATTTAAATGGTTTTAAATTAAAAGGAATTATCTCATTGGGTTTTAAATCTATTCCTAATCATATCTTATTGGGAATTCCCACATCCAATATATAGACAGGTACTCCTCCATAATTTCCATCCTCCCATTGTGTACCGTGTCCGTGCCTCCCATCCATTAAAATTCTCCCCACTACAAATACAATATTTTTTCTCGTCCGACAAGCCCGGACGTATCTCCCTCTCCGTGTCGGACACACCCGACATGGCCAATCTCTATTAAATCAATCCTATCCCTAGCCTAACTCTAGCTCAGTCTCGCCATGTCGCCTCCCCGGTCCTGGACAACATCACCCCCACCCTCGCCTTCCAGTAAACCACCGTCACCACCATCCCGACTCTATCGCCATCATCATCCCGACACTTTGCCGTCGTTCCTCCTCCACCTACCGACACCACCATCATCCCGGCCAACAGCCAAGGAACTACCACATTCACCCAACCACTATTGCCACCCCGGACCCGAACCCAGAACTGCTGGCGCCGCCTACGGCACCACCACCAAAAATCTGCCAGCATACCAGAAAAGAAAAGAAGGTGAAAACCAACCCAACCACAGAGGAAGAAGAAGGAGAGAACGAACCTCACCTGCGGTCCCAGCCGTACGCTGCCGACGAGACACCGTCGTCGCCGTTGGGATTCGCCGCCTCCACCAAACTCCATCGTCCGTCGCCGATTTCCGCAGCCACTGATGGCCGTCCACCTCGAATCGCCGCTGGCCGCCTTCCCGAACCTCGCCTCCGTCGCAGATTCCGGCACCTCCGCTCTCCTCTCCTTTCCGCCGCCTTGGCGAAACCCCCAGACATCCGCCGCCTCTTCGTCGAAACTTCCCCGGCCGGATCTCCCCTCCGCAGCGCCACCACCGGCGCAGCCACCCCCACAGTCGAAACTCCGCGCCGCTCCTCCACATTTCGGCGCCCATCCGCCACTCCGCCTTCCCCGCGCCTCCGTGGACCGCCCGTGGTGAGCTTCTATGCCGCCCGCGCACCCGAAACCCCGGCGCCCCCTTCAGATCTGCCGCGTCACGTCGCCTCCACCGAGGTCACCCGAGCTCCCCATCCGTCTCGTCCCCTCCGGCGGGCCTCGGCGACCGCCGCTCCGGTAACCCTCTCATCCGTTCCCCTCTTTTCCCCTTTCTGTCCTCTCTCTCCCTCTTTACACTCTCTCTCTCTCTTCCTGTGTTATAACTTATAAGATAAGGATCGAAAGAAAATAAATGTTTTAAAGTTAATATTATTATTATTATTATTAATTATTAAAAAAAGGATTATTTATTATGAATTTACTTATTAGTTATTAATAGTATTAGCAAAGGTGATGTACTTCACCTTTTTGTGAATTCAGTTGCATTACTTCAAAATAATAATAATAATATTATTATTATTATTATTATTATTATTATTATTATTATTATTATTATTATTATTATTAGTTTAGGCATTTGGTATCATGGGGTATATATGTAATATATATATAAAATATTTTTATTATAGTAAATAGTTTAAATATTTATATTATGGGCTACGAGTTATTGCTGTAGAGCTTTCTATCTATTTTAAAAACTAAATTAATTGACAAAATTTTAGTTTACAAAATAGAGACTTTTAGTCTTAAATATTTTCTAGAATTACCTTGTATTTACTAAAAATATATATATAGATATTTTTGATCAAAACTAGTTTCCAAATTATTTCAAGTAGTTATCTGGACATATATTTGACTAATAAAAATGTATTTCTCCAAATTGTATATTTTAAGTATTTTCAAGTAATTATGTAAAATTATTATAAAATAATTTCTAAAAATAGTATAAATATTCAGTTACTCATAAATTCCTTCTATTATCGTCGCTGATCATGACTAATCACATGTTCCTACTTTCCCGCGATTTTTGGACCATTACATCAACCCCGGCCATCGGACTATTCAGAACTTGTCGGGTCATTGCACTACACCAGGCGACACACCAGGCAAGACACCTTGCCTTTACTGTTTAAATTTCCTGCTCAATATCATGCATGTTTTAGTTGTTTCTTTTTAAATTATATGTAAGTGCAAATTACTATATTTATTGAAATTGGCTTAGAGTTAAGGGACTACCATCAATTTAGTGTGTCTCATTGACTTGTCACGATGGTACACGAGTTGTGTGTGAGAGTTGTGAGTATCATATAGTGGTCACTTGTGTGTTGGCTGATCATCCGTGCGCATGCGTAGGAATAACTGTCAATAGAGGCATGTTAGAAGACTTGACAGTTATCTATTACAAACTCGTGTTGTGGAAACGACATGTGTTGGTGTGTTGTGGTTACGATGCACATATAGTATCATTGGGGGGAGGGGACAGCTACTAGCGTAGGAGCTACTTATATTTTACACACATTTGGGAGATAGTGTCTCGGATGAGCGCTACGTGTTACCCGGCCGATAGTGTCTCGGATGAGCGCTACTTGTTGGCCACTCTTTATTACATGCTTGAGACAGCCCCTGCGTAGAACGTTGTCCTCTAAGTTGCAATTCACATAGAATGGTTAGGAACCTTTACTCATGCATATTTTCTATTGAGCTCTTATTATTCAGTTTATGGCATGATATTATGTGTCTTGTTACGTCCCTCTGAGGACCTGGTTTTTCCCCAGGTGTGTATTTTCGTGATTCTTGCAGGTGCTCTAGCTAAGGCCATTCCTTCCTTCGTGATGACTGCTTTTGGACTTGTCATTGCTTCGCTCGACCAATCACTTTCTTTGTATATTTCTTCTCTATTTAAATTAGTTGGTAGTGGACTTTGTCTCCGCCCAACGATTGTATCATAATATTCAAGTTGGTTTCTATATTATTATTCCTTTCATTGTGGATGAGATTTAGTTGTCTTGGATTACTACATTTACAGCTTATGTATATATACGAGTCGTATTTTTACTCGTATGTATACAGCTGGCATGATACGTATCTAGTCTCAAGTATTTGGGACTGGGACGTTACATGTTTTTGTGGTGGCCCATGCAGGTCAAGTTTGCCGTTTCGGTTACATGACTGTACCGAACGGACCTGCAACATAGGATTAGAGTCTAGAATCTCATCCATCCACTTGACATCCATTCTTGACTTCAAATTTCGAACTCTCGTTCGACCTTCTTGAATTGCATCTTGCTTTGACTCCTTCTACCGAAAATTCTTAGTTCATGATTAGTAAGATGACTAAACTAGTATATGTCCATAGGTTAAACGCATAGCTAGATGGATTGCATTGGCAATTAATATGCATGGGAATTTTATATGAGTTATAAAGGAATTTATTTTTTTGAAAGTATGATTTTAAGGTTTAGTTAAATCCAAGTTGGGTAGTAGCATATTACCACTTTCAAATGATGATTAGAATTTTAATTTGATATTACAAGGTGATATACACAAGATGATAGCTAGATCGAAAAAAACAATTAATTGAATTGCGTTTGATTTTTGAAGGTCATTGAGCATTTATGATTTAACCGAGTATAGCTAAACATCTTTTGGAATGATATAAATTTGATTTGGAAAAGGATCCTAAAATTTTAAATGTGGAATTATGATTTATGATTGACCAAAATTTGAGGATGATTGGTAAATGTCGGTAAAATATTTTTGAATTAAATTATGTCATATGATCTATGAGTTATAAAGTTATTTAGGTTTCAAGTTTAAATCCTACGATTATGAATATTTTAAATTTGGTGGAAAAAAAATGATGATGAGGAAATTATTTATTCGCTATGCGAATTACGAGGATTGTTCGAGATTGACTAGAGATTTAAAATTTTGATTAAAGTTGATAGTTTAAGATAACTGGAATTTTGGCGAAGTATCTTGGAAAGTGTATTGAGAAATTTCTAGGAATTTGAAATTTTAGATTAGATAATATTGGTAGGACCAAGAAGCAAGCAAATGGGATACAAGTATTCCTCATTAATTGCCATGATAGTCGTATATACTCGAGTGTAGTTAGTCATCGACCAAACCGATGAACATATCTTTTGATTTACTCGCCCTTCCCTCAATTCTAGATCTTTAATTCGTGACCATTTAATTGTTTGAACTTATAAATGATTGGAATCATTCCTTTGACCATACCCTTACCTACGAGATTTTTCTTTTCTTCTAGAAACTGTACTCCTAAATTATTTTACCTTGATTTGTTAGAATCTAAGTTATTTTTATTTCATGTTTTTACCTTGTCCATTATTTCGTGCGTTAATTATTATCTCATGAACTCCCACTTTCTATTTTAAATTCTTTTGTGTCCTTTACCGTGACTTGGATATTTGGAGCACAACACTAGACTTTTCCTTCCCACAACTCTCATATGTAAGACCTAGACGAGCCCACCTTCATGTAGGTATATCACGCGCCACTAAAACACGTCTCTTTGTACTCTAATTTCATATTGCGACTTTCGGGTCAAAATGACTGGACTCTAATCCCCACCGTGAAACCAATATATTTTTAACTTGAGATGAGACTCGACCTCGACTCGATTCTTTCAACCCGATATATGATTTTTGTCCTACCTAAATCCTTACATGCTTAACCTTGCATTTTATCTTGATTGCTGGACCTATCACACCATTAGTTTAATTCTTTAAGTTGGGTAGAATACCTTATGAACTAGCCTTATGAACTAGCCTTATGAACTAGCAACCCCTTTGACCTAGTGACCTATATTAGCAAGCTTATTTAGATCCTGGAATCTAGAGGACCTAACCCGTCTAGCCAACCAAGGACTTGGACAAGAAGACTATAGGACGACTGTATGACTTAGAATCATTCTACCTTCTTTAAAATCTTAATCTCTCGCGCCGATGTATTTACCATTTTTGGACTAATGATGCTAATGTATCCTAGATTTTGCAAGCTTATTCTTTATCGAGTTTGTTCATGACATATGCTATTGAGCACTCACTAGCCTATTGTCTAATCAGAACCGGTGCAAAATGGTCTGATCAACCAAGTGCACTTTGGTTTGCTTTTGTCTATTACTCTACGTGGATGGGGACATAATTAAACTTGGCCCTTACAATCCCCTCCACGACTACCTTGACAATTCTTTTGAAATTAATCAATCGTCTTTGAATCACGTATTCGTATTCGATAAACGCCTCCTTCGAACTCCTATATTCTTTCGCCTTCACCTATTTAGGACGGCGAAAGCGTTATACTAGAACTTCCTCCAGCCTACCTATCGGCTAGGACCATTCTCACTCGATGTTGCTATACCTTCGTTCTAAACTACTCGTCCTTCTTCTCGGCCCTACTATGACCCTCATTCACTACCCACGACCATACTTGTATTATTTTTCTACGATCTAGATCGCGACTTCTTACGACATGATTTTGTGAAAACATTGTCATCGTTGGATCCCCATCGAAACCCCCTTGTGTCCTCTCACCCCTACTAATTCTTAATTTCGAGGACAAAATTTCTTTTAAGTTGGGTAGGATGTAAAACCCCTAAATTTCTATTAATTTTTTTTATTAAAATTTAGTACTGTTTTAAAATTTTATTATATTGTACGTCGTATAGTCGTATTGTACGTCGCGCACGAAATTTTATGTGTTGCTCGTCGAATGCGAATATGTGCGAGCGTACATATTTTAGAAAAATATTTTTATTTTTTTACACTTTCAAAATATTATATATAATTTCTATTCTTGCTATAAAAAGCATTTTGTTTTTAGCAGTTAATAATTATAATAAATATCTTACTGTATACTAGGAAAAACATAAATTATGAAAACCTTAATTGTGCATGCATATATATTCATAATTATTTATTAGTTTACTTTTAATGTATTTTCGAAATTAATATTACTAGTATTTTAGAAAATATATTTTGAAATTATTCTGGCATCTAAATCTTGATTTAAAATTTTGGATTATTTAAATAGTTAAATATTTAAAATTTGATCTATCTCATTTGATTTTAAACTAAGATTTTAATTAGATTTAAATTGGATGGTATTTGGATTGGATTTAAATGGTTTTAAATTAAAAGGAATTATCTCATTGGGTTTTAAATCTATTCCTAATCATATCTTATTGGGAATTCCCACATCCTATATATAGGCAGGTACTCCTCCATAATTTCCATCCTCCCATTGTGTACCGTGTCCGTGCCTCCCATCCATTAAAATTCTCCCCACTACAAATATAATATTTTTTCTCGTCCGACAAGCCCGGACGTATCTTCCTCTCCGTGTCGGACACACCCGACATGGCCAATCTCTATTAAATCAATCCTATCCCTAGCCTAACTCTAGCTCAGTCTCGCCATGTCGCCTCCCCGGTCCTGGACAACATCACCCCCACCCTCGCCTTCCAGTAAACCTCCGTCACCACCATCCCGACTCTATCGCCATCATCATCCCGACACTTCGCCGTCGTTCCTCCTCCACCTACCGACACCACCATCATCCCGGCCAACAGCCAAGGAACTACCACATTCACCCAACCACCATTGCCACCCCGGACCCGAACCCAGAACTGGTGGCGCCGCCTACGGCACCACCACCAAAAATCCGCCAGCATACCAGAAAAGGAAAGAAGGTGAAAACCAAACCAACCACAGAGGAAGAAGAAGGAGAGAACGAACCTCACCTGCGGTCCCAGCCGTACGCTGCCGACGAGACACCGCCGTCGCCGTTGGGATTCGCCGCCTCCACCAAACTCCGTCGTCCGTCGCCGATCTCCGCAGCCACTGATGGCCGCCCACCTCGAATCGCCGCTGGCCGCCTTCCCGAACCTCGCCTCCGCCGCAGATTCCGGCACCTCCGCTCTCCTCTCCTTTCCGCCGCCTTGGCGAAACCCCCAGACATCCGCCGCCTCTTCGTCGAAACTTCCCCGGCCGGATCTCCCCTCCGCAGCGCCACCACCGACGCAGCCACCCCCCCAGTCGAAACTCCGCGCCGCTCCTCTACATTTCGGCGCCCATCCGCCGCTCCGCCTTCCCCGCGCCTCCGTGGACCGCCCGTGGTGAGCTTCTATGCCGCCCGCGCACCCGAAACCCCGGCGCCCCCTTCAGATCCGCCGTGCCACGTCGCCTCCACCGAGGCCACCCGAGCTCCCCATCCGTCTCGTCCCCTCCGGCGGGCCTCGGCGACCGCCGCTCCGGTAACCCTCTCATCCGTTCCCCTCTTTTCCCCTTTCTGTCCTCTCTCTCCCTCTTTACACTCTCTCTCTCTCTCTCTCCCTGTGTTATAACTTATAAGATAAGGATCGAAAGAAAATAAATGTTTTAAAGTTAATATTATTATGTCCGAGCTCTCTAGCCTAATGGTATTAGAGCGGACATCCGGAGGGGCCGGCAAGGTTCGAGCCCCCCAGTTGTGTGTGTGAGTGGGATTTCAAAAAAAAAGTTAATATTATTATTATTATTTTAATTATTAAAAAAAAGGATTATTTATTATGAATTTACTTATTAGTTATTAATAGTATTAGCAAAGGTGATGTACTTCACCTTTTTGTGAATTCAGTTGCATTACTTCAAAATAATAATAATAATAATATTATTATTATTATTATTATTATTATTATTATTATTAGTTTAGGCATTTGGTATCATGGGGTATATATGTAATATATATATCAAATATTTTTATTATAGTAAATAGTTTAAATATTTATATTATGGGCTACGAGTTATTGCTGTAGAGATTTCTATCTATTTTAAAAACTAAATTAATTGACAAAATTTTAGTTTACAAAATAGAGACTTTTAGTCTTAAATATTTTCTAGAATTACCTTGTATTTACTAAAAATATATATATAGATATTTTTGATCAAAACTAGTTTCCAAATTATTTCAAGTAGTTATCTGGACATATATTTGACTAATAAAAATATATTTCTCCAAATTGTATATTTTAAGTATTTTCAAGTAATTATGTAAAATTATTATAAAATAATTTCTAAAAATAGTATAAATATTCAGTTACTCATAAATTCCTTCTATTATCGTCGCTGATCATGACTAATCACATGTTCCTACTTTCTCGCGATTTTTGGACCATTACATCAACCCCGGCCATCGGACTATTCAGAACTTGTCGGGTCATTGCACTACACCAGGCGACACACCAGGCAAGACACCTTGCCTTTACTGTTTAAATTTCCTGCTCAATATCATGCATGTTTTAGTTGTTTCTTTTTAAATTATATGTAAGTGCAAATTACTATATTTATTGAAATTGGCTTAGAGTTAAGGGACTACCATCAATTTAGTGTGTCTCATTGACTTATCACGATGGTACACGAGTTGTGTGTGAGAGTTGTGAGTATCATATAGTGGTCACTTGCGTGTTGGCTGATCACCCGTGCGCATGCGTAGGAATAACTGTCAATAGAGGCATGTTAGAAGACTTGACAGTTATATATTACAAACTCGTGTTGTGGAAACGACATGTGTTGGTGTGTCGTGGTTACGATGCACGTATAGTATCATTGGGGGGAGGGGACAGCTACTAGCGTAGGGGCTACTTATATTTTACACACATTTGGGAGATAGTGTCTCGGATGAGCGCTACGTGTTACCCGGCCGATAGTGTCTCGGATGAGCGCTACTTGTTGGCCACTCTTTATTACATGCTTGAGACAGCCCCTGCGTAGAACGTTGTCCTCTAAGTTGCAATTCACATAGAATGGTTAGGAACCTTTACTCATGCATATTTTCTATTGAGCTCTTATTATTCAGTTTATGGCATGATATTATGTGTCTTGTTACGTCCCTCTGAGGACCTGGTTTTTCCCCAGGTGTGTATTTTAGTGATTCTTGCAGGTGCTCTAGCTAAGGCCATTCCTTCCTTCGTGATGACTGCTTTTGGACTTGTCATTGCTTCGCTCGACCAATCACTTTCTTTGTATATTTCTTCTCTATTTAAATTAGTTGGTAGTGGACTTTGTCTCCGCCCAACGATTGTATCATAATATTCAAGTTGGTTTCTATATTATTATTCCTTTCATTGTGGATGAGATTTAGTTGTCTTTGATTACTACATTTACAGCTTATATATATATACGAGTCGTATTTTTACTCGTATGTATACAGCTGGCATGATACGTATCTAGTCTCAAGTATTTGGGATTAGGGCGTTACAGTACCATTCTCTCCAAACTAGCTTACTCAAGGTATTCTTCTACCTTTCTACCCTTTAGCTATCTAATATGAATTCCAAGGTCCCTACAAGAAATGAGATAAGTAACAACCTATGTTTCTCCCGTATTTAGCTATCAATTATATACATAAGGTCATCCACTAGTTGTATATCAACTACTAATACACAAGGCTATCCACAACTATCTATAGCTTCCAAAACTAACCACAACCAATAAATAAATATATATATATATATATATATATATATATATATATATATATATATATATATATATATATATATATATATATATATATATATATATCTACAACATACTAAGATTGAAACAGGAAGAAGATTGAAGTAATAGAGATTGATATGGTCCTAATAAGTTTTTAGGAAGATCAAGTAGAATTTTATAGGGAATCTTTTCTTTCTGATTGTGATATGAGATTTCAAAGAATGGAGACAACCGCTAGAAGTGTAAATCCTCTAATCAGGCAAAATTCATAATGTTTTGATGGTGCAGAAAATACAACCATATTATGGATATAGTCTTAACAATATTCAAAAACCCAAATATATCCGAAGTCACTTTGCCTCAAATTCATGCCTCGCCAGAGTGCACCTGACTGCAGTGAAACTTTGGCTCCATAACTTGAATAGTAATAGGTTTTCAAATAGTCTATCTACTTTATCCCTTTCCTGGCTGAACAACAAAGGAGACAAATTTGATACATTTAGGACGTAGTCTCAATAATATCCAAAAAACCAATCAACACCTGAATCACTTCAACTTAGAGTCTATGTCCCGCCAGTGCGCAACTGGCTGCAGTAAACTCGCAGTTTCCATAATTCAAATAGATGGTTGCGACGCATATGTGTGAAGCCATATTAGGTCACTGAATATTTTCTTAACTTTGTCCATAAGAATTTCAAAGGAGTTTCCAAAAAATTTCAAACGAGTTCTAAAGTTCTAGTCATGATGGGGAGAGATGTAGATGTACGTTCTTCTGGAATTAAAAAAATTTATCAGGATAGTTGTGTGTTCCAGAAGCTCTTGAGATTTTAGAGATTGGTTTGAAATCATGAAATTGATCAAACTTGATTATGGCTAATTGAGTTGGACATAAGATAAGATAGAAGTATCAGAGCTTCGAGTTGAGTTGAAGAAGCCAATGAGAATATTCTCGAAACAAATCACGTAAAAATACTGACATTTACCAAAATAATTTTGAAGAAAATAATTTCTTATCTAAGGAAAGTTTAAGAATTTGCTGGGTAAGTGGGTTAAAGAAAGAAGTAAGTCGTATTGATTCAAGGACGTCAGGTTAAAATGGTTTAGCAGAGCCAACAAGGGAAAGTTCAACTATTCAAAAGTTTTTCAATGACTTGAATAAAATTCAGGAATAGAATGGAATCAATTCTCTGACCGTTCGTGTTTCATGATACTCAAGCATTGAGTTTAAAAACTGTCTAGGCCTTGAATTGATCAAGAAGTTGCATAGAGATAGTAGGATTTCAAGTTGAGTGGAGGGGATCAACAAAATAAAATATTTGGAATAACCTAGGAGGTAACAATCAATATTGGGATTATTTTTGAAAAATAATTCCCTTGGAAGATTCGTGAACAAGCTAAGTTGAATTCTTTTGGTAATAATTAACCTTGGGACTTTATGGTTCCAGAAGAATTTGGTTCGGGATTGGTGCCGAGAAAGTCAAATAGAAATGAGATCAAGGCAAATAGTTGGATACGCTAATCGTAGAAGAACTTCGGGTAGATAAGTGTTTATTAGAATTTGGAACTCTAGATAGCGTACGGGTCTGGATTCCAAATAAAGGTAGAGAGATAAGATTTGATCAACAAATAGAGAAGTTGAAAATAGGTTTGCTGAAGAAGGAGATTGAAGAGTTCTAATATTGGTCCATAAATAGCAAAAATATATATATATATATATATATAGATCCTAAGGGATGCTAAAATCTGATATGGAAAGGAGATAATCCCGAAAATCATGGGACACTAAAAGATACAAAAATCTAGAAAATAAAATATGTGGTATCATATACCATCATACAATCGGCCTATGCTGGATAAGACTTAGGATGCAAAACATATGCAAGGTAGCCTACCAGTATATAGTCAAACAAAAATATTTATGTATATAATTCGGACCTATGTTGTGATAAATCAATGTTCTAGTGTTCTAATTGTTTCTAGGTATGTTTTCCTAAGTTGTTGTTTCATGACCTGCATGGGCCACCACTAAAAACAGGTCACGACCCGATCCCAAATAATTGGGTCGAACCGGATCATGTCCAGCCTGCACCGTTGTGAGACGGCGGCAGTAAGCTGTTCCATAAGCAGGTAATCACAACAACATCTATAATTTTTCACAACTGAATATTCGGAAATTTAAAACTTTATTCAACATTTGAATAAATACAACTGGAAAGTAAAAGAACTGAAATGAATGCTGAATTCAAACTAACAAATTCCAAAACAACAGAACTGGAAACAGGAAAAATATCTAGCTAAGCGTTCGGCTCGTCGGCCTCAGGTCCTGCGTCCTCCAATGGGAACTCTGGCAACACCACATGGTACAGAACCGGGTCATAATAGTTATTGTATAACAGCTCAGCATCCTCAAAATCCCCTAAAAATGTTATCTCCAGTCAGGAGGGAGCAAAGTACAATTCATGATAATCCAACAATTAAAATAATAATAGAGTTATACACTTTTAAACAATTTGAAATAAACAGTTCTTCAGCAGTTAAAATATTGTGATGTGAATAGGCAATGAATATGACCGCATTAGGTTGTACAGTGAATGATATGGCTTATCCCCGTGTATATGAGGGGTAAGCTAATACAGTTATATTGCTACTTTGGATGTGGTCATACTCATTACACTACTCCCCCAGTACCCAACAATCAATCAGTCAATGCTCTCAGAGAGAGTTCCGTATTGCATCGTGGTTTAAACTTGCAATAAAATGATTACTAAATAATTGTAAACTAACACAAAATGTACTTGTCTTGTTTATGACTGGAAACGGTGTTGGTTCCGGGAAGATGCTAGGTTCGTCTCCGAGATCCTACAGTTGGAGAACTTGACTTAGAACCATTGTGAAACCAAGCTAGGTGTGCTAGTTACAATCTCTAGTAGCAGATCCTAGTCAGATTTTAAGTTTGTTTATTTAATCTACTGCTAACGGTTTACGACGCGTGCTACGTTGGTTCTCATTTAGTTGGATAGCCAGTTTCTGGTTTTACTTGAAAAATTGTCGTTACCGGTTAATTCGCAAAACTTTATATTTTTAATATTATACGTATAAAATTACATTTTCTTTCAATGATAAAACGTGAGTTTTGTTAATTATCAATATTTTATTCAAGTTATTATATCGTGAAAAATTCTTATTAATTTATATAAAAATATTTATTAGCCATTTTGTAACTAAGCGCCTAATTATGAAAATGGTAAAACCATCCAGAAAATAAGGAAAAATCCTAATCTACACAATACAGGGGCACAAATAACAGAATAGAAATCTGGGCTTATGCCCTTATAAACTTTACATAAATAAAATAAGAGAAAATTAGTTACCTCTGACTAATGTCCCGTATTTTAAATATCGAAAACAAAACTAAAGTAAATTTAATTAAATATTAGGAGTCTCGGACTTGGTCCAATCGTCACAGTTAGCTAATGCCTCAACGTCCGGGTAAAACCGGTTTCGTTTGCATTTCGCTAGGGCCCACGGACCGGTATGGTCGTCGCCCAAAAATATATTTTAATAAATATTTCCAAAAAACCAATTTAAAACTCATTTATAAAAGTTTTATAAAAATTTGGACAGCATTTTCTCTATATTCGGGATAACCCAAAATTGGAAAAATGCGCCAAAACACCCATAATAAAAGTCCCAAACCAGGGAATACCCAGAAATTAACTTCCAAACCATTTTACACAAAAATTAATTTCACAGAATAATTTCCGAAGCTTAATCGGAACCCGAAATATAATCGAAAATCCCGAAATAAAATCGGAAACCACAGCACCCAAAATCCAGAAAACCCATTTCAGAAAAATCCGAAATAACCACAGAACATCACAGAAACGTCTCCGGAAAATCCGAAGTCACTACGTCGACCTAAAACCGAATTTCCGGGAGGAAATCGGGGACCAATTTCATCATTGACTACGGAAACGGGGACGGAAATACGAAATTATACCTTGGGTTGCTCGGCTAGAGCTCTCAGATGTTTATAAAGAAGAAAAGAAATCCGCGGACAGTGGACCGGCTCGGGACAGCGCCTCGCCGGGGTACGGCTGCGCTGGACAGCGGGATCCGGGCACGAAAAAGCACGGATAGCAGGTCAGGAAGACCCGCGGACACGCTGGACAGATCAGCGGGGCACGGGCTCGCGAAAAAGCTTGCGGGAACCAGGACAGAGGGGAACGGCTGGCCGCGGGACAGCGCCGGAGAAGGGGGTGGCGCCGGAGATAGGGCAGGGGCGCGGGTCCCGATCGGGGCCGGGGAGCTCGCTGCCGGAGGTGGGCGGTGCCGCGGGCGGCGCTCGGGAGTGGGGTCGGCGGTTGGTCGGAGCTAGGCGGCCGGGGGGGAGGCCGCTGGGGCAGCGCTCGGGGCCGAGCGGTGGCCGGCGTGGGCGAACGCGGCCTTGGGAGGCGGCACACGGCGGAGTGGCAAGGCCGGCGGGAGGCGGCTGGGTGTGGGTCGGCGTGGAGCGGGGGCTCGGGCGCTGAGGTCGAGCGGGTTACTTTGGGAAAGGGAGAGAGGAGTGAGGAAAATGAAGAGGGGGTGGTGGTGGTTTTGTGCTGGTGGGGGGAAATAAGAGTGCTGGAGCTTTTTGGAGAAGTGGTAGTGGTGTGAGTTGTGTTTTAAGGAGGAGTGGGGAAAAACGTGTGGAGTGGAGAGGAGTAAGGAGTGGGCTGGAGAATAGGAATGGGGCCTGGTCGTGGGGTGACCAGGTCAGGTGGGTTTATAAGTATATTTTTTTCTCCTTTTCTTTCATTCCAATATATATATATATATATATATATATATATATATATATATATATATATATATATATATATATATATATATATATATATATTAGAAAAAGGAAATTAAGAATGGGTTCAGAAAACGGAATTGGGTTTCGGAAACTGGTCCAGGCTCGGTCTCGCAAACAAAAATCCAAATTATTATTTTGAAAATAATTTCGAACCCACAATATAATAATAATAATAGTAATAATATTATATAATAATAATAATATATTACAAATCCAAAAACTGGGTTTCACAATGTAAATTTTAATATTAATGTTAATGTTAACTAGCTAAACCTGTAAACTTGGTTACTTCTCTCCGCCACATCAGCATTTGCTAGTAATTAGTTAGTACTAAACTAGCCATAGAGCAATTTCGATAGCAATTACACAGAGAGTTGCAAATGTTAATGATATCAAACTATCATTTTCTAAACAAAACCCTAGTAAAAAAATGTAGCTGTCAATATGTTGGACCACCAATACCAGTAAAGAGAGGGCTGGGATATGATGAGATAGTAAAACTTTGATACAGCTAGTAAAACTTTGATACAGCCTCTGTATGACATGTGGGCTCTCCTTATATATTATGTTTACACGTTTTACGAGACTTATCATACAGATGATGTATCAAAGTTTTGATACAACATTCTGTATTTAAGTTTAACTTTGATACAGCCTTCTAAATTTAAGTTTTGTGCTATCTGAAGTCCACTAGATTTAGGCTAATTATATGGACACATCCAAATTTGATTCATGCTAGCCCATTTTGAACTTTGGTTTATTTACAAGTTTGCCATTGAAGAAAGTGATCATGGCTATTCCACGCTTTGGTATAAAAGTCAATTTTTCTAATTTTGCTCTTCTTCTTTCTCAACTCATCCAAGAAGAACAAGAAGAACAAGAAAAAGAAGAAGAGGAAGAGGAAGAAGAACAAAAACAACAAAAATGAGAATTTTGATGGGGTTTAAACCCTAATTTTCTTTCTCAACTCATTCTCACTATCTCCAAGTATAATGGGGTTTAAACCCTAATTTTTTTTTCCATTTCGAATTTCGATTTTCAATTAACAGAGAAGAATAAAATGAGAAGAAAACACCAAAAAATTAAACCCAAATTTTCTTCCCATTTTTAATTTTGATGGCACTCAAAGGCTCCTCATAATGCACAAACCCTAATAATATTGGTGGAAACCATAATATTGCTGTTCAACTAGTGTAAACAAGGACTGCCCAATTTTCTGGCAGTCCTACAAACTGAATGGACTGCCAGAAAATTGGGCAGTCCTAAGTCACAACATGTAATACAAAGGACTGTCCATTTTTCTGGCAGTCCTTACTGTATGTTGGACTGTCAGAAGAATGGGCAGTACAACTCACAACATGTGTAACTTTGGACTGCCCAACTATCTGGCAATCCAGTCTGTATGTTGGACTGCCAGAAGAATGGGCAGTCCTAAGTTTCACATGCTGTGACTTATGACTGCCCAGTTTTTTGGCAGTCCATTCAGTTTGTATGACTGCCAGAAAATTGGACAGTCCTTGTCGACGCGGAGTTTTCTCGTTCGTTCATACTTGGGTTTAATTTAAATGGATAATTTTCCACTCCGTGTGTAGTTTAATTCATTCAAATGGACTAAAAAGAATTAAAATTTTAGGATTTTGGATTGATGCTTGAATTTAAACAATGTAATTGATGCTTGAATTTTTCAAATTAATTTCTAGGATTTTGGAAATAAATTGAGAAAGAATTTGGGTGCTTGAATTAATTTCTTCAAAAGAGGAGGATGGTGGAGGTGGAAGATGTTGGGGATTTAGGAGTTGTGGATGAGAAGAGAAAGATGTTGGGGATTGATGAGAGGTGGAGGAGAAGAGGAAGAAGAAGAATAGAGGGGTGAGGGTTTTGGAAGAGAGAAGGAATTTTGCAAATGAAGGGAAAAAAAATGGATTTCGCGGGGGGGGGGGGGGGGGGGGGGGGGGGGGGTGGGATTTGGGATAGCCAAGATCAAAATTTGTGCTAACCTTGTAAAAAAAAATTGAGCTAACCACAATCCGGGCTAGCCATGATCATATTTGGATGTGCCCATATAAAAAGCCTAGATTTACTCGCCGATGCGAATAACAAACTGACAGGCCTTTATTGGGCTTTTTGTCATAGGCCATATGACTTTTATGTTTGGGCTATTAATGTTTGATACATATCTATCACCATTTCTTTTCTTTTTTTCAAGAATTTCATCATCAGTAAATACTTCATTGTTATCTGAGAGAATTAACATTTGTAGAAACCAAATAAATTAACAGTGAACGAACAATTCTCCTTTTCATTGTCCAGTTGAGAAACTGATATCCTGGCCATTTGGATGATAACAAATGCTACAGTAATCATATTGATCCAACATTTATTGTATCAAATGACATAATTTAAATCAAACCAAATATTAAAAAATATATTGTTATTGACACTCCTAAAATATTATCCTGCATTTCTCTTTAATTTTCTATAATTTTAATTTAAAATATATCCATACATTAAATATAACATTAATTTGAGTATACATGGACAGATGAGTGCGGGATGACATTTTAGAAGTGTCAATAATATTAATACAGAGACAAATTTAAATTTTAAATGTTAAAAAAAAAGTACATGATGATATTTTAGCAATATAAATAACCACATAAAAAAATCTTTAAACGCATATACTTCTATTTTCAAATAAAGCCAACCAAATCCCCCACAAAGTAAAGATTCTTGTTAGCAACTCGGCAAACGAAAAAAATTCGGGACGACAAAAGTACGAGTATAAATCGGCTCAATGCAAATAAAATACGTTCAAAAATTCGGTCAAATATTCAAAAATGAAAATATTGAGGTTAAAAACTTCATATTCTTAAATATGTTGTCAAATTTGATTAATTAAACAGGTTTCCAGCACATTTTTTGTGCAAATTTTTTCAATAATTTATACGGAACACGTTTAAAAACTTCGTATGGTTAATATTTATGTACTGATTTGGGATCTGTCAAAAGTACGCAAGTATTAAACGTTTATGAAAGATATGGAAAAATTCGCGTATAATACGAGTTTTATTCGGGTGATTGCTAACTGGTGAATACCTGAACCATTTGGCCCACATGTCAGCAAGTCGACACATAAGGCTGCTAAAGCAAACCCTTTTTGGAAAGTTGGACGAAACTTATAGCAGCAGCAACACCAAATTTTGGCAACTCAGTACAAAACTAGGATTATTTAGAATTGGATATTGTATAATACTTAAAATTTGTGTTTATATCTCCGTATTGTTCATAAAAGATTTTGAGTATGGTTTTGACGGTTGTTACTTGTTACAAAAAATAAAAAATCTAAATAAAAATTGAAACTAAACACAAATTTTTAATATAACGGAGACCTAAAAACGATAATCAACCAATGAAGACGAAATAGGAAACCTAAAAGTTAATTTAGAATATTATAAGAAACCTTAAAACCATATAATCCTACAAATTAGTGCCACTAACACAGATTTTATTTGCTGGTAGACATGTCAATTATCGTTTGCAAATAGTTATTTGTCTCGTGTGAGTGTCAAACTATTGTTAGACATGACTACAAGTCGCTAGCACGAAAATCATATCGCCATAGGAAAGCACAAAACCAGAAGTGTCTGTATGACTTGACGGTGAGAGTCGCATTCGTACAAGATATTCTATATAAGTAGAATATATTCGCTTATGTAAGTAGAATATATTCACTTATGTAATTTTTTTGATTGTCTCTGAGTCTGGAAATTTTCTCTCTATATCGTCAATATTTCTATGATAGAAGCATTTTTTATAAAAAAAATTTATAGGAAAAATTATGAGTTCCTAGTTTCTCAATCTCCACAATGAAAAGTCTTTGGATTATCTTTTGATTTTCTCAACAGGCTAAAAAAATCAGTAGACTATATTAATAAAATTTACATGTCACATATGGATTACAAATTCTAATTCGAAATTCTTAGTCGGATTGTTGTTGATATGTATTCTGGTAGCACAAGATTGTCAGGTGTCGAACAATTAATTATAAAAGACCTTTTCAAATTAATTATCTTTGTAGCTCTTTTTTTATTTTTTATAGGATTTGTCTGATGGTGTGAAGTGGACCGAGACAATTCAGATGCAGGTTGATCGGAATGGGGTCGCATCAGATCAAACTTTTGAAACGCTCTAGGTCGGCCAGGCTTCAAAATAAAGTCTCAAATTCAGTTCCAATCCAGGCTCGGGTAGCATGGGTCTCAGTTAGATTCGAGTCAGATTCTGACCGGATCGCAAGCCCTTTTAATTAATAAGAAATATATATATATATATATATATATATATATATATATATATATATATATATATATATATATATATATATATTTGAATTCAGTATATATACTATACGTATATATAAATATAATAAAAAAATTGTGTAAAACTTGTTGTTAGCTAATAGGGGCTAAAAAGTTGGGCCATATTTTATAGGCCTGCGGGCGTGGTGGAAAATTAGGCCCAAGTTGTTTGGACGGATCATGTTGTGCTCGGACATGGAGAGAGCAAATCCAGCCTGACTTGAGAAACCTGTAGGCCGGGTTCGACCCGTTTGGACAAACGGATCGGATTGGACCGGGCTCGGATATAAGAAGGAGAGCAAATATTGTTCAACCCAAGAAACTTGTAGGCCAAGTTGGTCCTGGACTTTGGCCAGATTTATGCTGATCCAGTCCCGACTGTCGGACCCACATAGCACCATAAAATTCGTCACGCCAAACAATCCTTCGTAAAATGTTAATCTTAAATTTGCCGTCATTATCATGTAAGCCTTGCGTGCACAAATTCTGGAACCCATGTAAAAGTTGAGAAAAACATGACAAAATGGACTCTTGAGTTTGAGGTCTCCACCTGTTAGATGTACGTGAGTTCGACGTGGGTTTTTATGTAGGCATAAAACTTGATCCATAGTTGAAATATGAATATTACTGCGTAGAATTGTGAATTGACAAGCAACACGGATCAGCTATATACGAAAGTCTTATTATATGCTTGGGAAAGAGAACAACTGTCCATGAGATGAGAAGACGTGTCAACTATACCTAGGCAGAGTGTTCCTTACATTTTAACAGAAAATTTTATGTACACTATTAATATTCAGCATAATGGCAGAAAAAAGTAACAAATATGAAAAATTAACAAAATAACACTCTTCCGCCAGACAGTCTGACAGAAATTAGACTTGTCCAATTTTCACCGAAAGGACTGGCAGAAATTGGACATGTGTGCTAGCTTGACGGCTTGCTGGCTTGCTGTGTTGTGTGGGTTGTTTAGTTTGTTTGCTGGGTTGTGTGGGTAGTTTAGGGTAGTGTGGTTGCTGGGTTGTGTGAGTTGTATTTTACCATACACCTACACACCACATATATAAATACACTAATTCACTCTTCATCCGACATAACCTAAATTTATTCATTTTTCCACTGTTGTACATAACCAATGCTGGATCGGATCCCAACTGTACCTGCCCAATTTCTACCAAGTTGTCTAACGGAAGAGTTCTATTTTTCAAAAAATTCCAAACTCCTGTACATTTAACTCTATAATTTTTATTTTATTTGAACATTGATATTCTATATAATATATAGTTTCTAAAAAAATTAGAAATACAAAAATTTATATTAATAAAATATAGGAAGGTTAAAATTTTAAAATTTTTATGATTTTTGTGACTATGTACGAGTGTACTACTTATATATATGCTAAAACACGATCATGTGCCTACGACTTTAGCTTCATGTACTTGTCAATTAGGAACCTAGTAATTGGAGATTAGTGTATTAATACCAAGGGGAGCGAGTGCTTCTTCTTTCTTACGTGTGACATTTTGCTAAACCATGGTAACATTTGGCCACTTTTGTTCAATGTTTGATGGTCATATCAATTAGGTCAATCTCCAATTGTAGTAACACGTTTGATTTCTTCCTTCGTAGACTCTTCTGGACTGTAGCTATTTAATTAATTTGTTCCTCAAATTACTTACCTTTTCTTTTGCTATTTAGTTTTAAGGAAAAGGTCAATAAAGTGTTCAACTACATTGCTTAAGATTTAAAATGCGATCTATTCATGTGTGGAATAATGTACTCGATAGCTTTGAAAAATATGTATATGTAGCACTACTAATCATTGGAATGAAAAAGAAAACCTTCTTGCTTATTTTTCTAATTTTTTTTTAATACTTTTCTGGTAAAACACCTGACCGGCCCGCTGCATGTTTTGCTAATAAAATTTTAATAAAGTTAACGGGTGCCCTATGTTAATCGTATTCACTAATAAAATTATTATGCGTGTGCTAATTCCTCGTGCACACTTTAATAATATCAATAAATTCTAATCCAAGATTTAATGCATATAATGTGTTAAAATTTATGCCACTGCAACAATGGTCCGTGACACAAATCTATATTTTTTGGTATTATGTCTATGAGAAATTATTCACTGGGATATGCTCACCATACGAAGTGATATAATAAGTTCGTCCAATATTATAATAATATAATAATATCTAATACAGTGTATATAAATTTTTCTGCATAATACTGGACATCTAGAATAATATATCAATAATAATATTATATTATTTTTTGTAATCTTATCTTAATGATAATTAACAATTATTTAATTAATTTTATTAATATTAGTATGTGTTGGGAAGATTTATGAAATGCCCGAAAACTAAAAATTTTTTATGTAAAACCGCTAAAAAAATGTTTCAATACTCCATCTTCTTCCATACGCTGCTCACTTTCGAATCTAGGTTTTCTCCTCAAAAATCTTTAAAAACTCGTCGGAAAATTTCGGAAAGACCGGGACGAACGGCAAAAGTGCTAAAACGGAGGTCCAAACATCATTTTTTTGCGATTCTAAAATTTCGGAAGGCCGTCTAACGGAGAAGCAGTTACTTTCAGTCTCCTCGACGATACGCTCATTTTGCGACAAACGGGACCTCGTTTCGACCTCCCAGTCAAAAGTTATGGCCCTCCAAAGTTTCAGCTGACCATAAAATGCAGGAGAATGGCCATTCTCCGTTTAGAACACGAAAAATGTTAATTTTTGCATGAGGGTGGTCATTCTCCGTATTAGTAACACGGAGAATGGCATTCTCCGTCTTAATTTACACGGAGAATGACCATTCTCCGTGTTAGTAACACGGAGAATGACATTCTTCGTCTTAATTTACACGGAGAATGGTCATTCCAGTGTTAAAACGCAGGAGAATGACCATTCTCCGTGTTAGAAACACGGAGAATGCCCATTCTCCGTGTTAAATAAAACGGAGAATGGCATTCTCCGTCCTAATTAAGACGGAGAATGACAATTCTCCGTGCTAAATTAAACGGAGAATGACCATTCTCCGTCTTAATTTACACGGAGAATGCCATTCTCCGTGTAATTTATCACGGAGAATGGTCATACCAGTATTAAAACGCAGGAGAATGACCATTCTCCGTGTTAGAAACACGGAGGATGCCATTCTCCGTGTTAATAAAACGGAGAATGCCATTCTCCGTGTTAAATAAAACGGAGAATGGCATTCTCCGTCTTAATTAAGACGGAGAATGGTCATTCTCATTCTCCGTCTAAGACGGAGAATGGTCATTCTCCGTCCTAATTAAGACGGAGAACGGTCATTCCAGTGTTAAAACGCAGGAGAATGGTCATTCTCCGTTTTAAATAAAACGGAAAATGGCATTCTCCGTGTTAGTTTACACGGAGAATGGCATTCTCCGTGTTAGTTTACACGGAGAATGGTCATTTACAGTGTTAAAACGTTAATTTAGTTTTTTCATGAATAAAGAGTTTCGTTCTTCTTTCAAAACGATGATAATTCTTATGGAAAAGAAGAAGAAAGATCTTCTCTCCACAATTGACCTAATCGTCGGAAAACTTCAAATGTCTCCACGATGAAGATGATGATGATGGTGATGATGATGATGACGAGCGATGATCTGAGTTCGACTGAAGAAAAACACACCGAACTACGAACGATTTTTGCGATCTCTGCTGAATATGAGAGCAATAGAATTCAGATTTCCCGTGAAGAAGAAGAAGACGAAAATCGCAATCCAGATCTGAGTTTTTTGAATTCAAATACATATAGATGACCAATTCGCGCGGAGGGGTAGTTTCGGTATTATAAAAATAGCATTTCCCAGCGGGTGGCATCTAAAAGAGAATCTTGGAATGTTTAACGTGAAAATACTTAATTCTGGATATTTCATAAAACTTATGCAGCGGGTGGACATTTCATAAAAGTCCACCCCGAAATTGGGGTTCTCAGCAATTTCCAGTACTAATGAACGGGTTTATCATACACCACCGCTGCATGATGAGCACATATATACCACTAAATAATTTTTCCATGTCTGGGTTTCTAAAAAACAATACTTAATTAATTAAAAAAAAAGAAAAGTGTTGTTTTTCAAAGTCACAGCAGAAGAAAGCAACTTTTGACAACATAGAGGAAATTGTTGTCACATGCTACCGAAATTTCCTATAACTTATCAAAAAAGAAAGGATTAATAATATACTGTTGTTACCGAAACAGCCTTGAACAACATTACTCAAGTGTATCGCATATATAAAATTGGTGTACAAATAAATAAAAAGAAGCCAACTCACACATCTATAATTAACTCTATGACATATATTGTACGCAGGGCCAGCCCTGGGGTAAGCCGGACAAGCCTTGAAACTTGGACAACCCTCTTTTGTTAGGACAACCCTCTAGGCTCAGTATGATACCACCAATAGTCAGGATCACAGATGACTACCATGACCAGCTGACAATAATGATCAAGAGGCAACAAAATTAGTTTCAGGATAGGACAACACAATCCTCCGGATCGTCCCTGGTTGTTTATTTTCACTATTAGGTAAGAGTAAGACCTTCGCACGTACTTAATTAGTATTTTCTTTTTTTTGAAAGCTACTTAACAAGTTATATATATATATATATATATATATATATATATATATATATATATATATATATATATATATATATAGATAGAGAGAGAGAGAGAGAGAAGCGGATTAAAAGTCTTCTTTAGAAAACTCCCTAAAAACTCCCTCACTCTCAGCCGTCCATTTAATGTTAATATTAATGTTAATATTAACATTAAATACTAAAATTAATATTAACTTAATATTAAAATTAATATTAACATTAATATATATATATATATATATATATATATATATATATATATATATATATATATATATATATAATAAGGGAGGTAGGGTGCCACCCCATGGGAGGGTGTCTACTTGTCATCCATGGGAGGGTGTCTACTTGTCACCCCCCCCATGCTATCATCAAGCACATGGGTGCATGATGATAGCATGTGGAGGGTGACAAGTAGACACCCTCCATAGGGTGGCACCTCACCTCCCTCATCCTATATATATATATATATATATATATATATATATATATATATATATATATATATATATATATATATGAATCTGAAAAATAAAATAACTAGGAAAGGTAGTAGGATTATTTTTTGGCTGGAGTTGAAGTTTTTAACTGTCAATTAACAAACAATTTAATTATGAATACGTATTAGCTTGCTTAAGTTGACATGATCATGCAGTGAAAGGGAGCATCGATGACTGTTGCTGCTGTAGTAATACAAAATACATTTCAAGGCAGCTTGAAGAAACATACAATGGAGACAGTTGGAGAAAGATGACAATTTTGAATTTATTAATTTGAATACTCTCAGGGAAAAAAGTGAATTATGATATGCCATCACTTTTGGTTGCTCCACGAAGAAAATTTTAATACTAACACGGTAACGCCATATGACCAAGTAATATTTTATCCTAAAGTTGACTTCCAAGTCCTAAATAAAAACGTATAATTTATATCTACAAATTCATATTTTACAAACCAACCGTGAATAAGGCCCCAGCTCGAAACCGTGACCGTCCTGCAGCCACCCAACCATCTCGTGTTCAGGAGAAGACTCGACCTATGGGACCTCTCCCAATTGAGTCCCTCTCCCTAATCACTTGGACTAGGGACCTTGAATCACTTCACGTAATGTCTGATGACATATTTCATTATAATACATAGTGTACATGTTTTTTTATTATTATTAAATCAAAATGTACAAATATTAAGAAAAGTACTAATGTATCTCCAAAATATTCATCGCTCGTGTCCCTCCACCACGTTGGCCTGTTATATTCATTCATATCTTTTTCCAACCTCTCCTCCTATTTGCTTCGGTCAATAAGAGAGTGCCACATGACAGGACATGGAAGGATGATTTGTTTGGAGATACATATAGTATCACTCAAATATTAATACGTAGTGTAGATGTATTCTCGTCATTCATCCTAAAAGTAACATTCTAATCTCAAAAAAATTGTATTTCATATATTATTGTTATTTCGACCAATAAATCAAAATTTTACCTCTATATGTACATTAACATCCACAACTTAGACATGTCAATTGGGCCGAGCCTACGCAGCCTGGCATGAGTCCGGCCTAAAAAATTGGCCCATGGGTCGGCCCGGCCCGATTAACCGCGGGCCCGGGCCGGCCCGGCTCCACATATTGGGTAGTATCGGACCACATATATTGACCCATAATATAGACCCGGCTCGACCTGAGGTACTGCCGAAGCTCGACCCGGTTGCAACATCCCCTGCACAATCGCTTTGACCTGTCCCAAATCCTACCAGCTAACAGCAGTGTTTGTCATTTCACGAGGAAAAGAAAAGAAAAATATGTACACAACAGACGCTCTGCCCTCCAAATATTACACTGCCTAAAGTGGTGGCCTCTGTTATTATTATGATCATATAGTGTAGCAGTGAAATGAAATGAAATGGAATGAATGTCTGAACTGAAATGAATTCAATTCATTTCAATAGTTGCTGCAGCAACAATATACATGCATGCATCCATACATAAGCTTATAAGCTTAATAAAAAACGGAGGTGGTTGCCGTGAGCTTCACCATGCATGTCTCACCTCACTTGGTCACATATATTATGGCTCAACCTCTTATATTGGGTCATGTCCGGCTCCGCACGGCCCGACCCGAAGCCTACCGTGCCGTCGGTCATGTGCCGGGCCGGGCTTAAAATTTTCATCCATAGTCCGGTCCGGCCCGACCCGCTACACACTACAAGAAAAAGGTCCTTTTACAATGTTACAAAAACGTTGTAAAAGGTCATTTACAACGTTTAATAGAATGTTGTTATATCCAGGGTTGTAAAATAGGGGTTATCTTCCACAATGTTTGTTTAAACGTTATAAAAATGTTGTAGAAGTTTTTTCCACAACAATTTACAAACATTGTTGAAAGTTTCAAAATCTAACAAAAATCTTTCTTCGACATTTGGCAAGTATTGTAAAAATACTTTTGAAAACATACTACAAGTGTTACAAATATAATTTCAACAACGTTCTACAACTGTGGTAAAAACAATATCTACCACGTTCAGTAAATATTGTATATAGATTTTCTACAGTAATGTAAAAACATTGTAAAAAGAGTTTATACAACTTTTACCAAATGTTGTACATTTTATTCAATCATGTTTGCCAAACGTGGTAACACATATTTGTATGTTGCAATTATAACATCAACAATAATTTAAAAGTATTGCAAATAAATTTTACAATGTTTAGAAAAGTTGTTATAATGTTAACTTACAATAATTTTAAAACGTTGTTGATTATGTTTCCATTTAAAAATATAATTTATAAATAAAAATATATTCATTACAATTATAATACAAATACAAAGACAATATTCTAATTTTTACTCGGCCCACAAACAATTAGTTCAGACAATACAAAGTTAAGGTTGAACCAAATAATAAGCAAAAGGAACAAAATAACAGTAACGTCAACACATTAAAATTACAAAAGCAACATTTGTAGAAGGCTAAAAAAATGTTCTCTACATCTATATACTTGTAAAACTCACAGATGACAAGCAACAAGGAATGCTTATTTAACTTGCAGTTCAAACATCTGATTTACTCAACACCCTTACAGATATAAAGCCAACCTTCTTACTATAGTTTGATTTTAATTTTGATTTTATCGGTGATACAACCAGAGTATGATAGGGATCAAAAAACATTCCTAAACTATCTTTTTTGATACAATCCTTTGCATGTTCCAAATGCTATTGCAAAAAATCCTCATAGCTTTTGAAAGTTGAAACTCGTGCTCACTCCACCTTGACTCCAGAAATCGTATTAAGTCGATACCCATGCCCGTCATGCTTCGGTTAGTTTCAAACGTGGAACACCATTCATTGATTCTACTTCCTAAAGCCACAAAAGAAGAAAGGAGATATAATCATAAGTTTTGCATAGGAAATTAAATGATTGGAAAACATAATAGTAAAGAACAAAAAGATATAGAGCCAAAAGTAATATTGGGAAAAGGAAGTCCTAAGAAAAAATTATGTAAACATAGTTGGTGAAAGATAAGTGCACAGAGGTTAGAATTGCACACTGCCTATCTGAAATAGAAGTTTGCAAGTATATGGCAGTTTCATAGTCTATATGTTCGCTCCATTCTTACACATTGAACAAAAAGCGGTCTTCAACTTGTGATTGTAAAACCTACTAGACCACATTTCTTTCAAACCTGAGGATTGACAGTGAGGCTAAAATTGACAACATACTGTTAACAAAATAGCATAAAGAAGATAACGAAGCTAGAGTCAAATAAATGCAAAAATATTGTAGATGTGTACACATTTCTCAAAAAGAGTGAAAGACAAGCTTATTGCAACATCAGAATAAAATATCTTTATAACATTATTTAAAAAGAGGATAGAATGGTTATTCAAGCATGGCAACTAAATGTAAAATTTGGATCATCTGAAGGGAGATAATCTACATATGCTGAAGTTGGTTAAAAAGATTTTAGTGAAGAAGAAATCTAATGGAGATAATTAGTAGAGGATTCTTGGCAGAAGCCCTTATACAAAAAAAAAAAGTAGGATTCAAAGAGTTAGCTTAGTTTAGATAAAACCTTTGGCAACAATAGCTAAGAAAAAAAAAGGATAGTCCATAGGTAGGACAACTAACGCATAGGCAAGCATAGGGATATACATTCCTTTGAGTTGAAATCACTAATAAAAGATACATTTAAAATTCCTAAAAAATATATGCTAAGTTTTTTCAATCTGGAGGATGAATGTTTAGAAAAATATCATTTAGAAAAGATCCTTTAAGGACAATCTCTAGTACTTTCTTAATACGTGAAAGAATAGTTGATGTCAAAACCCTTTCATAAAAAATCTTACGCAGATTATATGCAAAATTAATTAAAAATAGATAGTTAAACATTAATTTGCTCGACAACAATTTAAAAAACCCATATTAAGTTATGCTGAATATAAATAGATTATTATGAATCAATGGAAATTTACTACCTAAACTTGATTGGGATCACTCGATAGCATCAAGCGTTCATAGACTAGCATGCTGACACCATATGCTATCAAGCAATATCTTTCCATTTCTCATAAACGAGGTCGTGGGAATTAAATAATAACAGAGAATGACCACTTAGTTGATGAACCTGTGTTAGCTCATTTGAACTTTATGTGTATAACCAAATATGGACCATCAGTTGACCTGAACAATCAGTTGGGACATGTGTGTGTCACAGTAAATGTCCATAAGATGTTAACCAAATACAGAAGCATTCCATTTCAGAGGAAGTAGCCTAGCTTTAATTGTATAACCAAAAGGATGCCTATAGAGCCACTACAAAAATATAGCTTTCATGAACCATCAGTTTATCTATTATTGACCAAACATAATACTACATTGTCCTGAATCATTTCTGCATCCGACTACAAAACACAGATCAACACATACTGATCAAGTCACCATCCAAATAGATGGCTATTGCACTCTGATACATAGCCAATATAGGTAGATACTAAGTAAAAATACTTGAACATGGGGAAAAATTGTGAAGATAGGTGAATACATCATGAGATGGGAACATGCTGTAACAGATGAAGAAAATTGCCAAAATTTGAGAAAATATGCAAAATTTTGGTCCAAGTTTAAAAATACAAAGAGACGGTTTAAAATAAACTTTGACCAAAATGAGCAAAATTAGTATGCAGAAACGTGCAAAAATATGGCTGATACATATTGATAAAGCTATCCTCGTTTGATCAACACATCATCGTCGAAAATTAGAATACATCATGAGACCTCATCTTCAATTTTTTGTAGTAAGAGTAGCCACAACTAATAGGAATTAAAAGGGTAAGGACTTAAAGTTGACTATTAATGCAAACCTATGGTTACCGGAATGGTTAGGTATCCCCTATCGTTCTTACACTAGTAACAACTGATAAAACATGCCCTTAGCCACCTAAATATAAGTATCATGTACTTGTTTCCTTTACATAGCTCAACAAATTATCTCTCTAGGAACTATTATTCTCAAGAAAATGAAATAAATATACTAACCTCCTATATTTCATGGGTATTATAAGAACCTCCTTTATTTTGAAAATAATTACATGGACCTCCCCTACGCTTTATGTTTTATTTTGAAAATAAGGGCGGTTAGTGTAATAACTCTTTATGTAAAAATATAAAACATTGGGGAGGTTCATGTAATTATTTTCATAATAAGGGAGTTTGTGTAATAAAACATGAAATATAGGGAAAGTTAACATAAATTGCCCCAACAAAAAAATATGAACCATAAAACTCCAATTGGTTACAATGCCAACCACATAGCCTTCAATCTTCCAAATAATGCAAGAAAGAGGTCTACCACATTGAACCACATTTCTGGCAATATATTATTGTCAAATGAACCCATAGGGCTTCTATAAACTCATCGGAAGTTCGGAACCTACATAAACTCTACAGAATCCTAAGTGTAATGATGATGCATATATACAAGAAAAAAATGGACTCATTCGAAGAATAATATCAAGGCAGAGATGTTATGCTTAAGAGTATATTTGGACCATGTAATTAAAATAAGAAAGTTCATACATACCGACCATAACAAAGGTGACTTTCTATTGAGGTTACTCCCTGCACCATTTGATACAATAGAAAGAAGGTGGGACACTATGTGCTCTATTTTCTTTCTTGAGTACAAGTTTACCATGAGCAGCTCTGTAATCTGACAAAACTCATAAAGGAACACACACGACAAATAAAACAAGTAAAGATCAAGAACCAAACAAAAAAAAACCAATAGTTCCACTATATATATATATATATATATATATATATATATATATATATATATATATATATATATATATATATATATATCTGTGTGTGTGTGTGTGTGTGTGTGTGTGTGTGTGTAAAGGTTGTCAAGGACAAGTAGATTAATTCTCCATACATCACAAATTCATAATAGCATTCTATATAATTTTCTCCCCAAAAAACAACATAAACTAAAAGCCAATATTTACCTTTCATATGCATCCAACTTTTAAACATAAGTTCATCAATGATTGTAGAAGTTCAAGGTCTCGGTCTACAAAGAGGTTGATAGATTCTTGTGACATCACAAGCAGAAGAGATTACAATATCAAATGAGAAGAAGAAAAAAGACAGTCTGGCGTATAAAACTTTTTTTTACCATATTCATACTCATTATCAAAGTGGATAATAACAAGTCCCACAATTTTTCTGATTGACAGGTCTACTTTTACTATCAATCAGTGAACATTTGATAAAAGAACCAGCACCTTTCCAGAAATCAATTCACTTCAACACCATTTTTTGACTCTCAAAAGCCTCCACTCCTATATGTATGATGGAGCAAGAACAAGCCCCTCAACAATTCCTCCCCATTGCATCAAGAGTTTCACACATTTCTAACTAAAGGAGACCAATTCTTCGGAGGATATATCATGAGATTCAAGCGAAATATAATAATGGGCAATATGATCAATGTCAACAAATGGACACCCAAGAGGGATTATTCCAAAGTTATGAGAGGGGAGATCAAAGAGATAGTTACAGTTTGTCAGATATTATAGATGAAAATCTACACAAGCAATTCTATATCCAAGTGGTGGAAATTTGAGGGAAGGATGACATCAATAATTTAATACATCTAAGATTCTAAAGTACAACCTAGTGGTGCAAATAAATTGATAGGGCCTGCTGTGTTTATTAGCTTGCACACTTTCTGTGCTTAATTGAAATATTTGTTTCCCCAAACACGACACATTGATACTCTCATTCAACGTAGACCTAAGTTTACAGGATGAAGCAAGTCAACTTAATGATCTATACATTAACTACTTATGTGAGCTATCAGAATACACCAAAAGCACATATGCAAATCAATTGACAGAACACGAAACTAGAATTTTAGTATATTTGAGACAAACTAGCTAATCTATATATATTTACAGAAGGGAAGTCAATTTACCTCATCATTAACATGATGCCACCGTTTTCCTAAAATTACCAACCCTGTCAAAGCAGCGGCTACAAAGATAGGCCAAAATATGTTTGCTTCTTTCGCGTGGCAATATAAAGATGAAGCATGACTCTTCCACCAGCCATCAGAAGGAATGTTCGATCCATCATCTTCACTTGACTCTGTATGCTTTGGCGGGGGGAATTGTCACTTGGAGTAGAAAAATCGTTGGAAGAATGTCAGTGTTTTCAGGATAAGGAACAGAGTGCATCCCTTGTGAAACTCTACCCTCTTCAAACTCTATAACAGGAGCTGACGAAGTGCTTCCGACATCAAAGAACTCAGTTCTTTGTGAATTATCATCAGATTTGACCAGCCTACTTCCTTCATTAATTATATCATCTCCATGACCATCTTCCTCCTCAGTATAGCCTTTATCTTGACCCTCAGCTTCTCCAATAATCTCAGTATAGTCGGGTTCTATTGGAAGATCCTCATGCTCTCTTGGGGGAATACAAAGTGGCCAGACATGAACAGTATACTTGAAGACTCCTTTCCAGTTCTAAGAACATCCAGGTCAATTTCTTGCAGATTTGGTGAAGCAGCATAGGTCGATGCCGTGAGTTGTACAACTTCCCAGTCAGCCCTATGGGGTGGAGCCACCTCTTTTTCTTTCTCATTATCAGCCATTTCAAAGAACCAGACCTGATTAAAAATATGCCCCTTAAACATTTAATGTTATAAAGTGTAAGGCTTACATAATACCGAAAATATAATTTTAAGACAGGTGTAGCTAATGTGCAGAACCCATCAAAGAAGGGTTTGACAGCCAAAACAATTATGAAGAAGACCAATTGCAAGTATGCACCCCCAATAAGTGTACCCCATAAGTGATTTTTCCGGGATAATTGAACATTGCATGAGAGGGGGATTTCATGTGCAATGTAGGTTGCAAGGTTCACAGTATCGTTATTGGAATCGGTATCAAACTATTCCTATGAGTATTGGTATCGGCATTATCGGTAGTATCGGCAATTTTAGATCGGAGTATCAAATTTTTTTTGTATCAAAAACAAATAATTATTAATAAATTATCTACATTTAAAAACATATATTTTATACATTTAGGCATAATTTTAAGTATTTTCAGTGTTATTTCGTAGAACTTTTTGAAATTAAATAAAATAATAGTCACTCTTACCGATTGGTTTACATATAATAGATTGATTTTCTTCTTTTACATGCTTTTACAACCTTATTATGCTTTAAACCCATGCTTATTTATCTTTTTCGTTTAATTTTTTTTGCCGAACTGATCGAAAAAGAGACTCCCAATGTCGGCATCGGTCAGTATCAGGTATCGGTCGGTATCGGATCGGGTCATGTCAAACCGTATCAGTATCGGCCGTTTAGATCGGTATCGGCCGATACTTTAAACCATGAGTCTTCCAGCACATACCATTAGGGATAATTGGTTAACACTAACCTGTCCCCCACAGTCAGCACCACCCCTAGGCCCATGATGTGAAATGTTATTCAGTGCCCGGTATACTACAAAAAAACCACAATTCCCGAAGGCAATATTTTTCCAAAACTGGCAATTTGTTGTAGAAAATAGTTTTTTCGAGGGTATTATGTCATCGTACACCCTCGAAAATGTAAGCATCAGAAAAGGTTTTTTTTTTCGAGAAATCATCGGAAAGGTTATCATTTGTGAGAGAAAATAACCATCGTATTTGTAGGACAATTGTAGTTAGCCTCTACTGATCCTTGGACTTCAAATCCCATAATAATCGATCCTTCAATAAGAGGTTTAGGACAATTGTATCAATTAACCAGTAAAATGAAAAAGGATTGAATGGTGCCAATGCAAGTAAAGGGAAATGCTTATAATTAAATGATCTTGATCTTGTAGTCTTGTGCCATTCATGGTATCAAATTAAGAGCCTCTACTTGTGCTCAACAATCAAAACTAAACACAAAGTTGGCATAATCCCAGCAGATCAAAAATTAAACACGAATATAAGATCATGTTGATTCAATAGACATAACATTATAGCGTCATGGTGCTCCAACAGACATTATTTCATTGCCTCGATATTTTGTTCCAGCATTTCATCGAACAGGCTGCGGGCATACCCAGTACTGGAGCCAAATGCCTACACTTTAATCATGATAGAGAAAAATAACCTCTAGATGTTGACGAGACTCATCCCTCCTTATTATGGTCCAAATTCAGTGAACATAAGTAGAATGGCAGAAGCTGAAAAGAAAAGAAAAACAACACCAAGGAGAATAAAAATTGAGTTTTAGCATACCTAATTTAGAGCTGCATCTTGAGCAGCAGTTGTGCCTTCCTCTTCCCACGGTTCGAAACCCCTCCTACACCATCAACAGCTGCTACATCACCATACTAGCCTGAGTCGCCACCATCGACACTAGCACCACCGCTGTGTGCTTTGCCGCCTTCTCCTTCCCTGTTGCCATTGCCCTAACCAGAATCCCCGTCATGCATAGTAGTGGTGACGGTGGATAAGGACGCTCGGGCGTGGTCTTGGTGCTCCAGTTGAATTGAGGAGGAAGACGAGGGGAGGGGGAGTGGGAGTAAAGAAAGATGATTGGGAGGGGGTGGGATGACATAGACAACACATTTTTTTGTATATAACAATTTTATGCGAAATAAAAAGAGGGAAATCAAAAAATTTGCCGCCTACAGTTTTTCCATCTTGCCAAAGTTTATTGGGATGAAAACAATTTTCAGTATTAAATAAGTTATGTTATTAGGGTTCATATACAAAATATCATAAATAATAATATTTTTATTACAAAATAAATAGTCATTTCAAATATTAATTTTTTTGGACGCTTCAAAGTAAGGTATCAACTAGCATTATTATCCCTAAATACTCTTATATGTAGTGTTTGGTGTTGTTTAAGACCATGTTTAATGTCGTGTTGAAAAGTATACCCAATTATAGATAAAAAAAAAAAATTTTTTTGAAACATGTACTAGTTGAGGGTGAGTTAGAGAGTTTGAGAAAGGGAGAGATGAGAGACTGAGGGGGAGAGAGAGAGATGAAGAGTATGGGAGAAGAATGGAGGAGATTTTGAGAGTTTGGGGGAGAGAATGAAAGACCTAGAGATTGAAAGGGGCTGGCAAGATAGAGAGAGTACTTCTAATTTCTAATTAGAAGGGGCGCCAAAATAAAATAAAAATAGCGGGATAAGTAATTTTAAGATGACATCAAAAAAATATTGTCATTATTATTTAATATTAGACGATATTTTAATAGTGTCGTTAAATTTATATTTACGTCATTTTAATAGTCTATCCTCCATCGCTATTGTTGGAGGCCTTGACAAGAATGTTCCCGTCGATCAGGACAAAGTTGGCGGATTCATCTAGCATCACTATCGCATTGGTACTGATAAGTGCGTCTCGATTATCTGGTACTGACAACTTTAAAAAATCATGGATAAACAAAAAGTATATATTACCATATATAAACCATAGAAATGAAAATCTAGAATATCTAGAAAGGAAGACTTCTCACATAGTTAGCTTAGCTCGCCCATGGTGGATCTCCAACGTGTTCCTCTAGGGTTTGTGAGGAGTGGAGGCGACTTGATGGACGAGATTGCTTATAATGTATGGGAAGGCAAGGAGTGGTGATAATGGCGCTAGTGAAGAAGGTAGTAGTGGTGATGGCACGGTGAGGAGGGTGGTGGTGACGGAGGCCGGGATCGGGATCGGGATCGGGATGAATGCACTTTTTTTTATCAAAGTGGTGGTTTGGTAGGAAAGTGAAATTAATTGAGGAAGACGTAGAGGAGGAAGATGTAGAGGATGAGGGAATTTGGTTGCACTATTTTTTAGTATAGCAGGGGGATTTTGGAGGAATGTCAAATTAGGGGGAGGGAAAGCCAAATTTTGGTAACATATTTTTTTATGTTACATTATTATTGTTACAAAAATAAATTGAATGAAAATTATAAAAGATAATTTTGTAGTGGTTAATTAATTATTGTCACGATTACTGCTGTTACTAATTTGTAATGATATTAACCGTTAAGAATTGGGAAAAAAATATTATAAAATGCGTATTTTGTTGTAGTGAGCTCTTCATGATCTTCTACAGGTCTTGGAACTGTTGAACTAGCTACGCTACTATCAATTATTATATTTCTTATATACTGCATGCTCAACACTCTATAGTCTAATCAGAATCAATTATATAGATTAATTTTGCATGTTTGTTGTGTCACAGTCACTGGCATGTTGATCGAAAGTAGTAAAAGTGCATAAGACATCCAAATGCCCACGTCAAAGAACTAAGATTAAGAATGGTAGAAAGATTTAAAGAAGGAAATACTCCCCAGATTTTTTGGGTGAAAAATAAATGGGAACAATGTTCCCATTGGAAAGAGAATCAAATTATTAATATTCACTCAATTTCTTGCAACCAAACACACTTATGTTTTTTTTTTCATGTTTTAATTTTGAAAATGCAATTAACAAGGAGGCTTTTATATTGTCCGGAAATTTTCAAGATGTATAACCAAAACTATCCTCAATTTATTATAGTTTTGAAAAATAAAATGTATAGCTTCCTTTATAAATTGAAGGGTAATTTTAGTAACCTGTTTTCAAAATCTTTGGACATTGTAAAAGCTCCCTTAGCAATTACAATTTTCTTTAATTATAATTATTCATATGCCGGTGAGTCAAATTAAATCCTTACCAATACATGTTTCATCCTTTTTTTGACTGAGTAGATTTTTCATACTTTATACATAAAAAAGTAGAAGAAGACTGTAATAGTACAGAAGAGAGAGGAGAGTGGAGCCCAAAACTTTTTTTTAGCTCCTTTAGTCCTTTTATACTTTTCTGTTGCAAATTGTAATTGTCACCATATCCACTGCCACTGGACCTTTTTCTTAGGGTAGGGTCATGAAACATTTTCAGAAATGGTCAAAAAATGACTCATTGAACAGTAATTGGGTTGCAATGACTCATTGAAACGTAATTGGGTTATATTTAATTGATGTTATTATTGTGTTCTACCTTATTCTTGGTTGTTATAGTAAATAAATGCAAGTAATATTTAGTGCTTGCATGCTCCCCCAATGTGCAATTGTTTGATTAGTCTCACACAACATGTATATGTTGTTGTTAGCAACAAACTGACTTACTTTGTTCCTTTAAACTCTTTTTCAACTCAAGCAAATTTAAGAAATAGAATAAGACACCATATACAATAATCAAAATTAATAATTTGTGGACTAGTCACAACATGTATGAACTAATTTAAAGAATAAAAGACTACTTCTGTATTTTGGGAAAATGAAAATTTATGGGGAAATTCACTGCCCACCCCACCCCCACACACATATACTTAAGAAACGTGTAACTTATGACGGGGTGTCTCTTTTTTGTCAAACATATGGATATGGATATGGATATGCAGTTTAAAATAGTGAAGTTAAATACATTCACAATGTTTATTTATAGTGGCAAAATAATGATAAATTTACAACAATGTATAAATATTGTGAAATACACAGCTTTTACAATATTTTATAAAAGTTGTTGAATATAACCCTTTTATAATATTTTTTAAACATTGTGAAAAGATAATACATACACAATATTTATATAAAGTGGTAAAATAAAAATAATTTTACAACATCAAACAAATATTGTAAAATATAGAAAGTTTACAACAGTTGATAAACGTTGTTGAACATGACATTTTTACAATATTTTAAAAACATTGTCAAAAGTAATAACTTTGACAACATTAAGTAAATGTTGTCGAAACTAATAAGTTTTACAATGTTAATAAAATATTGTTGAAGACAGTAGTACACAACTTATTTGAATGACCATTGTAGAAGCATTAACGTTTGAAAATAAAATGTTGTTTGCATATATATTCTACAACGTTTTTACAAAAAAGGTTGTAGAAGACCCCCTTTTTTACAACGTTTTCAGGATTTGTTGTAAATGAAACATTGTAAAAAGTGTTTTTTCTTGTAGTGACAGTTGATGGGCTCAAGAGGTCCGGCCCTAGCCCGGTCCGGCCTACTCAATTCCGTCGGACCAGCCCAGCCCGGCCCGGCCCGGCCCACTTGACTGCTCTATCCACAACTGGCGGATGACAGTATGTCAGTATAAATATAAATTTATATTTACTATGGGTCAACTTGGGAAAAAATGAAGAGTATATAATAATGGTCCAACAAAAATGAACCCAGTCAAAGAAAAATAAGTAGTCACAAACTAATTAATGCTCACAATATCTTGTTAATTTTAATGTTAATGTTAAAATTAATATTAATGCTATTAGTATTAATATTAATATTAATATTTATGTTAATTTGAAGTTAATATTAATTTTAATGTTAATGTTAATGCTAATTTTAATTTAGTGTTAATATTAATGTTAGTTAATATTAATGTTAATTCTAATATTACTGTTAATGTTAATTTTAATATTAATGTTAATGTTAACTAGCTAAACTTGTAAACTTGGTTACTTCTCTCCGCCACATCAGCATTTGCTAGTAATTAGTTAGTACTAAGCTAGCCATAGAGCAATTTCGATAGCAATTACACAGAGAGTTGCAAATGTTAATGATATCAAACTATCATTTTCTAAACAAAACCCTAGTAAAAAAATATAGCTGTCAATATGTTGGACCACCGACACCGAAAAAGAGAGGGCTGGGATATGATGAGGTACTAAAACTTTGATACAGCTAGTAAAACTTTGATACAGCCTCTGTATGACATGTGACACGTGGGCTCTCCTTATATATTTATGTTTACACGTTTTACGAGACTTGTCATACAAATGTATCAAAGTTTTGATACAACCTTCTGTATTTAAGTTTAACTTTGATACAACCTTCTATATTTAAGTTTTCTGCTATCGGAAGTCCACTAGATTTAGGCTAATGTCACGCCCCAGAACCAGAATACTGGAGAGCGGGGGCAGACATAGCCAGCTACGTATATTGAAGTGCAACCCACCTCGCTATACGGTCACGGCTGTCTAGGATACATGAGGGTTTATCTACAAGCCAACAGTCTCTTAAGGTCATGAACAACTTATTGTCTCAATCACAAGCAAGTAAGTAAAAGTTACAAGATGTACGATCATTAAATATACAATAATAAGGCGTCCCAAATATTACATATTCAGCTGATCATGAAGCTAGTCGTTACAAAATGTTAGGACTAGCAAGAGTTTAGTCATACATGATCAACCCTAGGATCTGTCAATCATGTTACAGCCCGTAGGCAGACAATAAGTAAAAGTGCAATCGAGCTAAACAGGTGCTCGTCGGCTAAACATCTCAAAAGAATAATTTTTACAATAGAGTGGGAGAGCCAAAATAACCCACTCGTTGCCAGGATTCCTTCTAGTGTTCATATCTGGCAGGAAGGTTGGAAGATCCTCGGTAGCTGCTCCGAAATCTGGCCATACAAAACCAGCTGGGTCAGACCCCAGAAAGAGCAAGTGCCACAAAGGAAGCTTCACGTAAGAACTAAAACCAGCAATCAGCACAAGATATAAATAAAGTAATAACTGGAAAGAAAGAAAATACACCAGGATGATATACGACGAGATAACCATGGAACTATTCAGATAGCCAGGTTACAACCCGTAAACCAAACAAGGACCGGGGTTGTAACCCTTCGTCTGAACAGAACTTGGAATGAAATGAAATGAAATGAAATGAATGTCTGAACTGAAATGAATTCAATTCATTTCAATAGTTGTTGCAGCAATAATATACATGCATGCATCCATACATAAGCTTATAAGCTTAATAAAAAACGGAGGTGGTTGCCATCAGCTTCACCATGCATGTCTCACCTCACTTGGTCACATATATTACGGCTCAACCTCTTATATTGGGTCATGTCCGGCTCCGCACGGCCCGACACGACCCGACCCGAAGCCTACCGTGCCGTCGGTCATGTGCCGGGCCGGGCTTAAAATTTTCATCCATAGTCCGGTCCGGCCCGGCCCGCTACAGTTGATGGGCTCAAGAGGTCCGGCCCTAGCCCGGTCCGGCCTACTCAATTCCGTCGGGCCAGCCCAGCCCGGCCCGGCCCACTTGACTGCTCTATCCACAACTGGCGGATGACAGTATGTCAATAAATATAAATTTATATTTACTATGGGTCAACTTGGGAAAAAATGAAGAGTATATAATAATGGTCCAACAAAAATGAACCCAGTCAAAGAAAAATAAGTAGTCACAAACTAATTAATGCTCACAATATCTTGTTAATTTTAATGTTAATGTTAAAATTAATATTAATGCTAATTAGTATTAATATTAATATTAATATTAATATTAATATTCATGTTAATTTGAAGTTAATATTAATTTTAATGTTAATGTTAATGCTAATTTTAATTTAGTGTTAATATTAATGTTAGTTAATATTAACGTTAATTCTAATATTACTGTTAATGTTAATTTTAATATTAATGTTAATGTTAACTAGCTAAACTTGTAAACTTGGTTACTTTTCTCCGCCACATCAGCATTTGCTAGTAATTAGTTAGTACTAAGCTAGCCATAGAGCAATTTCGATAGCAATTACACAGAGAGTTGCAAATGTTAATGATATCAAACTATCATTTTCTAAACAAAACCCTAGTAAAAAAATATAGCTGTCAATATGTTGGACCACCGACACCGGAAAAGAGAGGGCTGGGATATGATGAGATACTAAAACTTTGATACAGCTAGTAAAACTTTGATACAGCCTCTGTATGACATGTGACACGTGGGCTCTCCTTATATATTTATGTTTACATGTTTTACGAGGCTTGTCATACAGATGTATCAAAGTTTTGATACAACCTTTTGTATTTAAGTTTAACTTTGATAAAACCTTCTATATTTAAGTTTTCTGCTATCGGAAGTCCACTAGATTTAGGCTAATGTCACGCCCCAGAACCAGAATACCGGAGAGCGGGGGCAGACATAGCCAGCTACGTATATTGAAGTGCAACCCACCTCGCTATACGGTCACGGCTGTCTAGGATACATGAGGGTTTATCTACAAGCCAGCAGTCTCTTAAGGTCATGAACAGCCTATTGTCTCAATCACAAGCAAGTAAGTAAAAGTTACAAGATGTACGATCATTAAATATACAATAATAAGACGTCCCAAATATTACATATTCAGCTGATCATGAAGCTAGTTGTTACAAAATGTTAGGACTAGCAAGAGTTTAGTCATACATGATCAACCCTAGGATCTGTCAATCATGTTACAGCCCGTAGGCAGACAATAAGTAAAAGTGCAATCGAGCTAAACAGGTGCTCGTCGGCTAAACATCTCAAAAGCATAATTTTTACAATAGAGTGGGAGAGCCAAAATAACCCACTCGTTGCCAGGATTCCTTCTAGTGTTCATATCTGGCAGGAAGGTTGGAAGATCCTCGGTAGCTGCTCCGAAATCTGGCCATACAAAACCAGCTGGGTCAGACCCCAGAAAGAGAAAGTGCCACAAAGGAAGCTTCACTTAAGAACTAAAACCAGCAATCAACACAAGATATAAATAAATTAATAACTGGAAATAAAGAAAATACACCAGGATGATATACGACGAGATAACCATGGAACTATTCAGATAGCCAGGTTACAACCCGTAAACCAAACAAGGACCGGGGTTGTAACCCTTCGTCTGAACAGAACTTGGAATGAAATGAAATGAAATGAATGTCTGAACTGAAATGAATTCAATTCATTTCAACAGTTGCTGCAGCAACAATATACATGCATGCATCCATACATAAGCTTATAAGCTTAATAAAAAACGGAGGTGGTTGCCATCAGCTTCACCATGCATGTCTCACCTCACTTGGTCACATATATTACGGCTCAACCACTTATATTGGGTCATGTCCGGCTCCGCACGGCCCGACACGGCCCGACCCGAAGCCTACCGTGCCGTCGGTCATGTGCCGGGCCGGGCTTAAAATTTTCATCCATAGTCCGGTCCGGCCCGGCCCGCTACAGTTGATGGGCTCAAGAGGTCCGGCTCTAGCCCGGTCCGGCCTACTCAATTCCGTCGGGCCAGCCCAGCCATGTCCGGCCTACTCAATTCCGTCGGGCCTGCCCAGCCCGGCCCGGCCCACTTGACTGCTCTATCCACAACTGGCGGATGACAGTATGTCAATATAAATATAAATTTATATTTACTATGGGTCAACTTGGGAAAAAATGAAGAGTATATAATAATGGTCCAACAAAAACGAACCCAGTCAAAGAAAAATAAGTAGTCACAAACTAATTAATGCTCACAATATCTTGTTAATTTTAATGTTAATGTTAAAATTAATATTAATGCTAATTAGTATTAATATTAATATTCATATTAATTTGAAGTTAATATTAATTTTAATGTTAATGTTAATGCTAATTTTAATTTAGTGTTAATATTAATGTTAGTTAATATTAATGTTAATTCTAATATTACTGTTAATGTTAATTTTAATATTAATGTTAATGTTAACTAGCTAAACTTGTAAACTTGGTTACTTCTCTCCGCCATATCAGCATTTGCTAGTAATTAGTTAGTACTAAGCTAGCCATAGAGCAATTTCGATAGCAATTACACAGAGAGTTGCAAATGTTAATGATATCAAACTATCATTTTCTAAACAAAACCCTAGTAAAAAAAATATAGCTGTCAATATGTTGGACCACCGACACCGGAAAAGAGAGGGCTGGGATATGATGAGATACTAAAACTTTGATACAGCTAGTAAAACTTTGATACAGCCTCTGTATGACATGTGACACGTGGGCTCTCCTTATATATTTATGTTTACACGTTTTACGAGACTTGTCATACAGATGTATCAAAGTTTTGATACAACCTTTTGTATTTAAGTTTAACTTTGATACAACCTTCTATATTTAAGTTTTCTGCTATCGGAAGTCCACTAGATTTAGGCTAATGTCACGCCCCAGAACCAGAATACTGGAGAGCGGGGGCAGACATAGCCAGCTACGTATATTGAAGTGCAACCCACCTCGCTATACGGTCACGGCTGTCTAGGATACATGAGGGTTTATCTACAAGCCAGCAGTCTCTTAAGGTCATGAACAGCCTATTGTCTCAATCACAAGCAAGTAAGTAAAAGTTATAAGATGTACGATCATTAAATATACAATAATAAGGCGTCCCAAATATTACATATTCAGCTGATCATGAAGCTAGTTGTTACAAAATATTAGGACTAGCAAGAGTTTAGTCATACATGATCAACCCTAGGATCTGTCAATCATGTTACAGCCCGTAGGCAGACAATAAGTAAAAGTGCAATCGAGCTAAACAGGTGCTCGTCGGCTAAACATCTCAAAAGCATAATTTTTACAATAGAGTGGGAGAGCCAAAATAACCCACTCGTTGCCAAGATTCCTTCTAGTGTTCATATCTGGCAGGAAGGTTGGAAGATCCTCGGTAGCTGCTCCGAAATCTGGCCATACAAAACCAGCTGGGTCAGACCCCAGAAAGAGCAAGTGCCACAAAGGAAGCTTCACTTAAGAACTAAAACCAGCAATCAGCACAAGATATAAATAAAGTAATAACTGAAAATAAAGAAAATACACCAGGATGATATACGACGAGATAACCATGGAACTATTCAGATAGCCAGGTTACAACCCGTAAACCAAACAAGGACCGGGGTTGTAACCCTTCGTCTGAACAGAACTTGGAATGAAATGAAATGAATGTCTGAACTGAAATAAATTTAATTCATTTCAATAGTTGCTGCAGCAACAATATACATGCATGCAACCATACATAAGCTTATAAGCTTAATAAAAAATGGAGGTGGTTGCCATCAGCTTCACCATGCATGTCTCACCTCACTTGGTCACATATATTATGGCTCAACCTCTTATATTGGGTCATGTCCGGCTCCGCACGGCCCGACACGGCCCGACCCGAAGCCTACCGTGCCGTCGGTCATGTGCCGGGCCGGGCTTAAAATTTTCATCCATAGTCCGGTCCGGCCCGGCCCGCTACAGTTGATGGGCTCAAGAGGTCCGGCCCTAGCCCGGTCCGGCCTACTCAATTCCGTCGGGCCAGCCCAGCCCGGTCCGGCCTACTCAATTCCGTCGGGCCAGCCCAGCCCGGCCCGGCCCACTTGACTGCTCTATCCACAACTGGCGGATGACAGTATGTCAATATAAATATAAATTTATATTTACTATGGGTCAACTTGGGAAAAAATGAAGAGTATATAATAATGGTCCAACAAAAACGAACCCAGTCAAAGAAAAATAAGTAGTCACAAACTAATTAATGCTCACAATATCTTGTTAATTTTAATGTTAATGTTAAAATTAATATTAATGCTAATTAGTATTAATATTAATATTAATATTCATGTTAATTTGAAGTTAATATTAATTTTAATGTTAATGTTAATGCTAATTTTAATTTAGTGTTAATATTAATGTTAGTTAATATTAATGTTAATTCTAATATCACTGTTAATGTTAATTTTAATATTAACGTTAATGTTAACTAGCTAAACTTGTAAACTTGGTTACTTCTCTCCGCCACATCAGCATTTGCTAGTAATTAGTTAGTACTAAGCTAGCCATAGAGCAATTTCGATAGCAATTACACAGAGAGTTGCAAATGTTAATGATATCAAACTATCATTTTCTAAACAAAACCCTAGTAAAAAAATAGCTGTCAATATGTTGGACAACCGACACCGGAAAAGAGAGGGCTGGGATATGATGAGATACTAAAACTTTGATACAGCTAGTAAAACTTTGATACAGCCTTTGCATGACATGTGACACGTGGGCTCTCCTTATATATTTATGTTTACACGTTTTATGAGACTTGTCATACAGATGTATCAAAGTTTTGATACAACCTTCTGTATTTAAGTTTAACTTTGATACAACCTTCTATATTTAAGTTTTCTGCTATCGGAAGTCCACTAGATTTAGGCTAATGTCACGCCCCAGAACCAGAATACTGGAGAGCGGGGGCAGACATAGCCAGCTACGTATATTGAAGTGCAATCCACCTCGCTATACGGTCACGGCTTTCTAGGATACATGAGGGTTTATCTACAAGCCAGCAGTCTCTTAAGGTCATGAACAACCTATTGTCTCAATCACAAGCAAGTAAGTAAAAGTTACAAGATGTATGATCATTAAATATACAATAATAAGGCGTCCTAAATATTATATATTCAGCTGATCATGAAGCTAGCTAGTCGTTACAAAATGTTAGGACTAGCAAGAGTTTAGTCATACATGATCAACTCTAGGATCTGTCAATCATGTTATAGCCCGTAGACAGACAATAAGTAAAAGTGCAATCGAGCTAAACAGGTGCTCGTCGGCTAAACGCCTCAAAATAATAATTTTTATAATAGAGTGGGAGAGCCAAAATAACCCACTCGTTGTCAGGATTCCTTCTAGTGTTCACCATCTGGCAGGAAGGTTGGAAGATCCTCGGTAGCTGCTCCGAAATCTGGCTATACAAAATCAGCTGGGTCAGACCCCAGAAAGAGCAAGTGCCACAAAGGAAGCTTCACTTAAGAACTAAAACCAGCAATCAGCACAAAATATAAATAAAGTAAGAACTGGAAATAAAGAAAATACACCAGGATGATATACGACGAGATAACCATGGAACTATTCAGATAGCCAGGTTACAACCCGTAAACCAAACAAGGACCGGGGTTGTAACCCTTCGTCTGAACAGAACTCGGAATTCTCACCATTTATCGGTAAAATAAATGCAAGCATTCTGGTCGTCCAATAATCTGGAACAGGATCAGGGCAAGACTGGACTGGTTAGACTATATCCAATCATTTCACGGCCAAACAAGAATTACGGCTTGATACTTTAACTAACTAGGGTTGTCACAAGCCTAGTTACTAACAAGATGCAGTGAGATTATTCTACAGCCACAAGCCCTGCAGACCATCCAGGTTACCCCGGTTAAAAGATTAGAGTTGAATTCAGGTGGGTACATCGTCCAGGAAACGAATATACCCTTAGGTACCTTGAAGGGTGCAACACATGACAGTGTGCTGGAAATGTGCCCTACTCGACGGCAGGCTACAGATCCCAAGGCGTGCCCAGGTAACGGGATTGCCTGTAGCTGGGAAATCTCGTCATGACTAATGTATTAATCTAGTTATTAGGCTTAGTCCATTTTAGTAGGTACTCCTGACCGTGGTACTCAGGAGTCCCTGTCCTAGACATGATGCAAGATAGGACTGGTTTATTTATACAAACACAATCGTCCATGGTGTCCAGATTAATTATACAGGTCATGTCATGTCAGGTAGCCGTCACAACAGCTTATCAAGATATAACTTGTCAGGTTATCAGGTCAAGTGTACTAGTCAGGAGTGCGCCACGACGGGCCACTATCAGGTCATGTCAGGTTACTCATGTCGGAAGTGCACCACTACGGGTCACTATCGTGTCAGGCTCAGTTATCAATTCCAAACATATTACATAAATTCGTGATTATCAAGTTCAGGACAAAAGGCGTAAGGATATAAAATGGACGTTAAATATCTAATAAAATATCAATATTCAGGGCTATAGAAGAGCCAGGGTAAGTAAGGCTGCGCTCAAGTCAGGCTACGCTCAGGTCAAGCTATGCTCAGGTCAAGCAACGCTCAGGTCATACGCTTCCAAAAGGCAGCGTATGTACTCAATACGACTCCTCGTCAAGCAAGAGAGCGTATGCGAGTCATATGCCTCCAAAAGGCAGCGTATGGGGTCCATACGACTTCTTGTCAAGCAAACGAGCGTATGCGAGTCATACGCCTCCAAAAGGCAGCATATGGGGTCCATACGACTCCTTGTCAAGCAAGCGAGCGTATGCGAGTCATACCCCTCCAAAAGGCAGCGTATGGGGTCCATATGACTCCTTGTCAAGCAAGCAAGCGTATGCGAGTCATACGCCTCCAAAAGGTAGCGTATGTACTCCATACGACTCTTCGTCAAGCAAGCGAGCGTATACGAGTCATACGCCTCCAAAAGGCAGCGTATGGGGGTCCATACTGTGCTGCGCTAAAGAGCGCGCACAGCTCAGTGACGCAAGCTGAAAAGCTCGTGCACTGCTCACTGTCTTCTCCAAACAGCAAGAACTCCATGGTTGAACCCAAAGCTTCAAAAGTCCATAACTTGGTCAAAATAAGTCCAAATCCAACTTTCCAAAGGTCAAAATTAGGTAGAATAAAATTCTCTACAACATGAAACCATCAAAACTTGAAAACAAAGAAGCTTGATAGATCAAAACCACCAAAATCTGAAAATAATTAATTTCTAGATCTACAAAAATTAAAGCTTCAAAAAGGAAAATGACAAGTTCTAATGTGTCTTAGAAACATGGGAAGAAGCTAATGGAACAATAAAAACGAGCTCTCTTATGGAAGCAAGTTGCACTTGCCTAGACTTCTCTCTCCCTCTCTTTGGTAGGTAAGGAAGTAAATGGAAGAAGAAGAGATGAGTAATGAAGAGAGAAAAAGAAGAAATGGCAATAAATATCAAATATGGTGGTAGGTAGGGGGTTCATCCATGGTTCATGATGAACCAAAATAATCCCAAACCGAACCAACCAACCCGAACCAGGAATAGACCAAGCCAAGAAGGAAATGCCAAGCCAGGAAATCATGCAATACAAGAATAAATATGGTACACGTATTCCAAAAAAATGTAATACGAACCACAGGCATTACAACTCTATCCACCTTAAAAGAATTTCGTCCTTAAAATTTAATCAAGAGGCTAGAGGAGCAATGACAAGCTACATTAATCACATGCAAGCTATAACTAGACAGACAATCACTCATTCAAGCAAGGAATCGAAGGCATGAGGCATAAGAAAGACATTATACCTCACGAGTCAAACAAGTCGGGATATCGCGATCGGATATCATCCTCACGCTTCCACGTTGACTCCTCCAAAGAGTGATGACCCCAAGCAACTCGGACTAACTTGATAGTCTTGTTCTTGAGGATCTTCTCTCTCCGGTCCAATATAGACACGGGCATTTCCTCATACGAAAGGTTGGTACCAACAACCAATTCCGAATGATCCAGGATGTGGCTCGAGTCCGGGATATACCGTCGTAACTGGGATACATGGAACACGTCATGCACCTCGCTTAGCGACGGCGGAAGAGCAAGACGATAGGATACATCTCCTACTCGCTCCAGAATGTCAAACGGTCCTATATACCTAGGACTAAGCTTGCCCCGTACGCCGAAACGAATGACGCCACGGTTAGGCGAAATCCTCAGGAATACATGATCGCCGACCGAAAACTCTAGAGGGCATCGATGAGAATCGGTCCAATGACGTTGGCGATCTTGGACAACACGAAGATGATCTCTGACCCTCCTGACCACTTCAACTGTCTGGGCAATCATTTCTGGACCGAGCATCTGTCTCTCTCCAACATCATCCCAGGCTAGCGGGGATCTGCACTTCCTACCATACAATGCCTCGAACGGTGCCATCTGGATACTGGCCTGGAAACTGTTGTTGTACGAGAATTCCACCAGGTGCAAGTGATCTTTCCATGAACCACTGAAGTCAAGTGTGCAAGATCGCAACATGTCTTCAAGAGTCTGGATCGTGCGCTCCGACTGGCCATCTGTCAGCGGGTGATATGCTGAACTGAACTGGAGATGAGTTCCTAAACTCTCTTGCAAGCTACGCCAAAAGTGCGACGTAAATCTTGAATCTTGGTCCGAGGTGATACTGACTGGCACACCGTGCAATCTGACAATCTGCCTGAGGTACATCTCTGCTAACTGAGCCGTCGACTGTCCAACTCTGAATGGAAGAAAGTGAGCCACTTTCGTGAGCCTGTCAACTATAATCCAGATAGCATCTCTACCAGCTGGGGATCTAGGTAATCCAGTCACGAAATCCATGGTCACATGCTCCCACTTCCATTCTGGAATCGGTAAGGGCTGAAGAAGTCCAGCCGGTCTCTGATGTTCGACTTTAACTTGTTGGCAAACCAAATACTGAGAGACAAACCGAGCTATCTCCCGCTACATGCCATTCCACCAGAAATGCTGCCGGATATCACGGTACATCTTTGTACTGCCGGGATGGATGGAATACTGTGAACTGTGCGCTTCTGACATGATCTCCTGCCGGATATCTCCGCTAGGTACACAAAGACGCTTACCATGTCGAAGTGTACCATCCTCATGAATACATAACACGGGTCTTCGTCCTGCCTCGCACTCTGCTCTGAGCCGCTGAAGCTTGGAATCTGTTGACTGCGTCATCTGGATCCTCTCGACTATAGTGGATTGAACTTGCATACTGCCCATCAAGGCCACACTGGAAGGGAGAACAACTTCAATACCCATCTTCTGAAGATCCGCTAACAGCTCTGGTTGCGCTGTTAGAAAATAAACTCCCGCTCTCCGGCTAAATGCATCTGCTACGACATTGGCTTTTCCAGGATGATACTGCAGGTTGACATCATAATCCACAAGAAGCTCCAGCCACCTCCTCTGACGCATATTAAGATCCTTATGGATGAAAACATACTTCAGGCTCTTGTGGTCGGTGAAAATCTCCACCCTGTCTCCATACAAGTAGTGCCTCCACAACTTAAGTGCAAACACCGGTGCTGCCAGCTCCAAGTCATGGGTTGGGTAATTCCTCTCATGATCACGAAGTTGTCATGACGTATAAGCTATTACCTTCCCATGCTGCATCAGAACACATCCTAAACCTCTGCCTGAAGCATCACAGTACACTGAGAATCCTCCGGTCCCATCTGGAAGCGTGAGAATAGGAGCTGTTATCAGGCCTCGCTTCAACTGCTCAAAAGAACTCTGACACTCTGTTGTCCAAGCAAACTGCGCATCCTTACGGGTCAACTGCGTCAATGGCGCTGAAATTCGAGCAAAATCCGAAACAAACCGTCGGTAGTAGCCGGTAAATCCAAGAAAACTACAAACCTCTGCAGCTGTGCTAGGCACTGGCCATGACTCAATAGACACAATCTTCTGGGGATCCACTTCTACTCCTCATCGAGTGATGAAATGACCCAAGTACGAAATGCGATCGAGCCAGAACTCGCATTTACTGAACTTGTCATATAACTGGTGCTCTCTGAGGATCTGAAGAACTATAAGGAGATGTTGCTCATGCTCTGCCTCACTCTTGCTGTAGACCAGGATGTCATCTAATCCAAGTAAGGCATGAAGATGCGATTCATGAAGTCCATGAATACTGTCGGCGCATTGGTTGCTCCAAAAGGCATAACAAGGAACTCCCAATGCCCATATCTTGATCTAAAAGCTATCTTCAGGATGTCCTGCTCTCTGACTCTGATCTGATGATAACCTGAGCGCAAGTCAATCTTCGAGAATACCGAAGCCCCCTTGAGTTGATCAAACAAGTCATCTATCCTTGGAAGAGGGTATCTGTTTTTGATTGTCACTGAGTTCAAGGTACGATAATCAACACATAACCTGGACGTACCATCCTTCTTTTTCACAAGAAGCATCGGGGCTCCCCAAGGCGATCCACTAGCACGAATGAATCCCTTGGTTCTGAGTTCTTCAATCATTTTGTACAAGATCTTCAACTCTGATGGCGCCATCCTGTAGACTCTCTCTGGCACTGGGGCTGTCCCAGGAATCAAGTCTATAGTAAACTCGATCTCCCGCTCCGGAGGCATACCTGGAAGTTCTTCTGGAAAAATATCTGGAAACTTCTCGACTATCCTGGGCAACTGAACTGCTGCTACTGCCATCCGCAATACTGGAGGAGATGACTCAACTTTGCCTCGGGAGAAAGAAAACTTCGGCTCGCCTGGAATGCTAAAAACAACCCTGCCAATGTGGCAGTCTATCCTAGCATACTGGTTCCTCAACCAATCCATCCCTAGGACCACATCATAATCGGTCATCGGGAACTCTATCAATCTAGTGGGGAATCCCCTACCGCTAACTACGATCCGACACGAAGAAAACACTCTATCTACTCCCACGAGTCCGTTACTAGTAAGTATATTAAGCCTTACTGATAATGACTCGGGCTCCAATCCTACCCATGTCGCAAATCGTGCAGACATAAATGAATGCGATGCACCAGAATCAAATAAAGCTGAAGCTGGAAAGGAGTTGACGAGAATAGTACTTGCCACTACCTCTCCTGGTGCCAATCCTTCCTCCACGTTTATCACCATAGCCTGACCGTGCCCTCGGGGTGCTGGTCCCCTCTGCTGAAATCCTCGCTGCCTCCTCTGACTTTGGGCTTGGACTTGTGCATACTGCTGGGGGTTCTGCTGCTGGAACACTTGGGTCTAAGGCGACAAGGGCCTCGGCAATGGATACTACTGCTGCTGGACCGGAGCTGGTCCTCTCACCGAAGAGCTAGAAAGGTTGGACGATGATGAACCACCCCTATTCGGGCAGGATCCAACCCTATGGTCTGGTGCTCCACAAGCCAGACATAATCCCTGTGCCCTGCGACAATCTGCCACCACATTGTCTGGCTTCCCACAATGAGAACAACCCACTGCGGAAGATTGCTTCTGCTTCTACTGCTAAGGGTGCGTCGGGGTTGAATGTTGAACCGACGTTACTGAGGCTGCTCGCCTCGGAGCTTAAATAGTCAGAGCCCTGGCTGCCGGGGCTGGTGCTGAAGACTGATTCATCTGGCCGTGAGATCTCTTCCGACCGCCGGCCCTATCCACAATCCTCTGGAAGGTGTACTCATACCTCCGGGCTGCTCTCAAGACTGTATCGAAAGTCTGATGCTCAAACTGCTCAACTGCCAACAAGATCTCCAGGTGAAGTCCCTGCTGGAACCGCTGGGCTCTATCATACTCGGTTGCCACCAAAGTGGGAGCAAACCGACTGAATCTGAAAAACTCGACCGCATATCCGTCGACCGTTCTGCCCATCTGCTTCAGATTTATGAACCTCGTCTGCAGATCATACCGAGCTACAGCATCAAAATACTTGGTCTGGAATCTCTTCCTGAATACTGCCCAAGCAATGGGTGCTAATAATCCAACGGCCTGAGCCGCCCACCAGCTGCGGGCAAGGTCTAACAACTGCAGGCGCACAACGGCCACCTTCTCGTTCTCTGGGGTCCTGGCTACTTCTAGAATCACCTCTGTGTCCTGAAGCCATGCATCTGCCGCGATAGCATCCTCACTACCGTCGAAGAATGGAGGGTTCAAGCGCTTGAAGCTGTTGGCCGCGCTGTTACCCTGATGACCTCCTTTGGTCAAAGCATCCGCCACTGCCTGTTGCAAGGCATCTCCACGTCGGTCTTGGGAAGCTATCAAGGTCCTGACGAGTCCTACCAAAGTGCCGTCATCTTGTTCTACAGGTTGAACTGGCTGGACTGGTGGCTCTCCGCCAGAAGGTACGACTCTGGAGGCTACTCCGGAATGCTGGGCTTGATCTCCAGGTTGCTGCTGGTCCGCAGAAGGTGCTCCGTCTTGCTGGTCGGTAGGACCACGAACAATGTCGCTGAAGAAGACGACATAGGGAACAATAAGGAAGGACCAGGACAGATCAACAATACAAGCATATGATCAGGACAAGAATCCAGGGATTCAGAAGATACGAGTAGAGATCAAGGACAAATACTGATTGAGACATCTATTCGGTAAACCCGTACATATCTTGATTTATAAGACCTGCATGGGCCACCACTTAAACCATGTCACGCCCCAGAACCAGAATACTGGAGAGCGGGGGCAGACATAGCCAGCTACGTATATTGAAGTGCAATCCACCTCGCTATACGGTCACGGCTGTCTAGGATTGTAGCCTCCCTTCCCGAAATTTTTTAAAATATTTTTTAATTTTTTATTTGTTTTAAATGATGGTTTTAGATTTCGTAAATAATTATTTTAGTTAATTATTATGGTAGATGACCTTAGCCATAGTTGAGTTTCGAAGTACCAGACGACTAGGAATCATGGCACGGATAGTGCAGTGGCGTGCCTTGACTAGTGTATTAGCCATGCCAGGAAAGTCCGAGGTATAGTGACGTCCTAACTAGGAAAACCAAGCCAAGTTGCGACTTAACCCTTACCGAAGACTTCATTCATTATTTAATTATATTATTGAGTTTCAGGGAACCCGGTTGTACCGAACCTGTCCAGATTAGACCCAAGTCAAATCCAAGCCCATGTAGGCATGCAGTAAAACCCGGGATGACCATGTAGATATTTTATGTTTGTGCAAATATCTTCTTATTTATTTTTAGGACTTGACAAATACCTTATAAATATTTAATAGTTTATTTAAATATTGTTTTAGAATAATTGTATGAATTTCTGAAGCCGAATAAATGGTGTGTTCGATGAGTTCACCGAAATACATTAATGGCTTAATTACACTGTTATTAAGTTTATTATTATTATTAATGTTAATATTGTGGTTATTATATAAATAAATTACTTATTAATAATGGTTATTATTATTTTATCCTCTATCAAAGAAATATATAATAGGTGGTTGAGTGTATAAAGGAATATATATTATATATGGGTGTTGAGTATGAATATATATATAAGTGTGTATATCATATATTGTGTGTATATAAACTACGTACAAGAATTTATTATTAATATTTTAGTAATTGAATACTTATCCATACATAGATATGTATGGTTATGAGGATATATATATATATGTATATAGAAACAAATATTATATATTACATAGGGGTAAGTATATAAATAAATGAGTATATATATAATATATATTGTGTGTATACGTATGTATGTATAAGTGTCCCTAGGTATTTGTGAGCACCCTGAATTTCGGGTTGATTTTTTTTATTTTTATTTATTTTCTGATTGATTTTAATTTTGATAAATAATTAATTCTGTTATTTTTTCTTAAGTGTACTTTTCCGTACCATTGATATTTGGAGTATCAGGGATGTTCAATTCTGGAAATCTTCTTCACGGGTTTTGGAGTGGACATGATTACCTTCATGACGGTATATGGTGTCCCATCCAAACTTGTTCTCTTGTGCTCTTTCTGCTTCGCTGAACTTCGGGTCGGTTTAGACCATTTGATTGATATTTATTTTCCCACTTTTTTTTCCTTGATCATTTTTAGCGCGTTACCATGACATTTAAATTGGGAGCGCCAGACCAGTCATTTCCTTGAAACCAACTCCTCATTGATGATCTACTCGAGACGCTCGTCACCCATGACCTTCGTTTCCCACTCATTCATGTCATTTTGGGCTCCATTTGATTCGCACAACTTTCCCGACGCGTGACCCGATTTTATTTTACGCCACGGCGTCACATTCATTTTCCAACTTGATTTGTGGGTCCCCTGTCGGCCAAAACCTGTCAGCCCCAACTATGGACATAGCCCACTTTGAGCCTACTATCCGTCCGTCACTTGTGTCCCATTTATTGGAATCCCCATGTGCTACTTATTTCTCCATGATCATCGATTCCTAATTTTAATTCGATTTTCGCACAATGTCCAGTTTTGACCCAATCCGGCTCCACCGAGTCCAGTCTAGCTCCATGATTTTCTTCATCATGACCCCCTCACAATTCTTGCCCAAAATATTAGGTACCCTTCTACATATTTTTTTCCTATATTTATTGGAAATTTCTAATTATTTAATTCCCATGGAATTGGTCTTTTTCCCTCTAATTTAATCCTAGCCATTGTTTCCCCAAACAAATCATCACCATTAATTTCCCATGAGAAACTCCCCAATCCCCTCACAGGACCCCCTAGCCGGCCCTAAATTTTTGGAGCAAAGAATCTCTTTCTCTCTCCTCAATTAATTCACAACTTATCCACTCTTCTCTCTCTCTCCTTATTCTTTTCCATTTCAAACCATTAATAACACACAGCATACTATCAACTCCTCCACACCAGCCAAACTCGATCACCACCTGCAACCTTCCTCCTCCTTGGGCCGACCCAACTCCGGCCACCTGGCCTCGCCGTGGTCGGCCATGGCGAGCCACCCACTTATTTCTCCTCCTCCTCCGCCTGGCCGACATCGGCGACCCCGGCCATCGCCGTCGGCCCACAGTCTCTCCCTTCCTCCTCCTTCTCACTTCGCCTAACCACCACCACCATTAAACCCGTCCGCCACCTTCGTTCCACTCCTCCACCCCCGTCGTGGCCGCGGCGCAACCGCCCTCCGCCAGGCTGCGCCTCCGCCGGGCCAGGCGCACCGTGCAGCGTGCCTCGCTGCAGCAACAGCAGCTGCCACAGCAGCTCGATTTCACAGCAGCAGCAGGCCGGAACTCGTGCGCGCGTGCGGGCTCGCCGCCGCCGCCGCCGGCCGTCGTGCCCCCGGCGACCATCCCCCCCGGGTGCGCCCAACCCTGGCCAGTCCTCCCATGACGGCCACCGTCCTCCGGGACGCGCCGTCGAGGCGATTCGTGCGTTTTGAACGACGTCCCGTCGTGACGCGCGCGAAATCACGTTCATTTTGGCGCTCCGTCGCAGCGGCTTCGTGCAGGTTTTTCCGAAGATCCGACCGTTGGATCGATGATTTCTTTGCTCCGTCGCAATCTCGGTATATCCACCTTCATCCCTGTCAAATTTCGTCCGTTAATTTTATCGTTTGGTACATGAAAATCGGCCACCAAGTTGACCGTTTAAATTGTATTAAATTTGGACAGTTTTGCGGGGCCAACTTCGTCAGCTTGTATCTCCTCCACCGCAGCTCCGTTTGGCGTACTACTAGTTCCGGTGCGAATCTGGTATAACCCTCTTACTATCCCTCCAGTTTCGTTTCATTGTGAGCTTGTTTGATTGGTTGAATTCGACGCCAAAGTTGGCCGTCCGAATTCGTAATTTCCAACTTGTAAAATTCCATTTTTGAACACGGGACTCCAGATTTCATTTCAGACACCACCATTAGATTCGTGGCGCCGTTCTGGCATGTTTTCATATAAAATTTGTTAGATTTGGAGAACGTGGGCCCGGGCACGCATTTCGGTGCAAAGCGGGTCCCACATTCTGGGTCAATGGGTCATTTTGAGATCGGCTCATCGGAATCCAATTCCGGAGATACCGTTGAGTTCGTATCACCATTCTGGACTCGTTGACAGGTAGTTTGCTGAGTTTTGAGAACTTTGGCTCCGGCACGCATTTCCGTGCAAATCGGAATCCCAAGTTCTGGTCAACGGGCCAAAACGAGATCGGGTCAACGGAATCCAATTCTGAAGATACCCTTGGGTTCGTATCGACATTCTGGTTGCGTGGACATATAATTTGCTATATTTTATAGACTTATTTTCTTGCACGTTTTTCGGTGCAAAACGGCTCCGACACGGACACCGTTTTGACCCGAAATTACCTTTTTGCCCTTGTGTCCAAATTGGACCGTTGGGTAGGCTATCCTAGCTAATTTGACCATTCTGGACACGTTGGCGATGTTCATTTCATCGTCCGACAATGTTTGCTGATAATTTTTCTAGGTTTAACCTTTTTATAATTAATTAATAATTAATTCATATAATGTTCGTATTTCGGGATTAGTACAACGAAACTGAGATCAGTCAATTCCAGTGATCTCACATCGCTGAAATTGACAAGTTGGATACGTGGATCACTATAATAAGATTATCAACCTTACCGATAATCTTCTTATCTCGATTTGCGTGCCGTAAGTTTCGACGTACAAATAACGAAGTACACTTTAATAATTAGATTAGATTTACCTGTTTGACCAGAGTTGACCAGTTGACCCAAAGTCAACTGTAAGTCAACACTTGACCTAGTTTGACTAGATTATTGACCGGAGTCGACCTAGAGTTAATTTGACTTAGAAGAACCTAGAATAATATAGATTGCCTGTAGGAATTCATTTATTTCAACTTAAACACCTTGTAACCTGTGTTGCTTTAAATAGGACTCTGTGGCTTCAGTGGGACCCTCCTATGCTTATCAGCTGTTCAGGTTATCGAGGCGAGTACATTCTCTGATCATTTCATATCCTGCCTAGAATTATTTCCTACAGTAGATTACTTTACTTGTACTGTCACGTTGGTCACACGGATTGGTACTATATGGATCCTTTCTTGAGATGTTATCCTTAGGGAGCATCGGGTACTCTATGTTCTGTGCGTTTCACTTTCATAGCGTATCATATGCTTCTTGGTTCTTTGATCACTTACGACATGTACCCTCATGATCGTAGAGTCTTCCTGGAATCTTACACTGTTGGGTATCCCCCAGAATCCCCATTTTTATGGGACTTACACTGTTGGGTATCCCCCAGAATCCCCATTTTTATGGGACTTACACTGTTGGGTTACCCCCAGAATCCCCATTTTTATGGGAGTACTATGTATCACCTTCGGGGTCTACCACCCTTCGGGGGCTTATCACCTTCGGGGTCTATCACCTTCGGGGTCTGCTACATAGCATCATATAACATAACCTGGCTGGATCCTTGTGTATTGATCGGGGGTACGGGGGAGTATTACATGTTCATATTGTACTCTGACTCACTAGTCACTGCTAGTTCCCTATGTATAGTAGATATTTCTATTACAGTTCTCTCTCTGTTTTATACTGCACTTCTTTCAGTACTTGTATCTTACTTTACTGCATGTTCATATTTTCTAACCTGCTATGAATTGTTGAGATGTATTGTGCTCGCTCCAGTCCTGACTGGACCTGTTGATAAATTTTACAGATAGCCTGGAGGTGCCTGCTAGCCTAGAGGAGACACAGTAGGGTTTGTTTAGGTAGTTATTTCATTTTGTCTGGAGTTGTATTTACTTTGGGGATTACTGTATTTTTATTTGAGTTTTGAGATGTACTTCTTGGTTCATGTATCTTAGATACTTAGACTTCTATCTCCTGTATTTATTTTGGATTTTATATTTTATCTATCCTTATCATGCTCTACCCTAGATGTGATTGAGTATGTATCTGCTATGTCACCCCCATTCGGGAAGTATAAACTATTTAGCCTTATACTGTTAGATGCATGAGACCTAGGACAGCGTTCTACCGCCGACACTGCGGCGTAGGCTGGGCGTCGTTACGTTCTCGTGCCCTAACTCTAGGGTGCGGGTCGTGACACGTTTTTAGTGGTGGCCCATGCAGGTCGAGACTAAAGTGTAGTGGTATTCGAACTAGAGTACCACTACAGCCTGCACTAGGAATATGATATATTTTGAAGGTACTCAATCACAGTTAGGAACCCTTGAGAGATTCCTGGGACGATCCTGGAGAATCTTATTTAACTTCGATTTGAAAACTCTCTTTTTTCCTTGATTTAATTTATTTTACTTTTGTTGCTAAATTTGATTTTTATGGATATTGTTGAATTTGAGTTGTATTTATTTTGATGGAAGATTTTTGAATTTTGAATTTTGATGATAGCTGTTGCATTCGAGTTTGCATTTTGATGGATTGTGTTCACTTTTGAATTTTGATGTTCGTTAATAAATTTTGATTGATTTTTGAGTATTTATTGTTGATTTAATTTGATTTTTGGCAAGATGAAATTATATGGGCTAGGTCATCTATGTTATGGAATCTAGTCTTCTATAGTCACATTAGCCAGCATGGTGAGGACATATAGTCTGACTTGGATATATTTCTCGGGTGTGGGAATTTAAGGTTTTCGCAGCCAAGCTAGCGGCACCGCGAAAATGTTAAATACCACGATTCTAGACGTATGTGCCAAAGTCGAGGACTCTGTGATTATCGTAGCCTTGCTTACTGGTATGACGAGGATTTAGAGTACCATGATTTTGGATAGACGCATATGATTATCAGATTGTACCTTAAAAGTTTTCGAACATGTTTCCTCTACCTTGTTTCAGTCCTTAAAAAAAAAATTATTAAAAGAATTGTTAATTGTTTTGTTTTACTTGCTTTTCATTAGTTAATTTAGTAGTAGTTTTAGCTGTTTTTATAAACCTCGTGAAACTTCTTGCAAATTTCTTCTTAATGCAATGAATCGATGATTTTGCTAGACTTTATCTGAATTTGATAATTTAACTTTGGATTTCAAAATAGGTTCCTCTTTTAAAACGGATAAGGAAAACAGATTTTATTATCATTCTTTCTGCCAATATTTTTATTTCCATCATTCCTTGTCTTATACAACTATCCTGATTACATCAATTCCCTGTCTCGTATATAATTCTGTCAGCTATACCTTGAAAACTCTTGAACCTTCATACCATTTTGCCTGAGAAATGTTAAGGAAGTGACGTAAATCATCTAGTACGGAAATGATGTGATTGGTTATCATATGATAATTTTGTAAGAATCAAAATGGGATGTCAAAAAATTTTTGAGATAAAAATGTGGTAAAGGTTTAGAATGGAATTGAGTGATAAATGTTATCAATTTAGAAACAATTACAGAAAATTTGGTTATGAGTAATTCGTGGATGTATTTCAAAACTAATGAGGATATCAGAGGTCAACCTAGTTTTGAAAACTAGAAATCTTGGTTATTGATTCTTGGGAACTATTACAAGGCTATGTGAAATTTAGAGATAGAAATGAGAATTTGATTATTTTCTATGATTATGCGAAGTTGAACCAGATATTGTAAGAGGGTGACTAGAGACAGAGAAAACAATGATTTTAAGCTACAGGAATTGTTTTAGATGATTGGAGAAATTGTAGAATTCAAAAGGAAAATAATTGAAGGTGAATGTTGAAGAAAATATGAAAGTTGATTTATAAATAAGAATGAATTTTGTATGACATGGTGGTATTTGAGTTGAGTAAATACGAGACTTGATTTAAACAAGTACAAAGATTTTATAAACTGAATTTAGAGGTTTCGGATCTAAATTAAAACGAGGTAAAGGAATTTGGGATTTTGGTTAAACGAATAAGTGTTGACTCCTAAATAAGAGGGGTATGTTCGGGGAAAAATATTTTTTTTGAAGTAGAAAATTGTCTATGGTGATCATGGTAAAGGTTTAGATGACTAAAGGTTATAAAATTTCGATGATAGTTATATAGAGATTGATTTCATATTGGGACTCGTGAGGAAAAAAAAATATGATTTAGCAAATGACAGACTTGATGGTATTAGAGAGAGATGGTTAACTTGACTCCTTATGAAATCTTCCCTTGTTTTTCCCCAAAATGTTTTCAATACCATTGAATCCTAGTTTCCTTAATCACGACCAAATCGACTTCGATTATCTTTCTTATCATAATTATATCTTGGTTGTACTTAATTTTGATTGTGACCCAAATCTCTATCCTTGTATGCTCGTTCTCAGACTTTGTTGAACCTGTCCTCCACATTGCCTAAATTTTGATTTTTTCAATTTGATCAACTTAGATCGTATCGAGAATAAATATTTTAATATATATATTGTGATTGGATTTTTTTTCATGCAAGTGACTTTCATTCTTAACTTGATTTTGATTTTTTCTGAACCCTTTAAAGATAATTGGTAGTTACTTTTCTTTATTTTTATGATAAGTACCAGTTTTCACATAGGATGGTAGGCTGTCTTACAGTTTTGATGATTGTTATTTCTGTATCTTTTCTAAGTTTAGCACTCTGGATTGCTTGTGTGTTTTGATACCCTATGACCGATTCAGTTAGCATGACTAGTATACCTAGATGAGACTTTCACTACCACCGTATGCCATGATCCTGTACGTTGTTCTTTTGATGATATGATTTGTTTAAGTTCTGGGACTTGATTGTGGGGGTTTGACCTAGAGGGAGTATGGACATTTTAATTTCGAGGACGAAATTTTTATAAGGTGGGTAGGATGTGAGCACCCTGAATTTCGGGTTGATTTTTTTTTTTTTTTATTTTCTGATTGATTTTAATTTTGATAAATAATTAATTCTGTTATTTTTTCTTAAGTGTACTTTCCCGTGCCATTGATATTTGGAGTATCAGGGATGTTCAATTCTGGAAATCTTCTTCACGGGTTTTGGAGTGGACATGATTACCTTCATGACGGTATATGGTGTCCCATCCAAACTTGTTCTCTTGTGCTCTTTCTGCTTCGCTGAACTTCGGGTCGGTTTAGACCATTTGATTGATATTTATTTTCCCACTTTTTTTTCCTTGATCATTTTTAGCGCGTTACCATGACATTTAAATTGGGAGCGCCAGACCAGTCATTTCCTTGAAACCAACTCCTCATTGATGATCTACTTGAGACGCTCGTCACCCATGACCTTCGTTTCCCACTCATTCATGTCATTTGGGCTCCATTTGATTCGCACAACTTTCCCGACGCGTGACCCGATTTTATTTTACGCCACGGCGTCACATTCATTTTCCAACTTGATTTGTGGGTCCCCTGTCGGCCAAAACCTGTCAGCCCCAACTATGGACATAGCCCACTTTGAGCCTACTATTCGTCAGTCACTTGTGTCCCATTTATTGGAATCCCCATGTGCTACTTATTTCTCCATGATCATCGATTCCTAATTTTAATTCGATTTTCGCACAATGTCCAGTTTTGACCCAATCCGGCTCCACCGAGTCCAGTCTAGCTCCATGATTTTCTTCATCATGACCCCCTCACAATTCTTGCCCAAAATATTAGGTACCCTTCTACATATTTTTTTCCTATATTATTGGAAATTTCTAATTATTTAATTCCCATGGAATTGGTCTTTTTCCCTCTAATTTAATCCTAGCCATTGTTTCCCCAAACAAATCATCACCATTAATTTCCCATGAGAAACTCCCCAATCCCCTCACAGGACCCCCTAGCCGGCCCTAAATTTTTGGAGCAAAGAATCTTTTTCTCTCTCCTCAATTAATTCACAACTTATCCACTCTTCTCTCTCTCTCCTTATTCTTTTCCATTTCAAACCATTAATAACACACAGCATACTATCAACTCCTCCACACCAGCCAAACCCGATCACCACCTGCAACCTTCCTCCTCCTTGGGCCGACCCAACTCCGGCCACCTGGCCTCGCCGTGGTCGGCCATGGCGAGCCACCCACTTATTTCTCCTCCTCCTCCGCCTGGCCGACGTCGGCGACCCCGGCCATCGCCGTCGGCCCACAGTCTCTCCCTTCCTCCTCCTTCTCACTTCACCTAACCACCACCACCATTAAACCCGTCCGCCACCTTCGTTCCACTCCTCCACCCCCATCGTGGCCGCGGCGCAACCGTCCTCCGCCAGGCTGCGCCTCCGCCGGGCCAGGCACGCCGTGCAGCGTGCCTCGCTGCAGCAACAGCAGCTGCCACAGCAGCTCGATTTCACAGCAGCAGCAGGCCGGAACTCGTGCGCGCGTGCGGGCTCGCCGCCGCCGCCGCCGGCCGTCGTGCCCCCGGCGACCATCCCCCCCGGGTGCGCCCAACCCTGGCCAGTCCTCCCATGACGGCCACCGTCCTCCGGGATGCGCCGTCGAGGCGATTCGTGCGTTTTGAACGACGTCCCGTCGTGACGCGCGCGAAATCACGTTCATTTTGGCGCTCCGTCGCAGCGGCTTCGTGCAGGTTTTCCCGAAGATCCGACCGTTGGATCGGTCATTTCTTCGCTCCGTCGCAATCTCGGTATATCCACCTTCATCCCTGTCAAATTTCGTCCGTTAATTTTATCGTTTGGTACATGAAAACCGGCCACCAAGTTGACCGTTTAAATTGTATTAAATTTGGACAGTTTTGCGGGGCCAACTTCGTCAGCTTGTATCTCCTCCACCGCAGCTCCGTTTGGCGTACTACCAGTTCCGGTGCGAAGCTGGTATAACCCTCTTACTATCCCTACAGTTTCGTTTCATTGTGAGCTTGTTTGATTGGTTGAATTCGACGCCAAAGTTGGCCGTCCGAATTCATAATTTCCAACTTGTAAAATTCCATTTTTGAACACGGGACTCCAGATTTCATTTCTGACACCACCATTAGATTCGTGGCGTCGTTCTGGCATGTTTTCATATAAAATTTGTTAGATTTGGAGAACGTGGGCCCGGGCACGCATTTCGGTACAAAGCGGGTCCCACATTCTGGGTCAACGGGTCATTTTGAGATCGGCTTATCGGAATCCAATTCCGGAGATACCGTTGAGTTCGTATCACCATTCTGGACTCGTTGACAGGTAATTTGCTGAGTTTTGAGAACTTTGGCTCCGGCACGCTTTTCCGTGCAAATCGGAATCCCAAGTTCTGGTCAACGGGCCAAAACGAGATCGGGTCAACGGAATCCAATTCTGAAGATACCGTTGGGTTCGTATCGACATTCTAGTTACGTGGACATATAATTTGCTATATTTTATAGACTTGTTTTCTTGCACGTTTTTCGGTGCAAAACGGCTCCGACACGGACACCGTTTTGACCCGAAATTACCTTTTTGCCCTTGTGTCCAAATTGGACCATTGGGTAGGCTATCCTAGCTAATTTGACCATTCTGGACACGTTGGCGATGTTCATTTCATCGTCCGACAATATTTGCTGATAATTTTTCTAGGTTTAACCTTTTTATAATTAATTAATAATTAATTCATATAATGTTCGTATTTCGGGATTAGTACAACGAAACTGAGATCAGTCAATTCCAGTGATCTCACATCGCTGAAATTGACAAGTTGGATACGTGGATCACTATAATAAGATTATCAACCTTACCGATAATCTTCTTATCTCGATTTGCGTGCCGTAAGTTTCGACGTACAAATAACGAAGTACACTTTAATAATTAGATTAGATTTACCTGTTTGACCAGAGTTGACCAGTTGACCCAAAGTCAACTGTAAGTCAACACTTGACCTAGTTTGACTAGATTATTGACCGGAGTCGACCTAGAGTTAATTTGACTTAGAAGAACCTAGAATAATATAGATTGCCTGTAGGAATTCATTTATTTCAACTTAAACACCTTGTAACCTGTGTTGCTTTAAATAGGACTCTGTGGCTTCAGTGGGACCCTCCTATGCTTATCAGCTGTTCAGGTTATCGAGGCGAGTACATTCTCTGATCATTTCATATCCTGCCTAGAATTATTTCCTGCAGTAGATTACTTTACTTGTACTGTCACGTTGGTCACACGGATTGGTACTATATGGATCCTTTCTTGAGATGTTATCCTTAGGGAGCATCGGGTACTCTATGTTCTGTGCGTTTCACTTTCATAGCGTATCATATGCTTCTTGGTTCTTTGATCACTTACGACATGTACCCTCATGATCGTAGAGTCTTCCTGGAATCTTACACTGTTGGGTATCCCCCAGAATCTCCATTTTTATGGGACTTACACTGTTGGGTATCCCCCAGAATCCCCATTTTTATGGGACTTACACTGTTGGGTATCCCCCAGAATCCCCATTTTTATGGGACTTACACTGTTGGGTTACCCCCAGAATCCCCATTTTTATGGGACTACTATGTATCACCTTCGGGGTCTACCACCCTTCGGGGGCTTATCACCTTCAGGGTCTATCACCTTCAGGGTCTGCTACATAGCATCATATAACATAACCTGGCTGGATCCTTGTGTATTGATCGGGGGTACGGGGGAGTATTACATGTTCATATTGTACTCTGACTCACTAGTCACTGCTAGTTCCCTATGTATAGTAGATATTTCTATTACAGTTCTCTCTCTGTTTTATACTGCACTTCTTTCAGTACTTGTATCTTACTTTACTGCATGTTCATATTTTCTAACCTGCTATGAATTGTTGAGATGTACTATGCTCGCTCCAGTCCTGACTGGACATGTTGATAAATTTTACAGATAGCCTGGAGGTGCCTGCTAGCCTAGAGGAGACACAGTAGGGTTTGTTTAGGTAGTTATTTCATTTTGTCTGGAGTTGTATTTACTTTGGGGATTACTGTATTTTTATTTGAGTTTTGAGATGTACTTCTTGGTTCATGTATCTTAGATACTTAGACTTCTATCTCCTGTATTTATTTTGGATTTTATATTTTATCTATCCTTATCATGCTCTACCCTAGATGTGATTAAGTATGTATCTGCTATGTCACCCCCATTCGGAAAGTATAAACTGTTTAGCCTTATACTGTTAGATGCATGAGACCTAGGACAGCGTTCTACCGCCGACACTGCGGCGTAGGCTGGGCGTCGTTACGTTCTCGTACCCTAACTCTAGGGTAAGGGTCGTGACAGTATTTATGTATATAGATATATATATATATATAGAGTTATAATATAATGAATAAGAGAATGAATAGGAAAAAGGAATAAATAAGAAAACCATTTATAGACCCAATTCCACCTAGGACTTGGTAAGAATGGGCAACAGGAAATCATGTCACCCGCAGCACAATGGACACATATACACTAAGGCACATCAAATATGATGTACTGTTACATTATAGGTATTGCATTGTTTCATATTTACGCAAGTTCAAGATAATATACAATTCAATAACCAAGGAGAGCCAGCCCGTACTGTGCAAAGGCCAAACCAAGCTGCAGACCTCCCCAGGCCCGCAATAAGCTAACCCAGAGAACCCTTAGCCGAGTGGCCCTTTCCTAGCCGAACGAAGCTCGGTTCCAGTGTTCCGCAACTTCATATATAAGATCGAGTAAACCATAAAAAACTCTTCATCACGAACGCCACCACACCTTCCCCTCTCCCTGGCGCAGCCCTCAGCCACCGCAGTGCCGTCGTGCGCGGCCAGGTTCGGCTAGGAAGCCTCGCGCGCACGGGGACAACCGAAACAGAGCAGCAGTGGCGAGTTATCGCCCAATATTTGAGGTATAATTTCTCTCTATGTATTTCTCCAATCTTCGATCAGTAAATTGCTACAGAGAGCCTATTAGACCCTCTTCCAACCCCTTCAGATAGATTTTATTCTAGGACAGTACAAACCCTAGAAAATCGACGCGAACATCGCCCAAAAACTGTTCTTAAACAGGACATATAGGTCACCCCCAACCCCAACTTGGAAGGCCAGTCACGGCCAACCTACCAATAGTTTTTAGAAAATAACTGAACATGATTAAAGTTAACATAACCAGGATCAAAATGCAACTTTTATTTCTATTTTTGTTATGTGTGCATAAATTAAAGCGTCGACGAAGTTCACCGAAAAACTGTTTTCAAAACATAGAAATTCATCCACACGACGTGCGTCCCGCCAAACCGGGCGACGTGGTCGCACACCGAAGGCATCGAAAGCTGCGTAACAGCTTTGTGGTCGTGTGGGCTTTGACGGAATTCAAATTGGTCGCGTGTGCGCGACGAATTCGACGCGTATCCGTCGGAATCGCCCCGTATCCTTACAATGCAAATTCAGTCATAACTTTGTGCACGCTCGTCAGATCGAGACGAAACTTGCGCCAACAGGACCATATCGTTTTTTTGGTCCTGTATGCCAAGTTTGGTCCAATTCTGAGACAGTCGAATCCGACGTCGTTTTGCGGGCCCCACGGTCCGACTAAACGGGCAATTTTGTGCACGGCCCGCCGGAATCCAACTCTGGACATACGGTTGGATTCGTATCGGAAAACTGGATCCGTAGACATGTAGTTTGATGACTTTAGAGACCGTTGACTCTGGCACGCTTTTCGGTGCAAAATAGGTCCAATGGTGGACATTATTTTTTGCCCAAAATTACCGTTTTGCCCCTGTGTCCAGAATTGGACTTAAGGACAGGCAATCCTAGCTAATTTGACTATTCAGAGAACGTTGGTAATGTTTGTTTCAGCTTTCGGAGACAGTTGTGATGACTTGGACTGTATGGCTTACCAGTTGACGGTATTTTATTGGTTCTCCGCGCTGCCACCAGGCAAGTATACCTTGCCTCCCTCTACAGTTTATTTACATACATATTTCTATTATTATACAGTTTTACCAGTTGGTTATTTACTTGTGATTTGTATATCGTGCTTGCTAGTATAGATATAGTCTATGTATATGGTTAGCTTTGTAGTTCATATTTGATTGGTTCTCTCGTGTATCGTGACTGCGTCGTGTCGTGTCCTCACCCGTGTCCTGACTGAGTCGTGTCTGCAAGTATGAGTGAGTGAACTGCTATTCCTTTGTCTTTTCTACAACATGCGAGTCCACACACGGGGCGAGGGTTACCTTTGCACCTGCGAGTCCACAATCGGGGCGAGGGTGACTTGTCTTGAAACTGACCTGCGAGTCCACAATCGGGGCGAGGGTTGGTTAACCATTGATCTACCAGCAGTTCATTTATGCGTACTTGATCCCGTATCCGTGTTTCATAGTTACCTGTCAGTTTCCAGATGTCAGTTCCTGTCTAGTTCCTGTTTATACCCAGTATATATTATTGCATGATTAAACTGTTAGATAGGCATGTTTTATGTATCTTGCTAGTCCTCTGAGGACCTGATGATCTCTTCAGGTTTAGCGACTGCATGGAGTTAGTTAGCAGAGCAGGATGGTAGAGGATTGTGATATATGATACAGGTATTGGTTTGTGATATTCTTTATTATCTTCTTGTGCTTTATATTCAGTACCATGATATACTCTGCTTATTTATAGACTCATATCATTCTTAGAGTCTAATCGAACAATATGCTAATGGGCTGCAGACCATGACTCATACTTGTTCATTCTTGTTTATATGATTCATGTGGATTGAGATATAGTTGAGATTAGACATGATACCCTTGACCTTGACAGCTTATACGTACTCGAGTCGGGTTGGAGTCCGCTCGATACGTAGCTGGCTTGCTCACGAGCTCGCATCCGAAAAGCGGGTACGGGTCGTGACAAGTTTTTGTGGTGGCCCATGCAGGTCAGAGCATATCGTACCGGTTACGTAACTGTACTGGTACGAGCCTGCGACTTGACTAAACCTTAGAAATCTCAATCCACTCTGCTTTGAAAATTCTCCTAGAAATTCTCTACGTCTTTGAAAACTCCATATTTACTCTCGATTATACTTCCTTGCTTTCCGTACCATTGATTCTCGTCCCTTCCTATTCCGAGGTGACGAATGATCGTGCTGTCTAAGATTCGATAGAAATTCTTAAATTATAGTATGATATTGCTTGATATTTGGATTTTGGTTGCTTGATAGATATGAGGGTACTGGAGATACCATATGCCATAAATATCGAGGGATAGTGATGTTAGCAACTAGTTGGATGTTATAAGATTTTAGTGACCATATTTGGAGGAGTAGTATGACCAAAGGTGGGTAGAAGTCCTCAAGTATTCGAAATTATAAAATGGCTGGAGACGGTTATAAAATGTTTTGAAGAATTAAATTTCGGAGATTAAGGTAATAGTAGACTTTGATTTTAAGACATAGTTATGAATAAGAATTTCGAGGACGAAATTATTTTAAGGTGGGTAGATTTGTAGCCTCCCTTTCCGAAATTTTTGAAAATATTTTTTTATTTTTTATTTATTTTAAATGATGGTTTTAGATTTCGTAAATAATTATTTTAGTTAATTATTATGGTAGATGACCTTAGCCATAGTTGAGTTTCGAAGTACCAGAAGACTAGGAATCATGGCACGGATAGTGCAGTGGCGTGCCTTGACTAGTGTATTAGCCATGCCAGGGAAGTCCGAGCCATAGTGACGTCCTAACTAGGAAAACCAAGCCAAGTTGTGACTTAACCCTTACCGAAGACTTCATTCATTATTTAATTATATTATTGAGTTTTAAGGAACCCGGTTGTACCGAACCTGTCCAGATTGGACCCAAGTCAAATCCAAGCCCATGTAGGCATGCAGTAAAACCCGGGATGACCATGTAGACATTTTATGTGTGTGCAAATATCTTCTTATTTATTTTTAGGACTTGACAAATACCTTATAAATATTTAATAGTTTATTTAAATATTGTTTTAGAATAATTGTATCAATTTCTGAAGCCGAATAAATGGTGTGTTCGATGAGTTTACCGAAATACATTAATGGCTTAATTACAGTGTTATTAAGTTTATTATTATTATTAATGTTAATATTGTGGTTATTAGATAAATAAATTACTTATTAATAATGTTTATTATTATTTTATCCTCTATCAAAGAAATATATAATAGGTGGTTGAGTGTATAAAGGAATATATATTATATATGGGTGTTGAGTATGAATATATATATATAAGTGTGTATATCATATATTGTGTGTATATAAACTACGTACAAGAATTTATTATTAATATTTTAGTAATGGAATACTTATCCATACATAGATATGTATGGTTATGAGGATATATATATATATATATATATATATATATATATATATATATATATATATATATATATGTATATAGAAACAAATATTATATATTACATAGGGGTAGGTATATAAATAAATGAGTATATATATATAATATATATTGTGTGTATACGTATGTATATATAAGTGTCCCTAGGTATTTATGTATATATATATATATATATATATATATATATATATATATATATATATATATATATATATATATAGTTATATATATAATGAATAAGAGAATGAATAGGAAAAAGGAATAAATAAGAAAACCATTTATAGACCCAATTCCACCTAGGACTTGGTAAGAATGGGCAACAGGAAATCATGTCACCCGCAGCACAATGGACACATATACACTAAGGCACATCAAATATGATGTACTGTTACATTATAGGTATTGTATTGTTTCATATTTACGCAAGTTCAAGATAATATACAATTCAATAACCAAGGAGAGCCAGCCCGTACTGTGCAAAGGCCAAACCAAGCTGCAGACCTCCCCAGGCCCGCAATAAGCTAACCCAGAGAACCCTTAGCCGAGTGGCCCTCTCCTAGCCGAACGAAGCTCGGTTCCAGTGTTCCGCAACTTCATATATAAGATCGAGTAAACCCTAAAAAACTCTTCATCACGAACGCCACCACACCTTCCCCTCTCCCTGGCGTAGCCCCCAGCCACCGCAGCGCTGTCGCGCACGGCCAGGGTCGGACAGGAAGCCTCGCGCGCACGGGGACAACCGAAACAGAGCAGCAGTGGCGAGTTATCGCCCAATATTTGAGGTATAATTTCTCTCTATGTATTTCTCCAATCTTCGATCAGTAAATTGCTACAGAGAGCCTATTAGACCCTCTTCCAACCCCTTCAGAAAGATTTTATTCTAGGACAGTACAAACCCTAGAAAATTGACGCGAACATCGCCCAAAAACTGTTCTTAAACAGGACATATAGGTCACCCCCAACCCCAACTTGGAAGGCCAGTCACGGCCAACCTACTAATAGTTTTCAGAAACTAACTGAACATGATTAAAGTTAACATAACCAGGATCAAAACGCAACTTTTAGTTCTGTTTTTTGTTATGTGTGCATAAATTAAAGCGTCGACGAAGTTCACCGAAAAATTGTTTTCAAAACATAGAAATTCATCCACACGACGTGCGTCCCGCCAAACCGGGCGACGTGGTCGCGCACCGAAGGCATCGAAAGCTGCGTAACAGCTTTGTGGTCGTGTGGGCTTTGACGGAATTCAAATTGGTCGCGTGTGCGCGACGAATTCGACGCGTATCCGTCGGAATCGCCCCGTATCCTTACAATGCAAATTCAGTCATAACTTTGTGCACGCTCGTCAGATCGAGACGAAACTTGTGCCAACAGGATCGTATCATTTTTCTGGTCCTGTATGCCAAGTTTGGTCCAATTCTGAGACAGTCGAATCCGACGTCGTTTTACGGGTCCCACGGTCCGACTAAACGGGCGATTTTGTGCACGGTCCGCCGGAATCCAACTCTGGGCATACGGTTGGGTTTGTATCGAAAAACTGGATCCGTAGACATGTAGTTTGACGACTTTAGAGACCGTTGACTCTGGCACGCTTTTTGGTGCAAAATGGGTCCAACGGCGGACATCATTTTTTGCCCGAAATTATCGTTTTGCCCCTGTGTCCAGAATTGGACTTAAGGACAGGCAATCCTAGCTAATTTGATTATTCTGAGAATATAACGCCCCAGTCCCAAAATACGTAGGACCAAGTACATAGACATGCCAGCTGTATACATACGAAATACATGGACCTCGTATGTATACATAAGCTGTAAATGTAGTAATCCAAGACAACTAAATCTCATCCACAAAGATAAATAATGATATAAATCAACTTTGAGTTTGTCATGTACACAATAGTTGGGCGGAGACAAAGTCCACTACCAACCAAATTAAATAGAGAAAAATATACAAGAAAAGATTTTAGCAAGCGAGAACAAGTGACGAATCCAAGAGTAATCATCACGACGGAATAGAGCGCAAGTCATGGCTTTAGCTAGAGTACCTGCAAGAAATCATGAAAACGCACACCTGGGAAAAAACCAGGTCCTCAGAGGGACGTAACAAGACACATAATATCATGCCGATAAACTGAATAAATAAGCTCAACAGGAAAGTATGCATGAGTAAAGGTTCCTATCCATTCTAGGTGATATGCACTTTGAGGACAACGTTCTACGCAGGGGCTGTAAGATCAGCAAGTAATAAGAGAGTGGCCAGCAAGTAGCGCTCATCCGAGACGCTATCGACCTGGGCAGAAGGTAGTGCTCATGAGAGTCACCCTCGGCCCAAAATGTGTATAAAAATAAATGTAGCCCCTACGCCAAGTCTTCTACACAATCTATTGACAGTTATATCCTAACGCACGGCCTGTACGCACCGATGTACGGTCGGTACGCAAGTCCGTATCTATATGCGACTCACAACTCACACACACAACTCGTGTTTAATCGTGACAAGCCAATGAGACACACTAATTTTTACGGTAGTCCCTTAACTCTAAGTCCTTTGCATAAAATATAGTAATTTGCACTTACATATAATTTAAAAAGAAACAACTAAAACATGCATGATATTGAGCAGGAAATTTAAACAGTAAAGGCAAGGTGTCTTGCCTGGAGTGTCGCCTGGTGGGGTGCGGTATTCTCTGACAAGTCTCAATAGTCCAAGCCATGGTTGTTACACACAGGGTCCGAATTCACAAAGAAAAATAGGAACGCGGGATCAGTCGTGTTCAATGGAAATAATTGGGAGAATTGAAGTAAACGAATGCCTATATTAGTTTTAGAAAAATATTTCATAATATTTGTGAGTCTAGATTTTATTAGTAAAATAATCTTAAATAAATATTTAGAAAATATTTATAAAACTTGTTTTATTAATTGGAAACTTATATTTCACAAACTAGAATATATTTTTGGTTAACCCCTTTGTATAAGAAATTAATTACTAAAATGAAACCATATTTTCATACATATTTATAAATATTATCCCTATCCATTTTCAATTCCTATTAATAAAAAAAATGATAACCTTAATAGTAAAAATAATAATAACAACAATTAATAAAACATGAATAATAATAGTAAGAATAATTAATAATAATAATCATAGTAATGATAATACTAATAATATTAATAATGATAATATTAATATGATTAATAATAAGAATAATAATAATACTAATAATGATAATAAGAATAATAATAATGATAATACTAATAATAATAATAATAATAATAATAATAATACTGATAAGAAAATATTAATAATAAAACCAATGTTTTCATTAACCCACCCCCAATTTTCTGTTAACAGAGAGAGAGAGAGAGAGAGTGTGAAAACGAATCGGGAAAAGGGGGGTTTACTCACCCCGGCGGTCGACGTGTCGCCGGCGAGCGCGGCGGGCGTCGTCCAAGGCGGAGGAACGTTGGAGGTGAGCGGAGGGCGAGGCGGAGACGCTGTCCGGCGTCGGGTCGGGTCAGCGCGCGTAGAGACGGCACTCGGCGTCCACGAGCGGGGGCTCTCGTCTGCGCGGCGGCGCGCGGAAGCTCGCCATGGGCGGCGCTGGAGTTTAGGGCTTCCGCGCGGTTGCACTTGCTCGGGGCTGACGCCGGCGAAGGGGGCTTTGCCGAGCCGGCGGCCAGGATGGGCGGAAGGCGCGGTCGCGCGCGGACGGATGTTCGACGATGGCGCCGAGGAGAGGCGCGGCAGAGGGTTGAAGAGGTGGCCGGAGGTTAGGGGCGAGGAGGGAGTTTCCCAGTGGCGGATCGGCCGGCGGGCAGACGCTGGAGGCGCCGGAGTTCGGTTAGCGCCGGAAAGTAGCGTGCGCCTGGCCGGAGGCGGCGGATCCGCGCCTGGTGCGACGACCGGGCTTCATCCCGAGCGGCGGAGAGGAGAAGGATGGGGCACGATCGACGGTCCTCGCCAGAGGGGATGGGAGCTAATGGCTCGGCGGGCTCTGGCGCGCGTCAGCCGGTACGGTTGCCGGCGTTCCGCGGCTTGGTGGCCGACGGAGGAGGAAGAAGGGGCTCCGGCAGTTTGGTTGGGTCACTGTGGGAGAGGCACGGGATACTGGGCGGAGTCCACGACGTCGCGTTCCTGATTGTACTGCCGGCCGAGGCGCGGTCGGGGGACCGGAGGAAGCAGAGGGCTTGGACAGGTTAGGGCTTCCCCCTCTTTTTTTTCTTCTTCTGGTGTTCTTGTGGTTTTGGTGGCGGTGATGATTTGGCCGGGGAGGAGTCGGGGATGGTGATGGTGGCTGATGTTGGTGATGGAGTTTGCGTTGACCAAAGTGGTCGGGAAGGCGAGGCGTAGTTATGATGGCAGGGATATGGCGGATGACGGTGTTGTGTTCGTTCCAGTGTAGGTGGTGATGATGGATGAGGGCGACGACAGTGGTGGTGGTGATGAGGTCGGAGAGGATGGCGTGGTTGGGTTGAACAGGGCTCCGGCGAGGTGGTTTGCCGGAGTTGGGTGCTGGTGGGTTACGGCGAGACGGAGACGTGGTGGTTTTGATGGTGCGGCGGAGATGCTGTGGGTAGTTAGGATAGGGTATCGTGTCGGGGGTGTGTCCGACACAATATGGATGAACGTCCGGGATTGTCGGACGGGATAAAATATTGTATATGTAGTGGGAAAAATTCTAGTGGATGGGAGGCACGGACACGGTACACAATGGGGTTGTGGATGAAAATTATGGAGGAGTACCTGCCTATATATATAGGATGTGGGAATTCCCAATTAGATAAGGCTTGGGTTTGTTTAAATCCCCTTTAGATAATAGCTATAAATAAATTAAATGCAAATTCAAATCCATATTCAATCTAAATCCAAATTCAATTTAAATGTAAATAGATTTTTAGTTTGAAATCAAATAGGATAATTCATATTACAAATATTTAAATAACTCCATAAATTCAAATCAAGATTTTTAGATGCCAAAATAATTTTCAATTATATTTTCTAAAATACTAATAATATTAATTTTGAAAATCACATCAAAAATAAACTAATAAATAATTACTAATTATATATGTATGCAAAAATATTGTGTCCATAATTATGCCTTTTCTAGTATGAAATATAAATATTATTTTATAAAAAAAAACATTTTGAGAAATAACAGGCTTTATAATAAAATAGCAAATTTGAAATTTTGGAAGATAACAAAATAATTATTATATACATTATCTTGGAACTTTTAAAAATAGAAAAAATAATATTTTCAAAAAAATATGTACGCTCGCACATAATCGCACTCGTCGAGCAATTTCGAAAAATGTAAATGTCGTGCGCGTCGTAAAATACGACTATGCGACGTATAATACAAAATTTTAAATCAGTACCGAAATAAAAAATTAGAAGAAATTTAGGGGTTTTACAGAGAACGTTGGTAATGTTTGTTTCAGCTTTCGGAGACAGTTGTGATGACTTGGACTGTATGGCTTACCAGTTGACGGTATTTTATTGGTTCTCCGCGCTGCCACCATGCAAGTATACCTTGCCTCCCTCTACAGTTTATTTACATGCATATTTCTATTATTATACAGTTTTACCAGTTGGTTATTTACTTGTGATTTGTATATCGTGCTTGCTAGTATAGATATAGTCTATGTATATGGTTAGTCTTGTAGTTCATATTTGATTGGTTCTCTCGTGTATCGTGACTGCGTCGTGTCGTGTCTTCACCCGTGTCTTGACTGAGTCGTGTCTGCAAGTATGAGTGAGTGAACTGCTATTTCTTTGTCTTTCCCACAACCTGCGAGTCCACACACGGGGCGAGGGTTGCCTTTGCACCTGCGAGTCCACAATCGGGGCGTGGGTGACTTGTCTTGAAACTGACCTGCGAGTCCACAATCGGGGCGAGGGTTGGTTAACCATTGATCTACCAGCAGTTTATTTATGCGTACTTGATCCCGTATCCGTGTTTCATAGTTACCTGTCAGTTGCCAGATGCCAGTTCCTGTTTAGTTCCTGTTTATACCCAGTATATATTATTGCATGATTAAACTGTTAGATAGGCATATTTTATGTATCTTGCTAGTCCTCTGAGGACCTGATGATCTCTTCAGGTTTAGCGACTGCATGGAGTTAGTTAGCAGAGCAGGATGGTAGAGGATTGTGATATATGATACAGGTATTGGTTTGTGATATTCTTTATTAGCTTCTTGTGCTTTATATTCAGTACCATGATATACTCTGCTTATTTATAGACTCATATCATTCTTAGAGTCTAATCGAACAATATGCTAATGGGCTGCAGACCATGACTCATACTTGTTCATTCTTGTTTATATGATTCATGTGGATTGAGATATAGTTTAGATTAGACATGATACCCTTGACCTTGACAGCTTATATGTACTCGAGTCAGGCTGGAGTCCGCTCGATACGTAGCTGGCTTGCTCACGAGCTCGCGTCCGAAAAGCGGGTGCGGGTCGTGACAAGGATACATGAGGGTTTATCTACAAGCCAACAGTCTCTTAAGGTCATGAACAGCCTATTGTATCAATCACAAGCAAGTAAGTAAAAGTTACAAGATGTATGATCATTAAAGGCGTCCCAAATATTACACGTTCAGCTGATCATGAAGCTAGTCGTTACAAAATGTTAGGACTAGCAAGAGCTTAGTCATACATGATCAACCCTAGGATCTGTCAATCATGTTACAGCCCGTAGGCAGACAATAAGTAAAAGTGCAATCGAGCTAAACAGGTGCTCGTCGGCTAAACGCCTCAAAAGAATAATTTATACAATAGAGTGGGAGAGCCAAAATAACCCACTCGTTGCCAGGATTCCTTCTAGTGTTCACCATCTGGCAGGAAGGTTGGGAGATCCTCGGTAGCTGCTCCGAATTCTGGCCATACAAAACCAGCTGGGTCAGACCCCAGAAAGAGCAAGTGCCACAAAGGAAGCTTCACTTAAGAACTAAAACCAGCAATCAGCACAAGATATAAATAAAGTAAGAACTGGAAATAAAGAAAATACACCAGGATGATATACGACGAGATAACCATGGAACTATTCAGATAGCCAGGTTACAACCCGTAAACCAAACAAGGACCGGGGTTGTAACCCTTCGTCTGAACAGAACTTGGAATTCTCACCATTTATCGGTAAAATAAATACAAGCATTATGGTCGTCCAATAATCTGGAACAGGATCAGGGCAAGACTAGACTGGTTAGACTCTATCCAATCATTTCACGACCAAACAAGAATTACGGCTTGATACTTTAACTAACTAGGGTTGTCACAAGCCTAGTTACTAACAAGATGCAGTGAGATTATTCTATAGCCACAAGCCCTGCAGACCATCCAGGTTACCCGGGTTAAAAGATTAGAGTTGAATTCAGGTGGGTACATCGTCCAGGAAACGAATGTACCCTTAGGTAGCTTGAAGGGTGCAACACATGACAGTGTGCTGGAAATGTGCCCTACTCGACGGCAGGCTACAGATCCCAAGGTGTGCCCAGGTAACGGGATTGCCTGTAGCTGGGAAATCTCGTCATGACTAATGTATTAATCTAGTTATTAGGCTTAGTCCATTTTAGTAGGTACTCCTGACCGTGGTACTCAGGAGTCCCTGTCCTAGACATGATGCAAGACAGAACTGGTTTATTTATACAAACACAATCGCCCACGGTGTCCAGATTAATTATACAGGTCATGTCATGTCAGGTAGCCGTCACAACAGCTTATCAAGATATAACATGTCAGGTTATCAGGTCAAGTGTACTTGTCAGGAGTGCGCCACGACGGGCCACTATATGGTCATGTCAGGTTACTCATGTCGGGAGTGCACCACTACGGGTCACTATCGTGTCAGGCTCAGTTATCAATTCCAAACATATTACATAAATTCGTGATTATCAAGTTCAGGACAAAAGGCGTATGGATATAAAATAGACGTTAAATATCTAATAAAATATCAATATCAGGGCTATAGAAGAGCCAGGGTAAGTCAGGCTGCGCTCAAGTCAGGCTACGCTCAGGTCAAGCTACGCTCAGGTCAAGCTACGCTTAGGTCAAGCTACGCTCAGGTCAAGCTACGCTCAGGTCATACGCTTCCAAAAGGCAGCGTATGTACTCAATACGACTCCTCGTCAAGCAAGCGAGCGTATGCAAGTCATATGCCTCCAAAAGGCAGCGTATGGGGTCCATACGACTCCTTGTCAAGCAAGCGAGCGTATACGAGTCATACGCCTCCAAAAGGCAGCGTATGGGGTCCATACGACTCCTTGTCAAGCAAGCGAGCGTATGCGAGTCATACACCTCCAAAAGGTAGCGTATGGGGTCCATACGACTCCTTGTCAAGCAAGAGAGCGTATGCGAGTCATACGCCTCCAAAAGGCAGCATATGTACTCCATACGACTCCTCGTCAAGCAAGCGAGCGTATGCGAGTCATACGCCTCCAAAAGGCAGCGTATAGGGGTCCATACTGTGTTGCGCTAAAGAGCGCGCACAGCTCAGTGACGTAAGCTAAAAAGCTCGTGCACTGCTCACTATCTTCTCCAAACAGGAAGAACTCCATGGTTGAACCCAAAGCTTCAAAAGTCCATAACTTGGTCAAAACAAGTCCAAATCCAACTTTCCAAAGGTAAAAATTGGGTAGAATAAAATTCTCTACAATATGGAACCATCAAAAATTGAAAACAAAGAAGCTTGATAGATCAAAACCACCAAAATCCAAAAATAACTAATTTCTAGATCTACAAAAATTAAAGCTTCAAAATGGAAAATGACAAGTTCTAATGTGTCTTAGAAATATGGAAAGAAGCTAATGGAACAATAAAAATGAGCTCTCTTGTGGAAGCAAGTTGCACTTGCCTAGACTTCTCTCTCCCTCTCTTTGGTAGGTAAGGAAGTAAATGGAAGAAGAAGAGATGAGTAATGAAGAGAGAGAAAGAAGAAATGACAATAAATATCAAAGGTGGTGATAGGTAGAGGGTTCATCCATGGTTCATGATGAACCAAAACAATCCCAAACCGAACCAACCAACCCGAACCAGGAATAGTCCAAGCCACGAAGGAAATGCCAAGCCAGGAAATCATGCAATACAAGAATAAATACGGTACACGTATTCCAGAAATACGTAATACGAACCACAGGCATTACAACTAATTATATGGGCACATCCAAATTTGATTCATGCTAGCCCATTTTGAACTTTGGTTTATTTATAAGTTTGTCATTGAAGAAAGTGATCATGGCTATTCCACTCTTTGGTATAAAAGTTAATTTTTCTAATTTTGCTCCTCTTCTTCCTCAACTCATCCAAGAAGAACAAGAAGAACAAGAAAAAGAAGAAGAGGAAGAGGAAGAGGAAGAGAAAGAAGAACAAAAACAACAAAAATGAGAATTTTGATGGGGTTTAAACCCTAATTTTCTTTCTCAACTCATTCTCACTATCTCCAAGTATAATGGGGTTTAAACCCTAATTTTTTTTCCCATTTCGAATTTCGATTTTCAATTAACGGAGAAGAATAAAATGAGAAGAAAACACCAAAAAATTAAACCCTAATTTTCTTCTCATTTCTAATTTTGATGGCACCCAAAGGCTACTCATAATGCACAAACCCTAATATTGGTGAAAACCATAATATTGTTGTTCAACTAGTGTAAACAAGGACTGCCCAATTTTCTGGTTGTCGTACAAACTGAATGGACTGCCAGAAAATTGGGCAGTCCTAAGTTACAACATGTGATACAAAGGACTGTCCATTTTTTTGGCAATTCTTACTGTATGTTGGACTGCCAGAAGAATGGGCAGTACAACTCACAACATGTGTAACTTTGGACTGCCCAACTATCTGGCAGTCCAATCTGTATGTTGGACTGTCGGAAGAATGGGCAGTCCTAAGTTTCACATGCTGTGACTTAGGACTGCCCAGTTTTTTGGCAGTCCATTCAGTTTGTAGGACTGCCAGAAAATTGGACAATCCTTGTCGACGCGGAGTTTTCTCGTTCGTTCATACTTGGGTTTAATTTAAATGGGTAATTTTTCACTCCGTATGTAGTTTAATTCATTCAAATGGACTACAAAGAATTAAAATTTTTAGGATTTTGGATTGATGCTTGAATTTAAATAATGTAATTGATGCTTGAATTTTTCAAATTAATTTCTAGGATTTTGGAAATAAATTGAGAAAGAATTTGGGTGCTTGAATTAATTTCTTCAAAAGAGGAGGATGGTGGAGGAGAAGTGGAAGATGTTCGGGATTTAGGAGTTGTGGATGGGAAGAGGAAGATATTGGGGATTGATGAGAGGTGGAGGAGAAGATGAAGAAGAAGAATAGAGGGGTGAGGGTTTTGGAAGAGAGAGAAGGGATTTTGCAAATGAAGGGAAAAAAATGGATTTTGGGGGGGGGGGGCGGGAATTTGGGATAGCCAAGATCAAAAAATTGGACTAACCTTGTAAAAAAAAATTGGGCTAACCACAATTCGGGCTGTAGTGCCCCGTACTCTGTCCACGGGGTGCGCGAGAAAGGAACACTGTCGCTATCGATTCGGTCGGGACCGATAGGTCGGGATCGACCGAGTAGATCGAACGGGAACGGTTGAATTAAGATCCATTCCCCGTTATGAAATGTCTTCTTCGGAACCAAGTCCCATATTCAGCGGGTTGCGCCTCGAGGATTGACTCTGCGGCTGAGTCGGGAGAGACCTACCGTTGCTCTGCTTTTCACGCCGCTTGCGTTGGTTTTGGCTTTATTTTCTGAATGCGTTTTCGTGAATATTTTTGATGGTTTTCATGGCTTGCATTTCGAAATCGCATTTCCTATCGAACTCCTTGAAAAATGCAGTATTCTAATCGGTTGCTTGTGCGATTTCAGGTAATTGCGTAGGCGACGTCTAGCGCGACCAACAAGTTCTCTCGCCGAAGTAAACTCAAGGTGAGTGGCTGACCCTTCTCTTCTCGACCCCTTCTTAGGTATATCGATAGTTTTGTTGCGGACTAAAGATTGAATGCAAGGGCACAGGCACGGTAAAATGATTGAGTTTTTAAAGAGAATGTCGGCTATGTCTTAATAACTAAAAGAAGAAAAATGGTCTTTGCACGGTCATGGACAACTTGTTGACAAGGTAGAGTTTTTCCGCACGGCAACCCGGGGCCACGGGACCGTTACGGCCAAGAAGGAAATATTCTCATAAGCTGTGCTGGGCACAATGTTAGGCGAGGACTTACAGCGGGGCTCGCTACTCGCGCTGAAAGGGCCTCGTCTAATAAAAGCAAAAAGGAGTCCACGATGGCTCTGGGAGACAGTGACCAACACACAAAATATTGCACTTGGTATGAAAATGATAACAATTGACAGGGAAGAACATGGTAAGTTTCATAAGGCACGACGCGGTCCACCGGGGTAAGTTTCGAAGTAAATTACATTATGCTTGTCATTGCACGTGTGGAATTCATTAGGATGGTTAGAAATATTCATGAACTAAGTCATATAAACTCTTCAACCAAACGAGAGCTTGGGACTTAAATAGCCACGCACCAGTACAAAGTGTAATGTACTGATCCTCGCTCTCTACGCAGGTACCCCAAACTATGAAAGGCGTGCCTCTTAAAATCTCAAGGCGGTATGGACACTTTTGAAGTCTCGTCCGGCTGTGAAGGCTTGTTTCTGGATTCCTTTTGAAGAAGACCCCGCACTCAGTCCAAAAGAAGATGACGACTCGACTCGCCTCGATAGCAGGTGGAAAGTGTTATTTTTTTGCTTGTAAAAAGGGATGTAATGTATGGAACGACTATCTCATCGGCGTTTGTTTTGTAAGTCGAGTCATGTTGTAGCCCGCGCGGCAATGAATGTAATGAAGTCAATGTAAATGAAGTTTTGTTATCAATGAAAAAGTCTACTTCTATTTCAAATGTGTCAATCAATTTCTCTGCGTACTCTAACTTGATGTTGTGTTTCGGATAGCCTTATGAATGTGCCTTGTGCGATCGCAATTTAGGTTCGCACGACATCACGCCCGGGGGACGACTATCGATTCTACAGAATCAGAGCGTGACACGGGCTAGCCATGATCATATTTGGATGTGCCCACATAAAAAGCCTAGATTTACTCGCCGATGCGAATAACAAACTGACAGGCCTTTATTGGGCTTTTTGTCACAGGCCATATGACTTTTATGTTTGGGCTATTAATGTTTGATACATATCTATCACAATTTCTTTTTTTTTTTCAAGAATTTCATCATCAGTAATTACTTCATTGTTATATGAGAGAATTAACATTTGTAGAAACCAAATAAATTAACAGTGAACGAACAATTCTCCTTTTCATTGTCCAGTTGAGAAACTGATATCCTGGCCATTTGGATGATAACAAATGCTACAGTAATCATATTGATCCAACATTTATTGTATCAAATGACATAATTTAAATCAAACAAAATATTAAAAAAAGATATTGTTATTGACACTCCTAAAATATTATCCTGCAACTTTAATTTTCTATAATTTTAATTTTAAATATATCCATACATTAAATATAACATTAATTTGAGTATACATGGACAGAGGAGTGCGGGATGACATTTTAGAAGTGTCAATAATGTTAATACAGAGACAAATTTAAATTTTAAATGTTAAAAAAAAAGTACATGATGATATTTTAGCAATATAAATAACCACATAAAAAAAACTTTAAAACGCATATACTTCTATTTTCAAATAAAGCCAACCAAATCCCCCACAAAGTAAAGAAACACACTGGTGAATACCTGAACCATTTGGCCCACATGTCAGCAAGTCGGCACATAAGGCTGCTAAAGCAAACCCTTCTTGGAAAGTTGGACGAAACTTACAGCAGCAGCAACACCAAATTCTGGCAACTCAGTACAAAACTAGGATTATTTAGATTTGGATATTGTATAATACTTAAAATTTGTGTTTATATCTCCGTATTGTTCATAAAAGATTTTGAGTATCGTTTTGACGGTTGTTGCTTGTTACAAAAAAATAAAAAAATCTAAATAAAAATTGAAACTAAACACAAATTTTTAATATAACGGAGACCTAAAAACGATAATCAACCAATGAAGACCAAATAGGAAACCTAAAAGTTAATTTAGAATATTATAAGAAACCTAAAAACCATATAATCCTACAAATTAGTGCTACTAACACAGATTTTATTTGCTGGTAGACATGTCAATTATCGTTTGTAATTAGTTATTTGTCTCGTGTGAGTGTCAAACTATTGTTAGACATGACTACAAGTCGCTAGCGCGAAAATCGAATCGTCAGAGGAAAGCACAAAATCAGAAGTGTCTGTGAGACTTGACGATAAGAGATGTATTCGTACAAGATATTCGCTTATATAAGTAGAAGATATTCGCTTATGTAAGTCGAAGATATTCACTTATGTAATTTTTTTGATCGTCTCCGAGTCTGAAAATTTTCTCTCTCTATCGTCAATATTTCTATGATAGAAACATTTTTTATAAAAAAATTATAGAAAAAATTATGAGTTCCTAGTTTCTCAATCTCCACAATGAAATGTCTTTGGATTATCTTTTGATTTTCTCAACATGCTAAAAAAATCAGTAGACTATATTAATAAAATTTACATGTCACATCTGGATTACAAATTCTAATTCAAAATTCTTAGTCGGATTGTTGTTGATATGTATTCTGGTAGCACAAGATTGTCAGGTGTCGAACATTTAATTATAAAAGACCTTTTCAAATTAATTATCTTTGTAGCTCTTTTTTTTTTTATAGGATTTGTCTGATGTTGTGAAGTGGACCGAGACAATTCAGTTGCAGGTTGATCGGAATGGGGTCGCATCAGATCAAACTTTTGAAACGCTCTAGGTCGGTCAGGCTTCAAAATAAAGTCTCAAATTCAGTTCCAATCCAGGCTCGGGTAGCATGGGTCTCAGTTAGATTCGAGTCAGATTCTGACCGGACCGCGAGCCCTTTTAATTAATAAAAAAAATATATATTAGAATTCAGTATATATACTATACGTATATATAAATATAAATATAATAAAAAAATTGTGTAAAACTTGTTGTTAGCTAATAGGGGCTAAAACGTTGGGCCATATTTTTATAGGCATGCGGGCGTGGTGGAAAATTAGGCCCAAGTTGTTTGGACGGATCATGATGTGCTCGGACATGGAGAGAGTAAATCCAGCCTGACTTGAGAAACTTGTAGGCTGGGTTCGACCCGCTTGGACAACCGGATCGGATTGGACCGGGCTCGGATATAAGAAGGAGAGCAAATATTGTTCGACCCAAGAAACTTGTAGGCCAAGTTGGTCTAGGACTTTGACAAGATTTAGGCGATCCAGTCCCGACCCGAATAGAACTCTTTGACACAAAAAACGTGTTCCGTGTATAAATTGTCATTCTTAAAAATTCAACTGAAACAACCAAGAAGTATTTAGATAGTTGGTTAAGTTATTCTTTATTTTTTTAAATTTTTTTTAAATGAATGATGATATACATACGACATGTACGGCTCACTTTTGAGCAATTTCTAAGCCGCATTATATAAGTAGAAGATATTCGCTTATGTAATTTTTTCGATCATCTATGAGCCTGAAAATTTTCTCTCTATTGTCAACATTTGTATGGTAGAAACATTTTTGATACAAAATTTATAGGAAAACTTATGAATTCCTAGTTTCTCAAACTCCACAGTGAAAAGTCTTTGGATTAACTTTTGATTTTATCAACCGGCTAAAAAAAATCAGTACACTCTCAATATTAATAAAATTTACGTCTCACATCCACATTACAAATTATAATTCGAAATTCTTAGTCGAATTGTTATTGATATGTATCCCGGTAGCACAAGATTGTCAGGTGTCGAACATTTAATTATAAATTTTTTTTTGAAGACAATTGTTTTCGAATCTCTTTATAGTTGTGCTTCCAGTGAATTATAATCCTTGAAGACAGTGAATTATAATCCTGGATTCGCTAGTGTCTGAGAAAATTGTAGGCAGGGTTGGACCCATTTGGGCAACCGGGTCGGACTGGGCTGGACTCGGATATATATGGAAGGAGAGCACGTACAGCTCGACCCAAGAAACTTGTAGGCCAAGTTGGTCCTGGACTTTGACCAGATTTAGGCTGCTCCAGTCCCGACTGTCGGACCCACATAGCACCATAAAATTCGTCAAACCAAACAATCCTTGGAAAAATGTTAATCTAAATTTGCCGTCATTATTATGTAAGCCTTGCGTGCACAAATTCTGGAACCCATGGAAAAGTTGAGAAAAACATGACAAAAGGACTTTTGATTTTGAGGTCTCCACCTGTTAGATGTACGTGAGTTCGACGTGGGTTTTTATGTAGGCATAAAACTTGATCCATAGTTGAAATATGAATATTACTGCGTAGAATTGTGAATTGACAAGCAACACGGATCAGCTATATACGAAAGTCTTATTATATGCTTGGGAAAGAGAACAACTGTCCATGAGATGAGAAGACGTGTCAACTATACCTAGGCAGAGTGTTCCTTACATTTTAACAGAAAATTTTATGTACACTATTAATATTCAGCATAATGGCAGAAAAAAGTAACAAATATGAAAAATTAACAAAATAACACTCTTCCGTCAGACAGTCTGACAGAAATTAGACTTGTCCAATTTTCACCGAAAGGTCTGACAGAAATTGGACATGTGTGCTAGCTTGACGGCTTGCTGGCTTGCTGTGTTGTGTGGGTTGTTTAGTTTGTTTGCTGGGTTGTGTGGGTAGTTTAGTGTAGTGTGGTTGCTGGGTTGTGTGAGTTGTATTTTACCATACACCTACACACCACATATATAAATACACTAATTCACTCTTCATCCGACATAACCTAAATTTATTCATTTTTCCACTGTTGTACATAACCAATGCTGGATCGGATCCCAACTGTACCTGCCCAATTTCTACCAAGTTGTCTAACGGAAGAGTTCTATTTTTCAAAAAATTCCAAACTCCTGTACATTTAACTCTATAATTTTTATTTTATTTGAACATTGATATTCTATATAATATATAGTTTCTAAAAAAATTAGAAATACAAAAATTTATATTAATAAAATATAGGAAGGTTAAAATTTTAAAATTTTTATGATTTTTGTGACTATGTACGAGTGTACTACTTATATATATGCTAAAACACGATCATGTGCCTACGACTTTAGCTTCATGTACTTGTCAATTAGGAACCTAGTAATTGGAGATTAGTGTATTAATACCAAGGGGAGCGAGTGCTTCTTCTTTCTTACGTGTGACATTTTGCTAAACCATGGTAACATTTGGCCACTTTTGTTCAATGTTTGATGGTCATATCAATTAGGTCAATCTCCAATTGTAGTAACACGTTTGATTTCTTCCTTCGTAGACTCTTCTGGACTGTAGCTATTTAATTAATTTGTTCCTCAAATTACTTACCTTTTCTTTTGCTATTTAGTTTTAAGGAAAAGGTCAATAAAGTGTTCAACTACATTGCTTAAGATTTAAAATGCGATCTATTCATGTGTGGAATAATGTACTCGATAGCTTTGAAAAATATGTATATGTAGCACTACTAATCATTGGAATGAAAAAGAAAACCTTCTTGCTTATTTTTCTAATTTTTTTTTAATACTTTTCTGGTAAAACACCTGACCGGCCCGCTGCATGTTTTGCTAATAAAATTTTAATAAAGTTAACGGGTGCCCTATGTTAATCGTATTCACTAATAAAATTATTATGCGTGTGCTAATTCCTCGTGCACACTTTAATAATATCAATAAATTCTAATCCAAGATTTAATGCATATAATGTGTTAAAATTTATGCCACTGCAACAATGGTCCGTGACACAAATCTATATTTTTTGGTATTATGTCTATGAGAAATTATTCACTGGGATATGCTCACCATACGAAGTGATATAATAAGTTCGTCCAATATTATAATAATATAATAATATCTAATACAGTGTATATAAATTTTTCTGCATAATACTGGACATCTAGAATAATATATCAATAATAATATTATATTATTTTTTGTAATCTTATCTTAATGATAATTAACAATTATTTAATTAATTTTATTAATATTAGTATGTGTTGGGAAGATTTATGAAATGCCCGAAAACTAAAAATTTTTTATGTAAAACCCACCGCTAAAAAAACTTTCATCGCGTGCCCAGAATTAGAGAAACTTATCCAAAGCGGGTTCCAAATGACCCTTTTGCCCTTCCTTTTAATTTATTGGAAACACCCACAAAACTGCTCTTAAAAAAAATGTTTCAATACTCCATCTTCTTCCATACGCTGCTCACTTTCGAATCTAGGTTTTCTCCTCAAAAATCTTTAAAAACTCGTCGGAAAATTTCGGAAAGACCGGGACGAACGGCAAAAGTGCTAAAACGGAGGTCCAAACATTATTTTTTTGCGATTCTAAAATTTCGGAAGGCCGTCTAACGGAGAAGAAGTTACTTTCAGTCTCCTCGACGATACGCTCATTTTGCGACAAACGGGACCTCGTTTCGACCTCCCAGTCAAAAGTTATGGCCCTCCAAAGTTTCAGCTGACCATAAAATGCAGGGAGAATGGCCATTCTCCGTTTAGAACACGAAAAATGTTAATTTTCGCATGAGGGTGGTCATTCTCCGTATTAGTAACACGGAGAATGGCATTCTCCGTCTTAATTTACACGGAGAATGACCATTCTCCGTGTTAGTAACACGGAGAATGATATTCTCCGTCTTAATTTACACGGAGAATGGTCATTCCAGTGTTAAAACGCAGGAGAATGACCATTCTCCGTGTTAGAAACACGGAGAATGCCCATTCTCCGTGTTAAATAAAACGGAGAATGGCATTCTCCGTCCTAATTAAGACGGAGAATGACAATTCTCCGTGCTAAATTAAACGGAGAATGACCATTCTCCGTCTTAATTTACACGGAGAATGCCATTCTCCGTGTAATTTATCACGGAGAATGGTCATACCAGTGTTAAAACGCAGGAGAATGACCATTCTCCGTGTTAGAAACACGGAGAATGCCATTCTCCGTGTTAAATAAAACGGAGAATGCCATTCTCCGTGTTAAATAAAACGGAGAATGGTCATTCTCATTCTCCGTCTAAGACGGAGAATGGTCATTCTCCGTCCTAATTAAGACGGAGAACGGTCATTCCAGTGTTAAAACGCAGGAGAATGGTCATTCTCCGTTTTAAATAAAACGGAGAATGGCATTCTCCGTGTTAGTTTACACGGAGAATGACATTCTCCGTGTTAGTTTACACGGAGAATGGTCATTTACAGTGTTAAAACGTTAATTTAGTTTTTTCATGAATAAAGAGTTTCGTTCTTCTTTCAAAACGATGATAATTCTTATGGAAAAGAAGAAGAAAGATCTTCTCTCCACAATTGACCTAATCGTCGAAAAATTTCAAATGTCTCCACGATGAAGATGATGATGATGGTGATGATGATGACGAGCGATAATCTGAGTTCGACTGAAGAAAAACACACCGAACTACGAACGATTTTTGCGATCTCTGCTGAATATGAGAGCAATGGAATTCAGATTTCCCGTGAAGAAGAAGAAGACGAAAATCGCAATCCAGATCTGAGTTTTTTGAATTCAAATACATATAGATGACCAATTCGCGCGGAGGGGTAGTTTCGGTATTATAAAAATAGCATTTCCCAGCGGGTGGCATCTAAAAGAAAATCTTGGAATATTTAACGTGAAAATACTTAATTCTGGATATTTCATAAAATTTATGCAGCGGGTGGACATTTCATATAAGCCCACCCCGAAATTGGAGTTCTTTCCAGTACTAATGAACGGGTTTATCATACACCACCGCTGCATGATGAGCACATATATACCACTAAATAATTTTTCCATGTCTGGGTTTCTAAAAAACAATACTTAATTAATTAAAAAAAAAGAAAAGTGTTGTTTTTCAAAGTCACAGCAGAAGAAAGCAACTTTTGACAACATAGAGGAAATTGTTGTCACATGCTACCGAAATTTCCTATAACTTATCAAAAAAGAAAGGATTAATAATATACTGTTGTTACCGAAACAGCCTTGAACAACATTACTCAAGTGTATCGCATATATAAAATTGGTGTACAAATAAATAAAAAGAAGCCAACTCACACATCTATAATTAACTCTATGACATATATTGTACGCAGGGCCAGCCCTGGGGTAAGCCGGACAAGCCTTGAAACTTGGACAACCCCCTTTTGTTAGGACAACCCTCTAGGCTCAGTATGATACCACCAATAGTCAGGATCACAGATGACTACCATGACCAGCTGACAATAATGATCAAGAGGCAACAAAATTAGTTTCAGGATAGGACAACACAATCCTCCGGATCGTCCCTGGTTGTTTATTTTCACTATTAGGTAAGAGTAAGACCTTCGCACGTACTTAATTAGTATTTTCTTTTTTTTGAAAGCTACTTAACAAGTTATATATATATATATATATATATATATATATATATATATATATATATATATATATATATATAGAGAGAGAGAGAGAGAGAGAGAGAGAGAGAAGCGGATTAAAAGTCTTCTTTAGAAAACTCCCTAAAAACTCCCTCACTCTCAGCCGTCCATTTAATGTTAATATTAATGTTAATATTAACATTAAATACTAAAATTAATATTAAACTTAATATTAAAATTAATATTAACATTAATATATATATATATATATATATATATATATATATATATATATATATATATATATATATATATAATAAGGGAGGTAGGGTGCCACCCCATGGGAGGGTGTCTACTTGTCATCCATGGGAGGGTGTCTACTTGTCACCCCCCCATGCTATCATCAAGCACATGGGTGCATGATGATAGCATGTGGAGGGTGACAAGTAGACACCCTCCATAGGGTGGCACCTCACCTCCCTCATCCTATATATATATATATATATATATATATATATATATATATATATATATATATATATATATATATGAATCTGAAAAATAAAATAACTAGGAAAGGTAGTAGGATTATTTAACTAGCAAAGGTAGTAGGATTATTTTTTGGCTGGAGTTGAAGTTTTTAACTGTCAATTAACAAACAATTTAATTATGAATACGTATTAGCTTGCTTAAGTTGACATGATCATGCAGTGAAAGGGAGCATCGATGACTGTTGCTGCTGTAGTAATACAAAATACATTTCAAGGCAGCTTGAAGAAACATACAATGGAGACAGTTGGAGAAAGATGAGAATTTTGAATTTATTAATTTGAATACTCTCAGGGAAAAAAGTGAATTATGATATGCCATCACTTTTTGGTTGCTCCACGAAGAAAATTTTAATACTAACACGGTAACGCCATATGACCAAGTAATATTTTATCCTAAAGTTGACTTCCAAGTCCTAAATAAAAACGTATAATTTATATCTACAAATTCATATTTTACAAACCAACCGTGAATAAGGCCCCAGCTCGAAACCGTGACCGTCCTGCAGCCACCCAACCATCTCGTGTTCAGGAGAAGACTCGACCTATGGGACCTCTCCCAATTGAGTCCCTCTCCCTAATCACTTGGACTAGGGACCTTGAATCACTTCACGTAATGTCTGATGACATATTTCATTATAATACATAGTGTACATGTTTTTTTATTATTATTAAATCAAAATGTACAAATATTAAGAAAAGTACTAATGTATCTCCAAAATATTCATCGCTCGTGTCCCTCCACCACGTTGGCCTGTTATATTCATTCATATCTTTTTCCAACCTCTCCTCCTATTTGCTTCGGTCAATAAAAGAGTGCCACATGACAGGACATGGAAGGATGATTTGTTTGGAGATACATATAGTATCACTCAAATATTAATACGTAGTGTAGATGTATTCTCGTCATTCATCCTAAAAGTAACATTCTAATCTCAAAAAAATTGTATTTCATATATTATTGTTATTTCGACCAATAAATCAAAATTTTACCTCTATATGCACATTAACATCCACAACTTAGACATGTCAATTGGGCCGAGCCTACGCAGCCTGGTATGAGTCCGGCCTAAAAAATTGGCCCATGGGTCGGCCCGGCCCGATTAACCGCAGGCCCGGGCGGGCCCGGCTCCACATATTGGGTAGTATCGGACCACATATATTGACCCATAATATAGACCCGGCTCGACCTGAGGTACTGCCGAAGCTCGACCGGTTTGCAACATCCCCTGCACAATCGCTTTGACCTGTCCCAAATCCTACCAGCTAACAGCAGTGTTTGTCATTTCACGAGGAAAAGAAAAGAAAAATATGTACACAACAGACGCTCTGCCCTCCAAATATTACACTGCCTAAAGTGGTGGCCTCTGTTATTATTATGATCATATAGTGTAGCAGTGAAATGAAATGAAATGGAATGAAATGAATGTCTGAACTGAAATGAATTCAATTCATTTCAATAGTTGCTGCAGCAACAATATACATGCATGCATCCATACGTAAGCTTATAAGCTTAATAAAAAACGGAGGTGGTTGCCGTCAGCTTCACCATGCATGTCTCACCTCACTTGGTCACATATATTATGGCTCAACCTCTTATATTGGGTCATGTCCGGCTCCGCACGGCCCGACACGGCCCGACCCGAAGCCTACCGTGCCGTCGGTCATGTGTCGGGCCGGGCTTAAAATTTTCATCCATAGTCCGGTCCGGCCCGACCCGCTACAGTTGATGGGCTCAAGAGGTCCGGCCCTAGCCCGGTCCGGCCTACTCAATTCCGTCGGACCAGCCCAGCCCGGCCCGGCCCGGCCCACTTGACTGCTCTATCCACAACTGGCGGATGACAGTATGTCAGTATAAATATAAATTTATATTTACTATGGGTCAACTTGGAAAAAAATGAAGAGTATATAATAATGGTCCAACAAAAACGAACCCACTCAAAGAAAAATAAGTAGTCACAAACTAATTAATGCTCACAATATCTTGTTAATTTTAATGTTAATGTTAAAATTAATATTAATGCTATTAGTATTAGTATTAATATTAATATTTATGTTAATTTGAAGTTAATATTAATTTTAATGTTAATGTTAATGCTAATTTTAATTTAGTGTTAATATTAATGTTAGTTAATATTAATGTTAATTCTAATATTACTGTTAATGTTAATTTTAATATTAATGTTAATGTTAACTATCTAAACTTGTAAACTTGGTTACTTCTCTCCGCCACATCAGCATTTGCTAGTAATTAGTTAGTACTAAGCTAGCCATAGAGCAATTTCGATAGCAATTACACAGAGAGTTGCAAATGTTAATGATATCAAACTATCATTTTCTAAACAAAACCCTAGTAAAAAAATATAGCTGTCAATATGTTGGACCACCGACACCGAAAAAGAGAGGGCTGGGATATGATGAGGTACTAAAACTTTGATACAGCTAGTAAAACTTTGATACAGCCTCTGTATGACATGTGACACGTGGGCTCTCCTTATATATTTATGTTTACACGTTTTACGAGACTTGTCATACAAATGTATCAAAGTTTTGATACAACCTTCTGTATTTAAGTTTAACTTTGATACAACCTTCTATATTTAAGTTTTCTGCTATCGGAAGTCCACTAGATTTAGGCTAATGTCACGCCCCAGAACCAGAATACTGGAGAGCGGGGGCAGACATAGCCAGCTACGTATATTGAAGTGCAACCCACCTCGCTATACGGTCACGGCTGTCTAGGATACATGAGGGTTTATCTACAAGCCAGCAGTCTCTTAAGGTCATGAACAACTTATTGTCTCAATCACAAGCAAGTAAGTAAAAGTTACAAGATGTATGATCATTAAATATACAATAATAAGGCGTCCCAAATATTACATATTCAGCTGATCATGAAGCTAGTCGTTACAAAATGTTAGGACTAGCAAGAGTTTAGTCATACATGATCAACCCTAGGATCTGTCAATCATGTTACAGCCCGTAGGCAGACAATAAGTAAAAGTGCAATCGAGCTAAACAGGTGCTCGTCGGCTAAACATCTCAAAAGAATAATTTTTACAATAGAGTGGAAGAGCCAAAATAACCCACTCGTTGCCAGGATTCCTTCTAGTGTTCATATCTGGCAGGAAGGTTAGAAGATCCTCGGTAGCTGCTCCGAAATCTGGCCATATAAAACCAGCTGGGTCAGACCCCAGAAAGAGCAAGTGCCACAAAGGAAGCTTCACGTAAGAACTAAAACCAGCAATCAGCACAAGATATAAATAAAGTAATAACTGGAAATAAAGAAAATACACCAGGATGATATACGACGAGATAACCATGGAACTATTCAGATAGCCAGGTTACAACCCGTAAACCAAACAAGGACCGGGGTTGTAACCCTTCGTCTGAACAGAACTTGGAATGAAATGAAATGAAATGAAATGAATGTCTGAACTGAAATGAATTCAATTCATTTCAATAGTTGTTGCAGCAACAATATACATGCATGCATCCATACATAAGCTTATAAGCTTAATAAAAAACGGAGGTGGTTGCCATCAGCTTCACCATGCATGTCTCACCTCACTTGGTCACATATATTACGGCTCAACCTCTTATATTGGGTCATGTCCGGCTCCGCACGGCCCGACACGGCCCGACCCGAAGCCTACCGTGCCGTCGGTCATGTGCCGGGCCGGGCTTAAAATTTTCATCCATAGTCCGGTCCGGCCCGGCCCGCTACAGTTGATGGGCTCAAGAGGTCCGGCCCTAGCCCGGTCCGGCCTACTCAATTTCGTCGGGCCAGCCCAGCCCGGCCCGGCCCACTTGACTGCTCTATCCACAACTGGCGGATGACAGTATGTCAATATAAATATAAATTTATATTTACTATGGGTCAACTTGGGAAAAAATGAAGAGTATATAATAATGGTCCAACAAAAACGAACCCAGTCAAAGAAAAATAAGTAGTCACAAACTAATTAATGCTCACAATATCTTGTTAATTTTAATGTTAATGTTAAAATTAATATTAATGCTAATTAGTATTAATATTAATATTAATATTAATATTCATGTTAATTTGAAGTTAATATTAATTTTAATGTTAATGTTAATGCTAATTTTAATTTAGTGTTAATATTAATGTTAGTTAATATTAACGTTAATTCTAATATTACTGTTAATGTTAATTTTAATATTAATGTTAATGTTAACTAGCTAAACTTGTAAACTTGGTTACTTCTCTCCGCCACATCAGCATTTGCTAGTAATTAGTTAGTACTAAGCTAGCCATAGAGCAATTTCGATAGCAATTACACAGAGAGTTGCAAATGTTAATGATATCAAACTATCATTTTCTAAACAAAACCCTAGTAAAAAAATATAGCTGTCAATATGTTGGACCACCGACACCGAAAAAGAGAGGGCTGGGATATGATGAGATACTAAAACTTTGATACAGCTAGTAAAACTTTGATACAGCCTCTGTATGACATGTGACACGTGGGCTCTCCTTATATATTTATGTTTACACGTTTTACGAGGCTTGTCATACAGATGTATCAAAGTTTTGATACAACCTTTTGTATTTAAGTTTAACTTTGATAAAACCTTCTATATTTAAGTTTTCTGCTATCGGAAGTCCACTAGATTTAGGCTAATGTCACGCCCCAGAACCAGAATACTGGAGAGCGGGGGCAGACATAGCCAGCTACGTATATTGAAGTGCAACCCACCTCGCTATACGGTCACGGCTGTCTAGGATACATGAGGGTTTATCTACAAGCCAGCAGTCTCTTAAGGTCATGAACAGCCTATTGTCTCAATCACAAGCAAGTAAGTAAAAGTTACAAGATGTACGATCATTAAATATACAATAATAAGGCGTCCCAAATATTACATATTCAGCTGATCATGAAGCTAGTTGTTACAAAATGTTAGGACTAGCAAGAGTTTAGTCATACATGATCAACCCTAGGATCTGTCAATCATGTTACAGCCCGTAGGCAGACAATAAGTAAAAGTGCAATCGAGCTAAACAGGTGCTCGTCGGCTAAACATCTCAAAAGCATAATTTACAATAGAGTGGGAGAGCCAAAATAACCCACTCGTTGCCAGGATTCCTTCTAGTGTTCATATCTGGCAGGAAGGTTGGAAGATCCTCGGTAGCTGCTCCAAAATCTGGCCATACAAAACCAGCTGGGTCAGACCCCAGAAAGAGAAAGTGCCACAAAGGAAGCTTCACTTAAGAACTAAAACCAGCAATCAGCACAAGATATAAATAAAGTAATAACTGGAAATAAAGAAAATACACCAGGATGATATACGACGAGATAACCATGGAACTATTCAGATAGCCAGGTTACAACCCGTAAACCAAACAAGGACCGGGGTTGTAATCCTTCGTCTGAACAGAACTTGGAATGAAATGAAATGAAATGAATGTCTGAACTGAAATGAACTCAATTCATTTCAATAGTTGCTGCAGCAACAATATACATGCATGCATCCATACATAAGCTTATAAGCTTAATAAAAAACGGAGGTGGTTGCCATCAGCTTCACCATGCATGTCTCACCTCACTTGGTCACATATATTACGGCTCAACCTCTTATATTGGGTCATGTCCGGCTCCGCACGGCCCGACACGGCCCGACCCGAAGCCTACTGTGCCGTCGGTCATGTGCCGGGCCGGGCTTAAAATTTTCATCCATAGTCCGGTCCGGCCCGGCCCGCTACAGTTGATGGGCTCAAGAGGTCCGGCTCTAGCCCGGTCCGGCCTACTCAATTCCGTCGGGCCAGCCCAGCCCGGTCCGGCCTACTCAATTCCGTCGGGCCTGCCCAGCCCGGCCCGGCCCACTTGACTGCTCTATCCACAACTGGCGGATGACAGTATGTCAATATAAATATAAATTTATATTTACTATGGGTCAACTTGGGAAAAAATGAAGAGTATATAATAGTGGTCTAATAAAAACGAACCCAGTCAAAGAAAAATAAGTAGTCACAAACTAATTAATGCTCACAATATCTTGTTAATTTTAATGTTAATGTTAAAATTAATATTAATGCTAATTAGTATTAATATTAATATTAATATTAATATTCATATTAATTTGAAGTTAATATTAATTTTAATGTTAATGTTAATGCTAATTTTAATTTAGTGTTAATATTAATGTTAGTTAATATTAATGTTAATTCTAATATTACTGTTAATGTTAATTTTAATATTAATGTTAATGTTAACTAGCTAAACTTGTAAACTTGGTTACTTCTCTCCGCCACATCAGCATTTGCTAGTAATTAGTTAGTACTAAGCTAGCCATAGAGCAATTTCGATAGCAATTACACAGAGAGTTGCAAATGTTAATGATATCAAACTATCATTTTCTAAACAAAACCCTAGTAAAAAAATATAGCTGTCAATATGTTGGACCACCGACACCGGAAAAGAGAGGGCTGGGATATGATGAGATACTAAAACTTTGATACAGCTAGTAAAACTTTGATACAGCCTCTGTATGACATGTGACACGTGGGCTCTCCTTATATATTTATGTTTACACGTTTTACGAGACTTGTCATACAGATGTATCAAAGTTTTGATACAACCTTTTGTATTTAAGTTTAACTTTGATACAACCTTCTATATTTAAGTTTTCTGCTATCGGAAGTCCACTAGATTTAGGCTAATGTCACGCCCCAGAACCAGAATACTGGAGAGCGGGGGCAGACATAGCCAGCTATGTATATTGAAGTGCAACCCACCTCGCTATACGGTCACGGCTGTCTAGGATACATGAGAGTTTATCTACAAGCCAGCAGTCTCTTAAGGTCATGAACAGCCTATTGTCTCAATCACAAGCAAGTAAGTAAAAGTTATAAGATGTACGATCATTAAATATACAATAATAAGGCGTCCCAAATATTACATATTCAGCTGATCATGAAGCTAGTTGTTACAAAATATTAGGACTAGCAAGAGTTTAGTCATACATGATCAACCCTAGGATCTGTCAATCATGTTACAGCACGTAGGCAGACAATAAGTAAAAGTGCAATCGAGCTAAACAGGTGCTCGTCGGCTAAACATCTCAAAAGCATAATTTTTACAATAGAGTGGGAGAGCCAAAATAACCCACTCGTTGCCAGGATTCCTTCTAGTGTTCATATCTGGCAGGAAGGTTGGAAGATCCTCGGTAGCTGCTCCGAAATCTGGCCATACAAAACCAGCTGGGTCAGACCCCAGAAAGAGCAAGTGCCACAAAGGAAGCTTCACTTAAGAACTAAAACCAGCAATCAGCACAAGATATAAATAAAGTAATAACTGAAAATAAAGAAAATACACCAGGATGATATACGACGAGATAACCATGGAACTATTCAGATAGCCAGGTTACAACCCGTAAACCAAACAAGGACCGGGGTTGTAACCCTTCGTCTAAACAGAACTTGGAATGAAATGAAATGAAATGAAATGAATGTCTGAACTGAAATAAATTCAATTCATTTCAATAGTTGCTGCAGCAACAATATACATGCATGCAACCATACATAAGCTTATAAGCTTAATAAAAAACGGAGGTGGTTGCCATCAGCTTCACCAAGCATGTCTCATCTCACTTGGTTACATATATTACGGCTTAACCTCTTATATTGGGTCATGTCCGGCTCCGCACGGCCCGACACGGCCCGACCCGAAGCCTACCGTGCCGTCGGTCATGTGCCGGGCCGGGCTTAAAATTTTCATCCATAGTCCGGTCCGGCCCGGCCCGCTACAGTTGATGGGCTCAAGAGGTCCGGCCCTAGCCCGGTCCGGCCTACTCAATTCCGTCGGGCCAGCCCAGCCCGGTCCGGCCTACTCAATTCCGTCGGGCCAGCCCAGCCCGGCCCGGCCCACTTGACTGCTCTATCCACAACTGGCGGATGACAGTATGTCAATATAAATATAAATTTATATTTACTATGGGTCAACTTGGGAAAAAATGAAGAGTATATAATAATGGTCCAACAAAAACGAACCCAGTCAAAGAAAAATAAGTAGTCACAAACTAATTAATGCTCACAATATCTTGTTAATTTTAATGTTAATGTTAAAATTAATATTAATGCTAATTAGTATTAATATTAATATTAATATTCATGTTAATTTGAACTTAATATTAATTTTAATGTTAATGTTAATGCTAATTTTAATTTAGTGTTAATATTAATGTTAGTTAATATTAATGTTAATTCTAATATCACTGTTAATGTTAATTTTAATATTAACGTTAATGTTAACTAGCTAAACTTGTAAACTTGGTTACTTCTCTCCGCCACATCAGCATTTGCTAGTAATTAGTTAGTACTAAGCTAGCCATAGAGCAATTTCGATAGCAATTACACAGAGAGTTGCAAATGTTAATGATATCAAACTATCATTTTCTAAACAAAACCCTAGTAAAAAAAATAGCTATCAATATGTTGGACAACTGACACCGGAAAAGAGAGGGCTGGGATATGATGAGATACTAAAACTTTGATACAGCTAGTAAAACTTTGATACAGCCTCTGCATGACATGTGACACGTGGGCTCTCCTTATATATTTATGTTTACACATTTTATGAGACTTGTCATACAGATGTATCAAAGTTTTGATACAACCTTCTGTATTTAAGTTTAACTTTGATACAACCTTCTATATTTAAGTTTTCTGCTATCGAAAGTCCACTAGATTTAGGCTAATGTCACGCCCCAGAACCAGAATACTGGAGAGCGGGGGCAGACATAGCCAGCTACGTATATTGAAGTGCAACCCACCTCGCTATACGGTCACGACTTTCTAGGATACATGAGGGTTTATCTACAAGCCAGCAGTCTCTTAAGGTCATGAACAACCTATTGTCTCAATCACAAGCAAGTAAGTAAAAGTTACAAGATGTATGATCATTAAATATACAATAATAAGGCGTCCCAAATATTATATATTCAGCTGATCATGAAGCTAGCTAGTCGTTACAAAATGTTAGGACTAGCAAGAGTTTAGTCATACATGATCAACCCTAGGATCTGTCAATCATGTTATAGCCCGTAGACAGACAATAAGTAAAAGTGCAATCGAGCTAAACAGGTGCTCGTCGGCTAAACGCCTCAAAATAATAATTTTTATAATAGAGTGGGAGAGCCAAAATAACCCACTCGTTGTCAGGATTCCTTCTAGTGTTCACCATCTGGCAGGAAGGTTGGGAGATCCTCGGTAGCTGCTCCGAAATCTGGCCATACAAAATCAGCTGGGTCAGACCCCAGAAAGAGCAAGTGCCACAAAGGAAGCTTCACTTAAGAACTAAAACCAGCAATCAGCACAAGATATAAATAAAGTAAGAACTGGAAATAAAAAAATACACCAGGATGATATACGACGAGACAACCATGGAACTATTCAGATAGCCAGGTTACAACCCGTAAACCAAACAAGGACCGGGGTTGTAACCCTTCGTCTGAACAGAACTCGGAATTCTCACCATTTATCGGTAAAATAAATACAAGCATTCTGGTCGTCCAATAATCTGGAACAGGATCAGGGCAAGACTAGACTGGTTAGACTATATCCAATCATTTCACGGCCAAACAAGAATTACGGCTTGATACTTTAACTAACTAGGATTGTCACAAGCCTAGTTACTAACAAGATGCAGTGAGATTATTCCACAGCCACAAGCCCTGCAGACCATTCAGGTTACCCCGGTTAAAAGATTAGAGTTGAATTCAGGTGGGTACATCGTCCAGGAAACGAATGTACCCTTAGGTACCTTGAAGGGTGCAACACATGACAGTGTGCTGGAAATGTGCCCTACTCGACGGCAGGCTACAGATTCCAAGGCGTGCCTAGGTAACGGGATTGCCTGTAGCTGGGAAATCTCGTCATGACTAATGTATTAATCTAGTTATTAGGCTTAGTCCATTTTAGTAGGTACTCCTGACCGTGGTACTCAGGAGTCCCTGTCCTAGACATGATGCAAGATAGGACTGGTTTATTTATACAAACACAATCGTCCATGGTGTCCAGATTAATTATACAGGTCATGTCATGTCAGGTAGCCGTCACAACAGCTTATCAAGATATAACTTGTCAGGTTATCAGGTCAAGTGTACTAGTCAGGAGTGCGCCACGACGGGCCACTATCAGGTCATGTCAGGTTACTCATGTCGGAAGTGCACCACTACGGGTCACTATCGTGTCAGGCTCAGTTATCAATTCCAAACATATTACATAAGTTCGTGATTATCAAGTTCAGGACAAAAGGCGTAAGGATATAAAATGGACGTTAAATATCTAATAAAATATCAATATTCAGGGCTATAGAAGAGCCAGGGTAAGTAAGGCTGCGCTCAAGTCAGGCTACGCTCAGGTCAAGCTACGCTCAGGTCAAGCAACGCTCAGGTCATACGCTTCCAAAAGGCAGCGTATGTACTCAATACGACTCCTCGTCAAGCAAGAGAGCGTATGCGAGTCATATGCCTCCAAAAGGCAGCGTATGGGGTCCATACGACTCCTTGTCAAGCAAACGAGCGTATGCGAGTCATACGCCTCCAAAAGGCAGCATATGGGGTCCATACGACTCCTTGTCAAGCAAGCGAGCGTATGCGAGTCATACCCCTCCAAAAGGCAGCGTATGGGGTCCATACGACTCCTTGTCAAGCAAGCGAGCGTATGCGAGTCATACGCCTCCAAAAGGTAGCGTATGTACTCCATACGACTCCTCGTCAAGCAAGCGAGCGTATACGAGTCATACGCCTCCAAAAGGCAGTGTATGGGGGTCCATACTGTGCTGCGCTAAAGAGCGCGCACAGCTCAGTGACGCAAGCTAAAAAGCTCGTGCACTGCTCACTGTCTTCTCCAAACAGCAAGAACTCCATGGTTGAACCCAAAGCTTCAAAAGTCCATAACTTGGTCAAAACAAGTCCAAATCCAACTTTCTAAAGGTCAAAATTAGGTAGAATAAAATTCTCTACAACATGAAACCATCAAAACTTGAAAACAAAGAAGCTTGATAGATCAAAACCACCAAAATCTGAAAATAACTAATTTCTAGATCTACAAAAATTAAAGCTTCAAAAAGGAAAATGACAAGTTCTAATGTGTTTAGAAACATGGGGAGAAGCTAATGGAACAATAAAAATGAGCTCTCTTATGGAAGCAAGTTGCACTTGCCTAGACTTCTCTCTCCCTCTCTTTGGTAGGTAAGGAAGTAAATGAAAGAAGAAGAGATGAGTAATGAAGAGAGAAAAAGAAGAAATAGCAATAAATATCAAATATGGTGGTAGGTAGGGGGTTTATCCATGGTTCATGATGAACCAAAACAATCCTAAACCGAACCAACCAACCCAAACCAGGAATAGACCAAGCCAAGAAGGAAATGCCAAGCCAGGAAATCATACAATACAAGAATAAATATGGTACACGTATTCCAAAAAAACGTAATACGAACCACAGGCATTACAACTCTATCCACCTTAAAAGAATTTTGTCCTTGAAATTTAATCAAGAGGCTAGAGGAGCAATGACAAGCTACATTAATCACATGCAAGCTATAACTAGACAGACAATCACTCATTCAAGCAAGGAATCGAAGGCATGAGACATAAGAAAGACATTATACCTCACGAGTCAAACAAGTCGGGATATCGCGATCGGATATCATCCTCACGCTCCCACGTTGACTCCCCAAAGAGTGATGACCCCAAGCAACTTGGACTAACTTGATAGTCTTGTTCTTGAGGATCTTCTCTCTCCGGTCCAATATAGACACGGGCCTTTCCTCATACGAAAGGTTGGTACCAACAACCAATTCCGAATGATCCAGGATGTGGCTCGGGTCCGGGATATACCGTCGTAACTGGGATACATGGAACACGTCATGCACTTCACTTAGCGACGACGGAAAAGCAAGACGATAGGATACATCTCCTACTCGCTCCAGAATGTCAAACGGTCCTATATACCTAGGACTAAGCTTGCCCCGTACGCCGAAACGAATGACGCCACGGTTAGGCGAAATCCTCAGGAATACATGATCGCCGACCGAAAACTCTAGAGGGCGTCGATGAGAATCGGTCCAATGACGTTGGCGATCTTGGACAACACGAAGATGATCTCTGACCCTCCTGACCACTTCAACTGTCTGGGCAATCATTTCTGGACCGAGCATCTGTCTCTCTCCAACATCATCCCAGGCTAGTGGGGATCTGTACTTCCTACCATACAGTGCCTCGAACGGTGCCATCTGGATACTGGCCTGAAAACTGTTGTTGTACGAGAATTCCACCAGGTGCAAGTGATCTTTCCATGAACCACCGAAGTCAAGTGTGCAAGACCGCAACATGTCTTCAAGAGTCTGGATCGTGCGCTCCGACTGGCCATCTGTCAGCGGGTGATATGCTGAACTGAACTGGAGATGAGTTCCTAAACTCTCTTGCAAGCTACGCCAAAAGTGCGACGTAAATCTTGAATCTCGGTCCGAGGTGATACTGACTGGCACACCGTGCAATCTGACAATCTGCCTGAGGTACATCTCTGCTAACTGAGCCGTCGACTGTCCAACTCTGAATGGAAGAAAGTGAGCCACTTTCGTGAGCCTGTCAACTATAATCCAGATAGCATCTCTACCAGCTGGGGATCTAGGTAATCCAGTCACGAAATCCATGGTCACATGCTCCCACTTCCATTCTGGAATCGGTAAGGGCTGAAGAAGTCCAGCCGGTCTCTGATGTTTGACTTTAACTTGTTGGCAAACCAAATACCGAGAGACAAACCGAGCTATCTCCCGCTACATGCCATTCCACCAGAAATGCTGCCGGATATCACGGTACATCTTTGTACTGCCGGGATGGATGGAATACTGCGAACTGTGCGCTTCTGACATGATCTCCTGCCGGATATCTCCGCTAGGTACACAAAGACGCTTACCATGTCAAAGTGTACCATCCTCATGAATATATAATTCGGGTCTTCGTCCTGCCTCGCACTCTGATCTGAGCCGCTGAAGCTTGGAATCTGTTGACTGCGTCATCTGGATCCTCTCGACTATAGTGGATTGAACTTGCATACTGGCCATCAAAGCCACACTGGAAGGGAGAACAACTTCAATACCCATCTTCCGAGGATCCGCTAACAGCTCTGGTTGCGCTGTTAGAAAATAAACTCCCGCTCTCCGGCTAAATGCATCTGCTACGACATTGGCTTTCCCAGGATGATACTGCAGGTTGACATCATAATCCACAAGAAGCTCCAGCCACCTCCTCTGACGCATATTAAGATCCTTATGGGTGAAAACATACTTCAGGCTCTTGTGGTCGGTGAAAATCTCCACCCTGTCTCCATACAAGTAGTGCCTCCACAACTTAAGTGCAAACACCAGTGCTGCCAGCTCCAAGTCATGGGTTGGGTAATTCCTCTCATGATCACGAAGTTGTCGTGACGTATAAGCTATTACCTTTCCATGCTGCATCAGAACACATCCTAAACCTCTGCCTGAAGCATCACAGTACACTGAGAATCCTCCGGTCCCATCTGGAAGCGTGAGAATAGGAGCTGTTATCAGGCCTCGCTTCAACTGCTCAAAAGAACTCTGACACTCTGTTGTCCAAGCAAACTGCGCATCCTTACGGGTCAACTGCGTCAATGGCGCTGAAATTCGAGCAAAATCCGAAACAAACCGTCGGTAGTAGCCGGTCAATCTAAGAAAACTACGAACCTCTGCAGCTGTGCTAGGCACTGGCCATGACTCAATAGACACAATCTTCTGGGGATCCACTTCTACTCCTCCTCGAGTGATGAAATGACCCAAGTACGAAATGTGATCGAGCCAGAACTCGTATTTACTGAACTTGTCATATAACTGGTGCTCTCTGAGGATCTGAAGAAGTATAAGGAGATGTTGCTCATGCTCTGCCTCACTCTTGCTGTAGACCAGGATGTCATCTAATCCAAGTAAGGCATGAAGATGCGATTCATGAAGTCCATGAATACTGCCGGCGCATTGGTTGCTCCAAAAGGCATAACAAGGAACTCCCAATGCCCATATCTTGATCTACAAGCTGTCTTCAGGATGTCCTGCTCTCTGACTCTGATCTGATGATAACCTGAGCGCAAGTCAATCTTCAAGAATACCGAAGCCCCCTTGAGTTGATCAAATAAGTCATCTATCCTTGGAAGAGGGTATCTGTTCTTGATTGTCACTGAGTTCAAGGTACGATAATCAACACATAACCTGGACGTACCATCCTTCTTTTTCACAAGAAGCATCGGGGCTCCCCAAGGCGATCCACTAGCACGAATGAATCCCTTGGTTCTGAGTTCTTCAATCATCTTGTACAAGATCTCCAACTCTGATGGCGCCATCCTGTAGACTCTTTCTGGCACTGGGGCTGTCCCAGGAATCAAGTCTATAGTAAACTCGATCTCCCGCTCCGGAGGCATACCTGGAAGTTCTTCTGGGAAAACATCTGGAAACTCCTCGACTATCCTGGGCAACTGAACTGCTGCTACTGCCATCCGCAATACTGGAGGAGATGACTCAACTTTGCCTCGGGAGAAAGAAAACTTCGGCTCGCCTGGAATGCTAAAAACAACCCTGCCAATGTGGCAGTCTATCCTAGCATACTGGTTCCTCAACCAATCTATCCCTAGGACCACATCATAATCGGTCATCGGGAACTCTATCAATCTAGTGGGGAATCCCCTACCGCTAACTACGATCCGACACGAAGAAAACACTCTATCTACTCCCACGAGTCCGTTACTAGTAAGTATATTAAGCCTTACTGATAATGACTCGGGCTCCAATCCTACCAATGTCGCGAATCGTGCAGACATAAATGAATGCGATGCACCAGAATCAAATAAAGCTGAAGCTGGAAAGGAGTTGACGAGAATAGTACTTGCCACTACCTCTCCTGGTGCCAATCCTTCCTCCACGTTCATCACCATAGCCTGACCGTGCCCTCGGGGTGCTGGTCCCCTCTGCTAAAATCCTCGCTGCCTCCTCTGACTCTGGGCTTGGACTTGTGCATACTGCTGGAGGTTCTGCTGCTGGAACACTTGGGTCTAAGGCGACAAGGGCCTCGGCAATGGATACTGCTGCTGCTGGACCGGAGCTGGTCCTCTCACCGAAGAGCTAGAAAGGTTGGACGATGATGAACCACCCCTATTCGGACAGGATCCAACCCTATGGTCTGGTGCTCCACAAGCCAGACACAATCCCTGTGCCCTGCGACAATCTGCCACCACATTGTCTGGCTTCCCACAATGAGAACAACCCACTGCGGAAGATTGCTTTTGCTTCTACTGCTAAGGGTGCGTCGGGGTTGAATGTTGAACCGACGTTACTGAGGCTGCTCGCCTCGGAGCTTAAATAGTCAAAGCCCTGGCTGCCGGGGCTGGTGCTGAAGACTGATTCATCTGGCCGTGAGACCTCTTCCGACCGCCGGCCCTATCCACAATCCTCTGGGAGGTGTACTCATACCTCCGGGCTGCTCTCAAGACTGTATCGAAAGTCTGATGCTCAAACTGCTCAACTGCCAACAAGATCTCCAGGTGAAGTCTCTGCTGGAACCGCTGGGCTCTATCATACTCGGTTGCCACCAAAGTGGGAGCAAACCGACTGAGTCTGGAAAACTCGGCCGCATATTCGTCGACCGTTCTGCCCATCTGCTTCAGATTTATGAACCTCGTCTGCAGATCATACCGAGCTACAGCATCAAAATACTTGGTCTGGAATCTCTTCCTGAATACTGCCCAAGCAATGGGTGCTAATAATCCAACGGCCTGAGCCGCCCACCAGCTGCGGGCAAGGTCTAACAACTGCAGGCGCACAACGGCCACCTTCTCGTTCTCTGGGGTCCTGGCTGCTTCTAGAATCACCTCTGTGTCCTGAAGCCATGCATCTGCCGCGATAGCATCCTCACTACCGTCGAAGAATGGAGGGTTCAAGCGCTTGAAGCTGTTGGCCGCGCTGTTACCCTGATGACCTCCTCTGGTCAAAGCATCCGCCACTGCCTGTTGCAAGGCATCTCCACGTCGGTCTTGGGAAGCTATCAAGGTCCTGACGAGTCCTACCAAAGTGCCGTCATCTTGTTCTACAGGTTGAACTGGCTGGACTGGTGGCTCTCCGCCAGAAGGTACGACTCTGGAGGCTACTCCGGAATGCTGGGCTTGATCTCCAGGTTGCTGCTGGTCCGCAGAAGGTGCTCCGTCTTGCTGGTCGGTAGGACCACGAACAATGTCGCTGAAGAAGACGACATAGGGAACAATAAGGAAGGACCAGGACAGATCAACAATACAAGCATATGATCAGGACAAGAATCCAGAGATTCAGAAGATACGAGTAGAGATCAAGGACAAATACTGATTGAGACATCTATTCGGTAAACCCGCACATATCTTGATTTATAAGACCTGCATGGGCCACCACTTAAACCATGTCACGCCCCAGAACCAGAATACTGGAGAGCGGGGGCAGACATAGCCAGCTACGTATATTGAAGTGCAACCCACCTCGCTATACGGTCACGGCTGTCTAGGATTGTAGCCTCCCTTCCCGAAATTTTTTAAAATATTTTTTAATTTTTTATTTGTTTTAAATGATGGTTTTAGATTTCGTAAATAATTATTTTAGTTAATTATTATGGTAGATGACCTTAGCCATAGTTGAGTTTCGAAGTACCAGACGACTAGGAATCATGGCACGGATAGTGCAGTGGCATGCCTTGACTAGTGTATTAGCCATGCCAGGAAAGTCCGAGGCATAGTGACGTCATAACTAGGAAAACCAAGCCAAGTTACGACTTAACCCTTACCGAAGACTTCATTCATTATTTAATTATATTATTGAGTTTCAGGGAACCCGGTTGTACCGAACCTGTCCAGATTAGACCCAAGTCAAATCCAAGCCCATGTAGGCATGCAGTAAAACCCGGGATGACCATGTAGACATTTTATGTTTGTGCAAATATCTTCTTATTTATTTTTAGGACTTGACAAATACCTTATAAATATTTAATAGTTTATTTAAATATTGTTTTAGAATAATTGTATGAATTTCTGAAGCCGAAAAAATGGTGTGTTCGATGAGTTCACCGAAATACATTAATGGCTTAATTACACTGTTATTAAGTTTATTATTATTATTAATGTTAATATTGTGGTTATTAGATAAATAAATTACTTATTAATAATGGTTATTATTATTTTATCCTCTATCAAAGAAATATATAATAGGTGGTTGAGTGTATAAAGGAATATATATTATATATGGGTGTTGAGTATGAATATATATAAGTGTGTATATCATATATTGTGTGTATATAAACTACGTACAAGAATTTATTATTAATATTTTAGTAATGGAATACTTATCCATACATAGATATGTATGGTTATGAGGATATATATATATGTATATAGAAACAAATATTATATATTACATAGGGGTAAGTATATAAATAAATGAGTATATATATAATATATATTGTGTGTATACGTATGTATGTATAAGTGTCCCTAGGTATTTATGTATATAGATATATATATATAGAGTTATAATATAATGAATAAGAGAATGAATAGGAAAAAGGAATAAATAAGAAAACCATTTATAGACCCAATTCCACCTAGGACTTGGTAAGAATGGGCAACAGGAAATCATGTCACCCGCAGCACAATGGACACATATACACTAAGGCACATCAAATATGATGTACTGTTACATTATAGGTATTGCATTGTTTCATATTTACGCAAGTTCAAGATAATATACAATTCAATAACCAAGGAGAGCCAGCCCGTACTGTGCAAAGGCCAAACCAAGCTGCAGACCTCCCCAGGCCCGCAATAAGCTAACCCAGAGAACCCTTAGCCGAGTGGCCCTTTCCTAGCCGAACGAAGCTCGGTTCCAGTGTTCCGCAACTTCATATATAAGATCGAGTAAACCCTAAAAAACTCTTCATCACGAACGCCACCACACCTTCCCCTCTCCCTGGCGCAGCCCCCAGCCACCGCAATGCCGTCGCGCACGGCCAGGTTCGGCTAGGAAGCCTCGCGCGCACGGGGACAACCGAAATAGAGCAGCAGTGGCGAGTTATCGCCTAATATTTGAGGTATAATTTCTCTCTATGTATTTCTCCAATCTTCGATCAGTAAATTGCTACAGAGAGCCTATTAGACCCTCTTCCAACCCCTTCAGATAGATTTTATTCTAGGACAGTACAAACCCTAGAAAAGCGACGCGAACATCGCCCAAAAACTGTTCTTAAACAGGACATATAGGTCACCCCCAACCCCAACTTGGAAGGCCAGTCACGGCCAACCTACCAATAGTTTTTAGAAACTAACTGAACATGATTAAAGTTAACATAACCAGGATCAAAATGCAACTTTTATTTCTGTTTTTTGTTATGTGTGCATAAATTAAAGCGTCGACGAAGTTCACCGAAAAACTGTTTTCAAAACATAGAAATTCATCCACACGACGTGCGTCCCGCCAAACCGGGCGACGTGGTCGCGCACCGAAGGCATCGAAAGCTGCGTAACAGCTTTGTGGTCGTGTGGGCTTTGACGGAATTCAAATTGGTCGCGTGTGCGCGACGAATTCGACGCGTATCCGTCGGAATCGCCCCGTATCCTTACAATGCAAATTCAGTCATAACTTTGTGCACGCTCGTCAGATCGAGACGAAACTTGCGCCAACAGGACCATATCGTTTTTTTGGTCCTGTATGCCAAGTTTGGTCCAATTCTGAGACAGTCGAATCCGACGTCGTTTTGCGGGCCCCACGGTCCGACTAAACGGGCAATTTTGTGCACGGCCCACCGAAATCTAACTCTGGACATACGGTTGGATTCGTATCGGAAAACTGGATCCGTAGACATGTAGTTTGATGACTTTAGAGACCGTTGACTCTGGCACGCTTTTCGGTGCAAAATGGGTCCAACGGTGGACATTATTTTTTGCCCAAAATTATCGTTTTGCCCCTGTGTCCAGAATTGGACTTAAGGACAGGCAATCCTAGCTAATTTGACTATTCAAAGAACGTTGGCAATGTTTGTTTCAGCTTTCGGAGACAGTTGTGATGACTTGGACTGTATGGCTTACCAGTTGACGGTATTTTATTGGTTCTCCGCGCTGCCACCAGGCAAGTATACCTTGCCTCCCTCTACAGTTTATTTACATGCATATTTCTATTATTATATAGTTTTACTAGTTGGTTATTTACTTGTGATTTGTATATCGTGCTTGCTAGTATAGATATAGTCTATGTATATGGTTAGCTTTGTAGTTCATATTTGATTGGTTCTCTCGTGTATCGTGACTGCGTCGTGTCGTGTCCTCACCCGTGTCTTGACTGAGTCGTGTCTGCAAGTATGAGTGAGTGAACTGCTATTCCTTTGTCTTTTCTATAACATGCGAGTCCACACACGGGGCGAGGGTTGCCTTTGCACCTGCGAGTCCACAATCGGGGCGAGGGTGACTTGTCTTGAAACTGACCTGCGAGTCCACAATCGGGGCGAGGGTTGGTTAACCATTGATCTACCAGCAGTTCATTTATGCGTACTTGATCCCGTATCCGTGTTTCATAGTTACCTGTCAGTTTCCAGATGTCAGTTCCTGTCTAGTTCCTGTTTATACCCAGTATATATTATTGCATGATTAAACTGTTAGATAGGCATGTTTTATGTATCTTGCTAGTCCTCTGAGGACCTGATGATCTCTTCAGGTTTAGCGACTGCATGGAGTTAGTTAGCAGAGCAGGATGGTAGAGGATTGTGATATATGATACAGGTATTGGTTTGTGATATTCTTTATTATCTTCTTGTGCTTTATATTCAGTACCATGATATACTCTGCTTATTTATAGACTCATATCATTCTTAGAGTCTAATCGAACAATATGCTAATGGGCTGCAGACCATGACTCATACTTGTTCATTCTTGTTTATATGATTCACGTGGATTGAGATATAGTTGAGATTAGACATGATACCCTTGACCTTGACAGCTTATACGTACTCGAGTCGGGTTGGAGTCCGCTCGATACATAGCTGGATTGCTCACGAGCTCGTATCCGAAAAGCGGGTACGGATCGTGACAAGTTTTTATGTTGGCCCATGCAGGTCAGAGCATATCGTACCGGTTACATAACTGTACTGGTACGAGCCTGCGACTTGACTAAACCTTAGAAATCTCAATCCACTCTGCTTTAAAAATTCTCCTAGAAATTCTCTACGTCTTTGAAAACTCCATATTTACTCTCGATTATACTTCCTTGCTTTCCGTACCATTGATTCTCGTCCCTTCCTATTCCGAGGTGACGAATGATCGTGCTGTCTAAGATTCGATTGAAATTCTTAAATTATAGTATGATATTGCTTGATATTTGGATTTTGGTTGCTTGATAGATATGAGGGTACTGGAGATACCATATGCCATAAATATCGAGGGATAGTGATGTTAGCAACTAGTTGGATGTTATAAGATTTTAGTGACCATATTTGGAGGAGTAGTATGACCAAAGGTGGGTAGAAGTCCTCAAGTATTCGAAATTATAAAATGGCTAGAGACGGTTATAAAATGTTTTGAAGAATTAAATTTCGGAGATTAAGGTAATAGTAGACTTTGATTTTAAAACATAGTCATGAATAAGAATTTCGAGGACGAAATTATTTTAAGGTGGGTAGATTTGTAGCCTCCCTTTCCGGAATTTTTGAAAATATTTTTTTATTTTTTATTTATTTTAAATGATGGTTTTAGATTTCGTAAATAATTATTTTAGTTAATTATTATGGTAGATGACCTTAGCCATAGTTGAGTTTCGAAGTACCAGAAGACTAGGAATCATGGCACGGATAGTGCAGTGGTGTGCCTTAACTAGTGTATTAGCCATGCCAGGGAAGTCCGAGCCATAGTGACGTCCTAACTAGGAAAACCAAGCCAAGTTGCGACTTAACCCTTACCGAAGACTTCATTCATTATTTAATTATATTATTGAGTTTTAGGGAACCCGGTTGTACCGAACCTGTCCAGATTGGACCCAAGTCAAATCCAAGCCCATGTAGGCATGCAGTAAAACCCGGGATGACCATGTAGACATTCTATGTGTGTGCAAATATCTTCTTATTTATTTTTAGGACTTGACAAATACCTTATAAATATTTAATAGTTTATTTAAATATTGTTTTAGAATAATTGTATCAATTTCTGAAGCCGAATAAATGGTGTGTTCGATGAGTTTACCGAAATACATTAATGGCTTAATTACAGTGTTATTAAGTTTATTATTATTATTAATGTTAATATTGTGGTTATTAGATAAATAAATTACTTATTAATAATGTTTATTATTATTTTATCCTCTATCAAAGAAATATATAATAGGTGGTTGAGTGTATAAAGGAATATATATTATATATGGGTGTTGAGTATGAATATATATATATAAGTGTGTATATCATATATTGTGTGTATATAAACTACGTACAAGAATTTATTATTAATATTTTAGTAATGGAATACTTATCCATACATAGATATGTATGGTTATGAGGATATATATATATATATATATATATATATATATGTATATAGAAACAAATATTATATATTACATAGGGGTAGGTATATAAATAAATGAGTATATATATATAATATATATTGTGTGTATACGTATGTATATATAAGTGTCCCTAGGTATTTATGTATATATATATATATATATATATATATATATATATATATATATATATATATATAGTTATATATAGTTATATATATAATGAATAAGAGAATGAATAGGAAAAAGGAATAAATAAGAAAACCATTTATAGACCCAATTCCACCTAGGACTTGGTAAGAATGGGCAACAGGAAATCATGTCACCCGCAGCACAATGGACACATATACACTAAGGCACATCAAATATGATGTACTGTTACATTATAGGTATTGCATTGTTTTATATTTACGCAAGTTCAAGATAATATACAATTCAATAACCAAGGAGAGCCAGCCCGTACTGTGCAAAGGCCAAACCAAGCTGCAGACCTCCCCAGGCCCGCAATAAGCTAACCCAGAGAAACCTTAGCCGAGTGGCCCTCTCCTAGCCGAACGAAGCTCGGTTCCAGTGTTCCGCAACTTCATATATAAGATCGAGTAAACCCTAAAAAACTCTTCATCACGAACGCCACCACACCTTCCCCTCTCCCTGGCGTAGCCCCCAGCCACCGCAGCGCTGTCGCGCGCGGCCAGGGTCGGACAGGAAGCCTCGCGCGCACGGGGACAACCGAAACAGAGCAGCAGTGGCGAGTTATCGCCCAATATTTGAGGTATAATTTCTCTCTATGTATTTCTCCAATCTCCGATCAGTAAATTGCTACAGAGAGCCTATTAGACCCTCTTCCAACCCCTTCAGATAGATTTTATTCTACGACAGTACAAACCCTAGAAAATTGACGCGAACATCGTCCAAAAACTGTTCTTAAACAGGACATATAGGTCACCCCCAACCCCAACTTGGAAGGCCAGTCACGGCCAACCTACTAATAGTTTTCAGAAACTAACTGAACATGATTAAAGTTAACATAACCAGGATCAAAACGCAACTTTTAGTTCTGTTTTTTGTTATGTGTGCATAAATTAAAGCGTCGACGAAGTTCACCGAAAAATTGTTTTCAAAACATAGAAATTCATCCACACGACGTGCGTCCCGCCAAACCAGGCGACGTGGTCGCGCACCGAAGGCATCGAAAGCTGCGTAACAGCTTTGTGGTCGTGTGGGCTTTGACGGAATTCAAATTGGTCGCGTGTGCGCGACGAATTCGACGCGTATCCGTCGGAATCGCCCCGCATCCTTACAATGCAAATTCAGTCATAACTTTGTGCACGCTCGTCAGATCGAGACGAAACTTGTGCCAACAGGATCGTATCATTTTTCTGGTCCTGTATGCCAAGTTTGGTCCAATTCTGAGACAGTCGAATCCGACGTCGTTTTACGGGTCCCACGGTCCGACTAAACGGGCGATTTTGTGCACGGTCCGCCGGAATCCAACTCTGGGCATACGGTTGGGTTCGTATCGAAAAACTGGATCCGTAGACATGTAGTTTGACGACTTTAGAGACCGTTGACTCTGGCACACTTTTTGGTGCAAAATGGGTCCAACGGCGGACATCATTTTTTGCCCGAAATTATCGTTTTGCCCCTGTGTCCAGAATTGGACTTAAGGACAGGCAATCCTAGCTAATTTGATTATTCTGAGAATGTAACGCCCCAGTCCCAAAATACGTAGGACCAAGTACGTAGACATGCCAGCTGTATACATACGAAATACATGGACCTCGTATGTATACATAAGCTGTAAATGTAGTAATCCAAGACAACTAAATCTCATCCACAAAGATAAATAATGATATAAATCAACTTTGAGTTTGTCATGTACACAATAGTTGGGCGGAGACAAAGTCCACTACCAACCAAATTAAATAGAGAAAAATATACAAGAAAAGATTTTAGCAAGCGAGAACAAGTGACGAATCCAAGAGTAATCATCATGACGGAATAGAGCGCAAGTCATGGCTTTAGCTAGAGCACCTGCAAGAAATCATGAAAACGCACACCTGGGGAAAAACCAGGTCCTCAGAGGGACGTAACAAGACACATAATATCATGCCGATAAACTGAATAAATAAGCTCAACAGGAAAGTATGCATGAGTAAAGGTTCCTATCCATTCTAGGTGATATGCACTTTGAGGACAACGTTCTACGCAGGGGCTGTAAGATCAGCAAGTAATAAGAGAGTGGCCAGCAAGTAGCGCTCATCCGAGACGCTATCGACCTGGGCAGAAGGTAGTGCTCATGAGAGTCACCCTCGGCCCAAAATGTGTATAAAAATAAATGTAGCCCCTACGCTAATAATTGTCCCCTCCCCCCAAATGATACTATACATGCGTCGTCTCCACGACACTGTTTAATCCTTAATAACCGCCAAGTCTTCTACACAATCTATTGACAGTTATATCCTAACGCACGGCCTGTACGCACCGATGTACGGTCGGTACGCAAGTCCGTATCTATATGCGACTCACAACTCACACACACAACTCGTGTTTAATCGTGACAAGCCAATGAGACACACTAATTTTTACGGTAGTCCCTTAACTCTAAGTCCTTTGCATAAAATATAGTAATTTGCACTTACATATAATTTAAAAAGAAACAACTAAAACATGCATGATATTGAGCAGGAAATTTAAACAGTAAAGGCAAGGTGTCTTGCCTGGAGTGTCGCCTGGTGGGGTGCGGTATTCTCTGACAAGTCTCAATAGTCCAAGCCATGGTTGTTACACACAGGGTCCGAATTCATAAAGAAAAATAGGAACGCGGGATCAGTCGTGTTCAATGGAAATAATTGGGAGAATTGAAGTAAACGAATGCCTATATTAGTTTTAGAAAAATATTTCATAATATTTGTGAGTCTAGATTTTATTAGTAAAATAATCTTAAATAAATATTTAGAAAATATTTATAAAACTTGTTTTATTAATTGGAAACTTATATTTCACAAACTAGAATATATTTTTGGTTAACCCCTTTGTATAAGAAATTAATTACTAAAATGAAACCATATTTTCATACATATTTATAAATATTTATCCCTATCCATTTTCAATTCCTATTAATAAAAAAATGATAACCTTAATAGTAAAAATAATAATAACAACAATTAATAAAACATGAATAATAATAGTAAGAATAATTAATAATAATAATCATAGTAATGATAATACTAATAATATTAATAATGATAATATTAATATGATTAATAATAAGAATAATAATAATACTAATAATGATAATAAGAATAATAATAATGATAATACTAATAATAATAATAATAATAATAATAATAATAATAATAATAATAATAATAATAATACTGATAAGAAAATATTAATAATAAAACCAATGTTTTCATTAACCCACCCCCAATTTTCTGTTAACAGAGAGAGAGAGAGAGAGAGTGTGAAAACGAATCGGGAAAAGGGGGGTTTACTCACCCCGGCGGTCGGCGTGTCGCCGGCGAGCGCGGCGGGCGTCGTCCAAGGCGGAGGAACGTTGGAGGTGAGCGGAGGGCGAGGCGGAGACGCTGTCCGGCGTCGGGTCGGGTCAGCGCGCGTAGAGGCGGCGCTCGGCGTCCACGAGCGAGGGCTCTCGTCTGCGCGGCGGCGCGTGGAAGCTCGCCATGGACGGCGCTGGAGTTTAGGGCTTCCGTGCGGTTGCACTTGCTCGGGGCTGACGCCGGCGAAGGGGGCTTTGCCGAGCCGGCGGCCAGGATGGGCGGAAGGCGCGGTCGCGCGCGGACGGATGTTCGACGATGGCGCCGAGGAGAGGCGCGGCAGAGGGTTGAAGAGGTGGCCGGCGGTTAGGGGCGAGGAGGGAGTTTCCCAGTGGCGGATCGGTCGGCGGGCAGACGCTGGAGGCGCCGGAGTTCGGTTAGCGCCGGGAAGTAGCGTGCGCCTGGCCGGAGGCGGCGGATCCGCGCCTGGTGCGACGACCGGGCTTCATCCCGAGCGGCAGAAAGGAGAAGGATGGGGCACGATCGACGGTCCTCGCCAGAGGGGATGGGAGCTAATGGCTCGGCGAGCTCTAGCGTGCGTCAGCCGGTACGGTTGCCGGCGTTCCGCGGCTTGGTGGCCGACGGAGGAGGAAGAAGGGGCTCCGGCAGTTTGGTTGGGTCACTGTGGGAGAGGCACGGGATACTGGGCGGAGTCCACGACGTCGCGTTCCTGATCGTACTGCCGGCCGAGGCGCGGCGTCGCGGGACCGGAGGAAGCAGAGGGCTTGGACAGGTTAGGGCTTCCCCCTCTTTTTTTTCTTCTTCTGGTGTTCTTGTGGTTTTGGTGGCGGTGATGATTTGGCCGGGGAGGAGTCGGGGATGGTGATGGTGGCTGATGTTGGTGATGGAGTTTGCGTTGACCAAAGTGATCGGGAAGGCGAGGCGTAGTTATGATGGCAGGGATATGGCGGATGACGGTGTTGTGTTCGTTCCAGTGTAGGTGGTGATGATGGATGAGGGCGACGACAGTAGTGGTGGTGATGAGGTCGGAGAGGATGGCGTGGTTGGGTTGAACAGGCTCCGACGAGGTGGTTTGCCGGAGTTGGGTGCTGGTGGGTTACGGTGAGACGGAGACGTAGTGGTTTTGATGGTGCGGCGGAGATACTGTGGGTAGTTAGGATAGGGTATCGTGTCGGGGGTGTGTCCGACACAATATGGATGAACGTCCGGGATTGTCGGACGGGATAAAATATTGTATATGTAGTGGGAAAAATTCTAGTGGATGGGAGGCACGGACAAGGTACACAATGGGGTTGTGGATGAAAATTATGGAGGAGTACCTGCCTATATATATAGGATGTGGGAATTCCCAATTAGATAAGGCTTGGGTTTGTTTAAATCCCCTTTAGATAATAGCTATAAATAAATTAAATGCAAATTCAAATCCATATTCAATCTAAATCCAAATTCAATTTAAATGTAAATAGATTTTTAGTTTGAAATCAAATAGGATAATTCATATTACAAATATTTAAATAACTCCATAAATTCAAATCAAGATTTTTAGATGCCAAAATAATTTTCAATTATATTTTCTAAAATACTAATAATATTAATTTCGAAAATCACATTAAAAATAAACTAATAAATAATTACTAATTATATATGTATGCAAAAATATTGTGTCCATAATTATGCCTTTTCTAGTATGAAATATAAATATTATTTTATAAAAAAAAACATTTTGAGAAATAAGAGGCTTTATAATAAAATAGCAAATTTGAAATTTTGGAATATAACAAAATAATTATTATATACATTATCTTGGAACTTTTAAAAATAGAAAAAATAATATTTTCAAAAAAATATGTACGCTCGCACATAATCGCACTCGTCGAGCAATTTTGAAAAATGTAAATGTCGTGCGCGTCGTAAAATACGACTATGCGACGTATAATACAAAATTTTAAATCAGTACCGAAATAAAAAATTAGAAGAAATTTAGGGGTTTTACAGAGAACGTTGGTAATGTTTGTTTCAGCTTTCGGAGACAGTTGTGATGACTTGGACTGTATGGCTTACCAGTTGACGGTATTTTATTGGTTCTCCGTGCTGCCACCATGCAAGTATACCTTGCCTCCCTCTACAGTTTATGTACATGCATATTTCTATTATTATACAGTTTTACCAGTTGGTTATTTACTTGTGATTTGTATATCGTGCTTGCTAGTATAGATATAGTCTATGTATATGGTTAGTCTTGTAGTTCATATTTGATTGGTTCTCTCGTGTATCGTGACTGCGTCGTGTCGTGTCTTCACCCGTGTCTTGACTGAGTCGTGTCTGCAAGTATGAGTGAGTGAACTGCTATTTCTTTGTCTTTCCCACAACCTGCGAGTCCACACACGGGGCGAGGGTTGCCTTTGCACCTGCGAGTCCACAATCGGGGCGTGGGTGACTTGTCTTGAAACTGACCTGCGAGTCCACAATCGGGGTGAGGGTTGGTTAACCATTGATCTACCAGCAGTTCATTTATGCGTACTTGATCCCGTATCCGTGTTTCATAGTTACCTGTCAGTTGCCAGATGCCAGTTCCTGTTTAGTTCCTGTTTATACCCAGTATATATTATTGCATGATTAAACTGTTAGATAGGCATATTTTATGTATCTTGCTAGTCCTCTGAGGACCTGATGATCTCTTCAGGTTTAGCGACTGCATGGAGTTAGTTAGCAGAGCAGGATGGTAGAGGATTGTGATATATGATACAGGTATTGGTTTGTGATATTCTTTATTAGCTTCTTGTGCTTTATATTCAGTACCATGATATACTCTGCTTATTTATAGACTCATATCATTCTTAGAGTCTAATCGAACAATATGCTAATGGGCTGCAGACCATGACTCATACTTGTTCATTCTTGTTTATATGATTCATGTGGATTGAGATATAGTTTAGATTAGACATGATACCCTTGACCTTGACAGCTTATATGTACTCGAGTCAGGCTGGAGTCCGCTCGATACGTAGCTGGCTTGCTCACGAGCTCGCGTCCGAAAAGCGGGTGCGGGTCGTGACAAGGATACATGAGGGTTTATCTACAAGCCAACAGTCTCTTAAGGTCATGAACAGCCTATTGTCTCAATCACAAGCAAGTAAGTAAAAGTTACAAGATGTATGATCATTAAATATGCAATAATAAGGCGTCCCAAATATTACATATTCAGCTGATCATGAAGCTAGTCGTTACAAAATGTTAGGACTAGCAAGAGCTTAGTCATACATGATCAACCCTAGGATCTGTCAATCATGTTACAGCCCGTAGGCAGACAATAAGTAAAAGTCCAATCGAGCTAAACAGGTGCTCGTCGGCTAAACGCCTCAAAAGAATAATTTATACAATAGAGTGGGAGAGCCAAAATAACCCACTCGTTGCCAGGATTCCTTCTAGTGTTCACCATCTGGCAGGAAGGTTGGGAGATCCTCGGTAGCTGCTCCGAAATCTGGCCATACAAAACCAGCTGGGTCAGACCCCAGAAAGAGCAAGTGCCACAAAGGAAGCTTCACTTAAGAACTAAAACCAGCAATCAGCACAAGATATAAATAAAGTAAGAACTGGAAATAAAGAAAATACACCAGGATGATATACGACGAGATAACCATGGAACTATTCAGATAGCCAGGTTACAACCCGTAAATCAAACAAGGACCGGGGTTGTAACCCTTCGTCTGAACAGAACTTGGAATTCTCACCATTTATCGGTAAAATAAATGCAAGCATTCTGGTCGTCCAATAATCTGGAACAGGATCAGGGCAAGACTAGACTGGTTAGACTCTATCCAATCATTTCACGACCAAACAAGAATTACGGCTTGATACTTTAACTAACTAGGGTTGTCATAAGCCTAGTTACTAACAATTTGTAGTGAGATTATTCTATAGCCACAAGCCCTGCAGACCATCCAGGTTACCCGGGTTAAAAGATTAGAGTTGAATTCAGGTGGGTACATCGTCCAGGAAACGAATGTACCCTTAGGTAGCTTGAAGGGTGCAATACATGACAGTGTGCTGGAAATGTGCCCTACTCGACGGCAGGCTACAGATCCCAAGGTGTGCCCAGGTAACGGGATTGCCTGTAGCTGGGAAATCTCGTCATGACTAATGTATTAATCTAGTTATTAGGCTTAGTCCATTTTAGTAGGTACTCCTGACCGTGGTACTCAGGAGTCCCTGTCCTAGACATGATGCAAGACAGAACTGGTTTATTTATACAAACACAATCGCCCACGGTGTCCAGATTAATTATACAGGTCATGTCATGTCAGGTAGCCGTCACAACAGCTTATCAAGATATAACATGTCAGGTTATCAGGTCAAGTGTACTTGTCAGGAGTGCGCCACGACGGGCCACTATATGGTCATGTCAGGTTACTCATGTCGGGAGTGCACCACTACGGGTCACTATCGTGTCAGGCTCAGTTATCAATTCCAAACATATTACATAAATTCGTGATTATCAAGTTCAGGACAAAAGGTGTATGGATATAAAATGGACGTTAAATATCTAAAAAAATATCAATATCAGGGCTATAGAAGAGCCAGGGTAAGTCAGGCTGCGCTCAAGTCAGGCTACGCTCAGGTCAAGCTACGCTCAGGTCAAGCTACGCTTAGGTCAAGCTACGCTCAGGTCAAGCTACGCTCAGGTCATACGCTTCCAAAAGGCAGCGTATGTACTCAATACGACTCCTCGTCAAGCAAGCGAGCGTATGCAAGTCATATGCCTCCAAAAGGCAGCGTATGGGGTCCATACGACTCCTTGTCAAGCAAGCGAGCGTATGCGAGTCATACGCCTCCAAAAGGCAGCGTATGGGGTCCATACGACTCCTTGTCAAGCAAGCGAGCGTATGCGAGTCATACACCTCCAAAAGGTAGCGTATGGGGTCCATAAGACTCCTTGTCAAGCAAGAGAGCGTATGCGAGTCATACGCCTCCAAAAGGCAGCATATGTACTCCATACGACTCCTCGTCAAGCAAGCGAGCGTATGCGAGTCATACGCCTTCAAAAGGCAGCGTATAGGGGTCCATACTGTGTTGCGCTAAAGAACGCGCACAGCTCAGTGACGTAAGCTAAAAAGCTCGTGCACTGCTCACTATCTTCTCCAAACAGGAAGAACTCCATGGTTGAACCCAAAGCTTCAAAAGTCCATAACTTGGTCAAAACAAGTCCAAATCCAACTTTCCAAAGGTCAAAATTGGGTAGAATAAAATTCTCTACAATATGGAACCATCAAAAATTAAAAACAAAGAAGCTTGATAGATCAAAACCACCAAAATCCAAAAATAACTAATTTCTAGATCTACAAAAATTAAAGCTTCAAAATGGAAAATGACAAGTTCTAATGTGTCTTAGAAATATGGGAAGAAGCTAATGGAACAATAAAAATGAGCTCTCTTGTGGAAGCAAGTTGTACTTGCCTAGACTTCTCTCTCCCTCTCTTTGGTAGGTAAGGAAGTAAATGGAAGAAGAAGAGATGAGTAATGAAGAGAGAGAAAGAAGAAATGACAATAAATATCAAAGGTGGTGATAGGTAGAGGGTTCATCCATGGTTCATGATGAACCAAAACAATCCCAAACCGAACCAACCAACCCGAACCAGGAATAGTCCAAGCCACGAAGGAAATGCCAAGCCAGGAAATCATGCAATACAAGAATAAATACGGTACACGTATTCCAGAAATACGTAATACGAACCACAGGCATTACAACTAATTATATGGGCACATCCAAATTTGATTCATGCTAGCCCATTTTGAACTTTGGTTTATTTATAAGTTTGTCATTGAAGAAAGTGATCATGGCTATTCCACTCTTTGGTATAAAAGTCAATTTTTCTAATTTTGCTCCTCTTCTTTCTCAACTCATCCAAGAAGAACAAGAAGAACAAGAAAAAGAAGGAGAGGAAGAGGAAGAGGAAGAGGAAGAGGAAGAAGAACAAAAACAACAAAAATGAGAATTTTGATGGGGTTTAAACCCTAATTTTCTTTCTCAACTCATTCTCACTATCTCCAAGTATAATGGGGTTTTAAACCCTAATTTTTTTTTCCCATTTCGAATTTCGATTTTCAATTAACGGAGAAGAATAAAATGAGAAGAAAACACCAAAAAATTAAACCCTAATTTTCTTCTCATTTCTAATTTTGATGGCACCCAAAGGCTACTCATAATGCACAAACCCTAATATTGGTGAAAACCATAATATTGTTGTTCAACTAGTGTAAACAAGGACTGCCCAATTTTCTGGTTGTCGTACAAACTGAATGGACTGCCAGAAAATTGGGCAGTCCTAAGTTACAACATGTGATACAAAGGACTGTCCATTTTTTTGGTAATCCTTACTGTATGTTGGACTGCCAGAAGAATGGGCAGTACAACTCACAACATGTGTAACTTTGGACTGCCCAACTATCTGGCAGTCCAATCTGTATGTTGGACTGCCGGAAGAATGGACAGTCCTAAGTTTCACATGCTGTGACTTAGGACTGCCCAGTTTTTTGGCAGTCCATTCAGTTTGTAGGACTGCCAGAAAATTGGACAATCCTTGTCGACGCGGAGTTTTCTCGTTCGTTCATACTTGGGTTTAATTTAAATGGATAATTTTTCACTCCGTATGTAGTTTAATTCATTCAAATGGACTACAAAGAATTAAAATTTTTAGGATTTTGGATTGATGCTTGAATTTAAATAATGTAATTGATGCTTGAATTTTTCAAATTAATTTCTAGGATTTTGGAAATAAATTGAGAAAGAATTTGGGTGCTTGAATTAATTTCTTCAAAAGAGGAGGATGGTGGAGGAGAAGTGGAAGATGTTCGGGATTTAGGAGTTGTGGATGGGAAGAGAAAGATATTGGGGATTGATGAGAGGTGGAGGAGAAGATGAAGAAGAAGAATAGAGGGGTGAGGGTTTTGGAAGAGAGAGAAGGGATTTTGCAAATGAAGGGAAAAAAATGGATTTTGGGGGGGGGCGGGAATTTAGGATAGCCAAGATCAAAAAATTGGACTAACCTTATAAAAAAAAATTGGGCTAACCACAATTCGGGCTGTAGTGCCCCGTACTCTGTCCACGGGATGCGCGAGAAAGGAACACTGTCGCTATCGATTCGGTCGGGACCGATAGGTCGGGATCGACCGAGTAGATCGAACGGGAACGGTTGAATTAAGATCCATTCCCCGTTATGAAATGTCTTCTTCGGAACCAAGTCCCATATTCAGCGGGTTGCGCCTCGAGGATTGACTCTGCGGCTGAGTCGGGAGAGACCTACCGTTGCTCTGCTTTTCACGCCGCTTGCGTTGGTTTTGGCTTTGTTTTCTGAATGCGTTTTCGTGAATATTTTTGATGGTTTTCATGGCTTGCATTTCGAAATCGCATTTCCTATCGAACTCCTTAAAAAATGCAGTATTCTAATCGGTTGCTTGTGCGATTTCAGGTAATTGCGTAGGCGACGTCTAGCGCGACCAACAAGTTCTCTCGCCGAAGTAAACTCAAGGTGAGTGGCTGACCCTTCTCTTCTCGACCCCTTCTTAGGTATATCGATAGTTTTGTTGCGGACTAAAGATTGAATGCAAGGGCACGGGCACGGTAAAATGATTGAGTTTTTAAAGAGAATGTCGGCTATGTCTTAATAACTAAAAGAAGAAAAATGGTCTTTGCACGGTCATGGACAACTTGTTGACAAGGTAGAGTTTTTCCGTACGGCAACCCGGGGCCACGGGACCGTTGCGGCCAAGAAGGAAACATTCTCATAAGCTGTGCTGGGCACAATGTTAGGCGAGGACTTACAGCGGGGCTCGCTACTCGCGCTGAAAGGGCCTCGTCTAATAAAAGCAAAAAGGAGTCCACGATGGCTCTGGGAGCCAGTGACCAACACACAAAATATTGCACTTGGTATGAAAATGATAACAATTGACAGGGAAGAACATGGTAAGTTTCATAAGGCACGACGCGGTCCACCGGGGTAAGTTTCGAAGTAAATTACATTATGCTTGTCATTGCACGTGTGGAATTCATTAGGATGGTTAGAAATATTCATGAACTAAGTCATATAAACTCTTCAACCAAACGAGAGCTTGGGACTTAAATAGCCACGCACCAGTACAAAGTGTAATGTACTGATCCTCGCTCTCTACGCAGGTACCCCAAACTACGAAAGGCGTGCCTCTTAAAATCTCAAGGCGGTATGGACACTTTTGAAGTCTCGTCCGGCTGTGAAGGCTTGTTTCTGGATTCTTTTTGAAGAAGACCCCGCACTCAGTCCAAAAGAAGATGACGACTCGACTCGCCTCGATAGCAGGTGGAAAGTGTTATTTTTTTGCTTGTAAAAAGGGATGTAATGTATGGAACGACTATCTCATCGGCGTTTGTTTTGTAAGTCGAGTCATGTTGTAGCCCGCGCGGCAATGAATGTAATGAAGTCAATGTAAATGAAGTTTTGTTATCAATGAAAAAGTCTACTTCTATTTCAAATGTGTCAATCAATTTCTCTGCGTACTCTAACTTGATGTTGTGTTTCGGATAGCCTTATGAATGTGCCTTGTGCGATCGCAATTTAGGTTCGCACGACATCACGCCCGGGGGACGACTATCGATTCTACAGAATCAGAGCGTGACACGGGCTAGCCATGATCATATTTGGATGTGCCCACATAAAAAGCCTAGATTTACTCGCCGATGCGAATAACAAACTGACAGGCCTTTATTGGGCTTTTTGTCACAGGCCATATGACTTTTATGTTTGGGCTATTAATGTTTGATACATATCTATCACAATTTCTTTCTTTTTTTCAAGAATTTCATCATCAGTAATTACTTCATTGTTATATGAGAGAATTAACATTTGTAGAAACCAAATAAATTAACAGTGAACGAACAATTCTCCTTTTCATTGTCCAGTTGAGAAACTGATATCCTGGCCATTTGGATGATAACAAATGCTACAGTAATCATATTGATCCAACATTTATTGTATCAAATGACATAATTTAAATCAAACAAAATATTAAAAAAAGATATTGTTATTGACACTCCTAAAATATTATCCTGCAACTTTAATTTTCTATAATTTTAATTTTAAATATATCCATACATTAAATATAACATTAATTTGAGTATACATGGACAGAGGAGTGCGGGATGACATTTTAGAAGTGTCAATAATGTTAATACAGAGACAAATTTAAATTTTAAATGTTAAAAAAAAAGTACATGATGATATTTTAGCAATATAAATAACCACATAAAAAAAACTTTAAAACGCATATACTTCTATTTTCAAATAAAGCCAACCAAATCCCCCACAAAGTAAAGAAACACACTGGTGAATACCTGAACCATTTGGCCCACATGTCAGCAAGTCGGCACATAAGGCTGCTAAAGCAAACCCTTCTTGGAAAGTTGGACGAAACTTACAGCAGCAGCAACACCAAATTCTGGCAACTCAGTACAAAACTAGGATTATTTAGATTTGGATATTGTATAATACTTAAAATTTGTGTTTATATCTCCGTATTGTTCATAAAAGATTTTGAGTATCGTTTTGACGGTTGTTGCTTGTTACAAAAAAATAAAAAAATCTAAATAAAAATTGAATCTAAACACAAATTTTTAATATAACGGAGACCTAAAAACGATAATCAACCAATGAAGACCAAATAGGAAACCTAAAAGTTAATTTAGAATATTATAAGAAACCTAAAAACCATATAATCCTACAAATTAGTGCTACTAACACAGATTTTATTTGCTGGTAGACATGTCAATTATCGTTTGTAATTAGTTTTTTGTCTCGTGTGAGTGTCAAACTATTGTTAGACATGACTACAAGTCGCTAGCGCGAAAATCGAATCGTCAGAGGAAAGCACAAAATCAGAAGTGTCTGTGAGACTTGACGATAAGAGATGTATTCGTACAAGATATTCGCTTATATAAGTAGAAGATATTCGCTTATGTAAGTCGAAGATATTCACTTATGTAATTTTTTTGATCGTCTCCGAGTCTGAAAATTTTCTCTCTCTATCGTCAATATTTCTATGATAGAAACATTTTTTATAAAAAATTATAGAAAAAATTATGAGTTCCTAGTTTCTCAATCTCCACAATGAAATGTCTTTGGATTATCTTTTGATTTTCTCAACATGCTAAAAAAATCAGTAGACTATATTAATAAAATTTACATGTCACATCTGGATTACAAATTCTAATTCAAAATTCTTAGTCGGATTGTTGTTGATATGTATTCTGGTAGCACAAGATTGTCAGGTGTCGAACATTTAATTATAAAAGACCTTTTCAAATTAATTATCTTTGTAGCTCTTTTTTTTTTTATAGGATTTGTCTGATGTTGTGAAGTGGACCGAGACAATTCAGTTGCAGGTTGATCGGAATGGGGTCGCATCAGATCAAACTTTTGAAACGCTCTAGGTCGGTCAGGCTTCAAAATAAAGTCTCAAATTCAGTTCCAATCCAGGCTCGGGTAGCATGGGTCTCAGTTAGATTCGAGTCAGATTCTGACCGGACCGCGAGCCCTTTTAATTAATAAAAAAAATATATATTAGAATTCAGTATATATACTATACGTATATATAAATATAAATATAATAAAAAAATTGTGTAAAACTTGTTGTTAGCTAATAGGGGCTAAAACGTTGGGCCATATTTTTATAGGCCTGCGGGCGTGGTGGAAAATTAGGCCCAAGTTGTTTGGACGGATCATGATGTGCTCGGACATGGAGAGAGTAAATCCAGCCTGACTTGAGAAACTTGTAGGCTGGGTTCGACCCGCTTGGACAACCGGATCGGATTGGACCGGGCTCGGATATAAGAAGGAGAGCAAATATTGTTCGACCCAAGAAACTTGTAGGCCAAGTTGGTCTAGGACTTTGACAAGATTTAGGCGATCCAGTCCCGACCCGAATAGAACTCTTTGACACAAAAAACGTGTTCCGTGTATAAATTGTCATTCTTAAAAATTCAACTGAAACAACCAAGAAGTATTTAGATAGTTGGTTAAGTTATTCTTTATTTTTTTTAAATTTTATTTAAATGAATGATGATATACATACGACATGTACGGCTCACTTTTGAGCAATTTCTAAGCCGCATTATATAAGTAGAAGATATTTGCTTATGTAATTTTTTTGATCATCTATGAGCCTGAAAATTTTCTCTTTATTGTCAACATTTGTATGGTAGAAACATTTTTGATACAAAATTTATAGGAAAACTTATGAATTCCTAGTTTCTCAAACTCCACAGTGAAAAGTCTTTGGATTACCTTTTGATTTTATCAACCGGCTAAAAAAATCAGTACACTCTAATAAAATTTACGTCTCACATCCACATTACAAATTATAATTCGAAATTCTTAGTCGAATTGTTATTGATATGTATTCCGGTAGCACAAGATTGTCAGGTGTGGAACATTTAATTATAAATTTTTTTTTGAAGACAATTGTCTTCGAATCTCTTTATAGTTGTGCTTCCAGTGAATTATAATCCTTGAATACAGTGAATTATAACCCTGGATTCGCTATTGTCTGAGAAAATTGTAGGCAGGGTTGGACCCATTTGGACAACCGGGTCGGACTGGGCTGGACTCGGATATATATGGAAGGAGAGCACGTACAGCTCGACCCAAGAAACTTGTAGGCCAAGTTGGTCCTGGACTTTGGCCAGATTTATGCTGATCCAGTCCCGACTGTCGGACCCACATAGCACCATAAAATTCGTCACGCCAAACAATCCTTCGTAAAATGTTAATCTAAATTTGCCATCATTATCATGTAAGCCTTGCGTGCACAAATTCTGGAACCCATGTAAAAGTTGAGAAAAACATGACAAAAAGGACTCTTGAGTTTGAGGTCTCCACCTGTTAGATGTACGTGAGTTCGACGTGGGTTTTTATGTAGGCATAAAACTTGATCCATAGTTGAAATATGAATATTACTGCGTAGAATTGTGAATTGACAAGCAACACGGATCAGCTATATACGAAAGTCTTATTATATGCTTGGGAGAGAGAACGACTGTCCATGAGATGAGAAGACGTGTCAACTATACCTAGGCAGAGTGTTCCTTACATTTTAACAGGAAATTTTATGTACAATATTCATATTCAACAAAATTATAAAAAAATAACAAGTATAAAAGAATTAACAAAATAAAATTCTTCCACCAGACAGTTTGGCAGAAATCGTACTTATCCAATTTTTACCGGAAGGTCCGGCAGAAATTGGACATGTGTGCTGGCTTGACGGCTTGCTGGCTTGCCGTGTTGTGTGGGTTGTTTAGTTTGTTTGCTGGGTTGTGTTGTGTGGGTAGTTTAGTATAGCGTGGGTGCTGGGTTGTGTGAGTTGTATTTTTTTCATACACCTAAACATCCCATATAAATACACTAATTCACTCTTCATCCGACATAACCTAAATTCATTCATTTTTCCACTGTTGTACATAACCGATACTGGATCGGATCTCAATCGTACCTGTCCAATTTCTGCCAAGTTGTCTGACGGAAGAGTTCTATTTTTCAAAAAATTCCGAACTCCTGTACATTTTAATGATCTTCTACGAGTACTAAAAAATAATATTTTTTTACCACTCTATAATTTTTATTTTATTTGAACATTGATATTCTATATTACTGTAGTTTCTAAAAAAAAAAAAGTAGATATACAAAAATTTATATTAATAAAATATACGGAGGTTAAAACTTTAAAAATTTTATGATTTTTATGACTATGTACGAGTGTACTACTTATATAAGCTAAAACACGATCATGTACCTAGGACTTTAGCTTCATGTACTTGTCAATTAGGAACCTAGTAATTGGAGATTAGTGTATTAATACCAAGGGGAGCGAGTGCTTCTTCTTTCTTACGTGTGACATTTTGCTAAACCATGGTAACATTTGGCCACTTTTGTTCAATGTTTGATGGTCATATCAATTAGGTCAATCTCCAATTGTAGTAACATGTTTGATTTCTTCCTTTGTAGACTCTTCTGGACTGTAGCTATTTAATTAATTTGTTCCTCAAATTACTTAACTTTTCTTTTGCTATTTAGTTTTAAGGAAAAGGTCAATAAAGTGTTCAACTACATTGCTTAAGATTTAAAATACGATCTATTCATGTGTGGAATAATGTACTCGATAGCTTTGAAAAATAAGGTGTATATGTAGCACTGCTAATCATTGGAATGAAAAATAAAACCTTCTTGCTTATTTTTATAATATTTTTTTATACACTTTTCTGTTGAAACCCTGACCTGCCATGTTTTGCTAATAAAAGTTTCATAAAGTTAATGGGTACCGTAAGTTCGACCTGTCAATGGATGATCGAAAATTCGAATCCGATTCGATTCCGTATTCGAACTTTCGGATATTTTTCGAAATTTCGGATATCGGATTCGGATATCCGAATATTTTTCGGATACGAATTCGGATATTAAGGTATTCGAATTCGTTAATATCCGATCCGACTTTAAATTGTAAATTTCGGATATCGAATTCGAATATCGGATTCGGATATCCAAAATTTTATATATATTATAGTATAATGTATAAGTAATATATATTAATTAATAAAAAAGATTAAAATATTTTATTTTCAACTGACTTTTACATAAATTAATTATAATATAATTGATATATAATAGTAATATATATTAATTACAATTTACAACAGAAGAAGAAAGGACTCAAATATGTAGAGAAATTGAATTTGGTTTTCGGATAATAACTAAATTTTTAATATTTCGGATATTCGGATAATAACTAAATTTTTAATATTTCGGATTTCGGATATTCGAATATATAGCATTCGAATTTTTTAGCTAATCGGATCGGATATTATCCAATATCCGTTAAACTAGACGGATACAAATTCGGAGTGTCAAAAGAGATATCCGTTCGGATATCGGATCAGATTCGGATATTACAAAAAAAAATTCGGATACGGATACGGATATTGTCATATCCGTACCGATAAGCATCCGTTGACACCCTAACTTAATTGTTTTCACTAATAAAATTATTATGGGTGTGCTAATTCCTCGTGCACACTTTAACAATCTATTCTACTATATAATAGAAAATTTTGGTGGTAAAAATTTTGAATTCCTAAATTACCCTTTGAGTATTTTATAAATATGATGTTATTATATCAACTTGCATGTCTTTTATATATATTTAAGAGTCAAAGCAATAAAGTTTGCATGCTATGAAATTTTTTTTCCATACAACTCTTCATATTCTAATGGTAATAAATTTTTCCGTTTTTACTTTTTATCATTTTCCAAAGATTATTATTCTAAATAGAAAATTAAAAAAGAACAATTCGAATCTCTTGACATTATAAAAAGAAAGCACAAACACATGAATAGTCTACATAAAAAAGACGAAAAGACGACAACTGACCTTATAATATATTAATTAAAATACGTGCAAAATACATACATGTAGACTACTATCAATAAACTCGTAAGAAAAAATATCAGCTGTTTCACTACTGTACTCCAAATTCAAGATTTAATGCATATAATTAGTGTTAAAATTTACGCCACTACACCAATGGTCTTGGCATCATGAGTATCTTTATTCAAGAATTAGCGTAATCATTTTAAGAGTATTTTGGAAAAGAACAACAGTAGTTCGTGACACAAATCTATACTTTTGTATCATGTGTATGAGAAATTATTCACTGGATAGAATCACTATACGAGATATAATAAGTTCGTCCAATAATATAATAATATAATAATATCAAATGTAGTGTGTATAAAATTTTGTGCGTAACGTTGGACATTTAAAATAATATATCGATGATAATATTTTACTATTTTTTGTAATCTTATTTTAATAATATTTAACAATTATTTGATTAATTTTATTAATATGATCATATGTTATTATACCAATGAACAGGTCCACCATACACCACCGTTGCATGATGAGCACATATATACCACTAAATAATTTTTTCATGTCTAGGTCTCTAAAAAACAATAATTAATAATTAATAATTAATTAATTAAAAAAGATTTGGTTTGAAGTGTTGTTTCTCAAAGTCACAACAAAAGAAAGCAACTTTTGACAACACAGAAGAAATTGTTGTCACATGCTACCCGAAATTTTCCTATAACTTCTCAAAAAAGAAAGAATTAATAATAATAAACTGTTGCTACCAAAACAGCCTTGAGTAACATTACTTGAACTGTATCTTTCATGTATGAAATTGGTGTACCAATAAATAAAAAGAAGCCAACTCACACAAGATCTATAATTAACTCTATAATATATATTGTACGATTATATTTTATTTTCACTATTAGATAAGAGTAAGACCTTCGTACGTACTTAATTAGTATTTTCTTTTTCTGAAAGCTACTTAACAAGTTAATTAATTAACTAAAAGATTGCATATATATATATATATATATATATATATATATATATATATATATATATATATATATATAATAACTAGGAATTAACAAGTGTCGTGCCAGTGAGAAAGATCTGAAGAAGCCCAACGTTCTCCCATGCATGAATCTGAAAAATATAATAACTAGGAAAGGTAGTAGGATTATTTTTTTGGCTGGAGTTGAAGTTTTTAACTGTCAATTAACAAACAATTTAATTATGTATACGTATTAGCTTGCTTAAGTTGACATGATCATGCAGTGAAAGGGAGCATCGATGACTGTTGCTGCTGTAGTAATACAAAATACATTTCAAGGCAGCTTGAAGAAACATACAATGGAGACAGTTGGAGAAAGATGACAATTTTGAATTTATTAATTTGAATACTCTCAGGGAAAAAAGTGAATTATGATATGCCATCACTTTTTGGTTGCTCCACGAAGAAAATTTTAATACTAACACGGTAACGCCATATGACCAAGTAATATTTTATCCTAAAGTTGACTTCCAAGTCTTAAATAAAAACGTATAATTTATATCTACAAATTCATATTTTACGACCCTACCGTCGATAAGGGCCCCAGCTCGAAACTGTGACCGTCCCGCAGTGGTGGAAGAACATAGAGGGATGAGTTTTTTTTTTGAAAATACATATAGTATCACTCAAATATTAATACGTAGTGTAGATGTTTTCTAGTCATTCATCCTAAAAGTAACATTCTTTTCTCAAAAAAATTGTATTTCATATATTATTTTTGTTTCGGTTAATCAAAATTTCACCTCTATATGCACATTAACATTCTATCCTAAAATTAACATTCTATTCTCAATAAATTCGTATTTCATATGCTATTTTTGTTTCGGTAAATCCAAATTTCACCTATATATGCACATTAACATCAACGACAGACGGATGACAGTATATCAGTATAAATTTATATTTACTATAGGTTAACTTGGGAAAAAAAAAAAAAACTAAGAGTACATAATAATGGTCCTACAAAAACGAACCCAGTGAAAGAGAAATTATAAGTAGTCACAATCTAATTAATCCTCACAATATCTTGTTAATTACAAACTCGTTACAAGAATCCTCAAACCGTGTAATTTATACATCTTTATATTATCATCATCTCTAGATACCCGAGTTCATACATCCCATCTGTCCACGTGGAAGAATGGGATAATTCTTAATTATATGAACTTAATCATCCAAGTCAAAAAGAAAAGGAAACAAAAAAAAAAAAAATCGCCCCCACTCTTTCCTTTTTACACATCACCCCCAAGAAAACAATCTAAATATTACACTTCTTCCCACCCTCCACGCCTCCGTCACGCCTACGTCACCAAGCACGTGCCCCGGCATCCTGGTCACGTGCGAGCGAGGGAGCGTGGTCCGACACCCGCCAGACCCTGACGGACTTGTCCAGGCTCCCGCTGTACAGAATCCAACCACCTCTCGCCACGTCGTCGCCGACCGCGAGGCACTTGATCGGCCCAGCGTGGCCAGTCAGCACGGACACCATGGTGTGCGCGCCGTCGGCCTCTCTTTTCCACACACGGATGGTCCGGTCGGCGGAGCCGCTGATGATCATGCTCCGCCCGGCGGTGGCCAGGCACAGCACCGCTAGCTTGTGCCCGCGGAGCACCCCACCGTGCACGAACCCCCACCCCTTCATCTCCCAGTAGTTGACGACCCCGTCGGAAGTCCCGCAGTAGACGACTCCGGCGCTCGCGTCGGACCCCGTCGTCACCGCCAGCGCCGTCACCGCGCTCTCCTGCCGCATCAGGACCCTCGCCAGCGCGTGCTCCGTCGTGCCGTTCCTCTTCCACTCCCTCCTCCAGACCTTCACGGTCCCGTCGGCCGACCCCGTGAACACCAGCCCGCCGAAGCCCACGGCGACCGAGTTGATCGCGTCGTCGTGCGCCGTGAACGACTCGAGGCACCTCGAGTCCGCCACTCTCCAGACCTTGACCGTCTTGTCCCAGGACCCCGAGTACAGGAGCCCGGCCTCCGCGTCGAGGCCCAGGCACGAGACCGCGTCGAAATGCCGCAGCCACACGGCGTTCCGGTGCCGTCTCACCTCGACGTAGCTGGAAGGGTTGATCGAGCTCTTGAGGAAGTCTCTTAGTCTCGGGAGCGTGCCGATTCGCTTGTACTGCGTGGAGTCTCTGTGGGAGGCTCTCCATACTCGTATCTTGCCATCCTGGTGTCCGGTGAAGATCTTCCCGCCGGAGAGGACGATGGCCTTGACGAGGCCGCTGCCGGACTTGAACCCGGAGAACTCGGCCTGGTCCTTCCAGACCCGGATGTTCTTGCTGTCGGAGCCGGTGTAGAGGAGGTCCCCGTCGGTGGCGAGGGAGTAGAGGTGGCCGTTCTGGCGGACGAGCGAGCCGATCAGCCGCGCGGAGGAGGGGTGCTCGGCAAGCGGCGCGACAGCCGCGGAGCTCTGCAGCCACGGGGACTTCACGAAAGGAGACGACGACGACGCCGCCGGGTTCCATGGCGACATGACGTAGGGGGAACCGGTGTCCGTGCTCGTCCTCGGCGACGGATCTTCTTCGCTAGGCGACCGAGAGTCCGCCGGACGGGAACATGGGAAAGTTTTGAAGAGTTTGCTTTGGTCTTTCATTGTAGGTGACAATTTTTTTTTTTTTTTTTTTTTTTTTTTTTTTTTTTTGTAGCGGTTGGTTGAAGAATAAGAATGGGAGGAAGGTTGGTATATATAGAGGGGGTGAAATGGGACACGTGTCTAGAGTGGGAGAGTATGGCGTAGTTAGGAAGTAACGTATGGAAATACGTATGAATACGAACGGCCGGAGCGTGAAGGCGTGTCCGGCAGTTGGGGTTGCGCAAACGACGACTGTCTATATTACTTGAACAGGAAAGGCGCGTTTGGCATTGACCACGTGTCCCATCGATAACCTGAGGAACAGAGTCAACAAAGTTCAATAATATGATTTTGTTGATAAAACACAATTTTTTTTTGGTGACGGCTGGTGAATGATTGGTGGGGACCAGCCGGCTGAGTTGGTTAACGGCATTATGGGGGCTTTGTTGCGTAAGTTGCCGTTGAGCTTTCTTGTTGCATGATGAGGCGGACGAGATTGATTTGACTTTGAAGCATTGGGAATCTGTAGCAACAGAACTCCCTGAAGTACATATGGTAGTCATAAGAAACATCAGTTTCTGTAAAAATGAAAAAAAAAAAAATCTAAAAACAAAAAAACTTACAAATCAACTTTTGTAGAAGAAAAAAAATATATTGAAATTAAAAAAAAGGAGAAAAACAAGTATTTAAAAAAAAAAACAAATAAAAAATGTAGACAATCAACACAATTTGGAAAAAAGGAAAGAAAAAGGTAAAAATAAAGAGGAAAACATTTTTTTATTTTTTTGCAGAAAACCTTAATAACTGCTACTGTTAGTCCAATGATTATATCATGTTTTTGAATATGGCTAATCAATTAAGTTTAACATAATGACATCATCAATATTCATGTAATCACTATCATGTTCCTTAAAATTAGTATTGTCCTAAATGTTATATATCATATTGCTATGCTTGTATCATATTGTTTTGTTCGTCTAATTTGTTCTTATAGACATGCAGTAAGCATGATCAAGCTTTGTCAAATCAGAACAAATGCAATAGAGAATTATTGATGGGCCAAAGACGGCATGGGCGAAGCCCCCGAAAGGTATTCAGATTTCCAGATCTGTTTATCTTTGGACGACTGCCGTCAAGGAAAAAGGCGTCTTCATGTTTGCTCAAGTATCTGAAGAAAGACGTAATCAAAGGGCTATTGGTTTCCTATTTTATCAATATATTTTTCATATTTATTGAGTCTAGGAATACGATGTAAACTGCATCGTACTGGCAAATAGGCTACCCAAGAAACGTTTTCAAAATACCCTTTCGTTTTGAAAACAAGCCCACTTACAAAAGCCCAAACTACTTCCTAAACTGTCCGACTTTTCAAAAAGTCCAAAAACCAGTTTGTAAAACCCTGACAGAACTCCAACAGAACTCGGCCAGAGTTTGGCCCGAATTCGGCCAGAGTTCGGTTAGTGAACGTTGCTTTTTGAACTTGGTCTTCTTGCAGTTACGGATCCGAACGAGATTTTCTCATAGAGTTCTGTCCGAATTCTGTCCGAATTCTGTCAGAATTTTGCCTTTGGAAAAACTATAAATAGAGAAGAATTTCGTTCATTTCAATACACTCAACACCAATTCACTTTCATATCTCTTCTCTATAAGCCTACTACTTCTTCCAAAGTGTTCTGAGCTATTCATTTTCAAATTCCAAGCCAGTTACAATCCTCTAGTCGATTTTCCAATGCGGTACAGTCTAGAAGTTTCTGAGTGATTGTAATCAGAGGCTTGATTGAAGGTAGACACTTCACAATTGAAGTTGGTCGAGTACTTCGGATCAAAGCTCGCGTTGTAGAAGTTGCAAGAACTTCGGATGAAAACTTGTGGTAATTTTTCATAGTGGATTCAACTGGAAACTAGAGTTCTTCCGACTGGACTAGTCCTCACAAGAGAGAAACCAGTATACATCCTTGTGTTTGCGTTTGCTCTCTACTCTCTACTTTTTATTTACATAACTGTGATATATATATTATGTGATCTTGTTACTAACATTTTTAAATAGTTAATTTCCGCTGCCTACTCTATTCACCCCCCCTCTAGAGTATTGCGCTTTACAACTCGTTTCTACAATCGGTCCTACAATTGGTATCAGAGCCAGTGCTGCAACTAGGGAGCGGGTGCTTGGTATATAGATATTGCTGCTCATACCAATTGCTCCTACAATTGGTATCAGAGCAGGTGCTCCTTATATAGATATTTTGGCTTAACATTATTGGAGCAGATCCTCACTATCAGAGCGGGTTATACAGGTAAAGCGAGGTAATATTGTTATTATATATAACTGCTGTTACATATATCACTATATCACATATGGCAAGTATGTACTTCACAACTGAAGAGCAATCCTCAAATAGACTTCCACTATTTGATGGAACAAACTATAGTTATTGGAAAACACGGATGAGCTTCTACCTGAAGTCTCTAGATTTTTGACTTATGGTCAATTGTTGTCAATGGCTACAAAAAGCCTACTATCACTTCTATTCTCACGTCCTTTATAATCAATAAGCCTTATTATAGTTACACAGAGGAAGAGAAGAAGTTAGCTAGTCTTGATGCAAAAGCTATGCATATCTTTTATTGTGCTGTAGACACAAATGTATTTAATCTTATTAATACTTGCACAACATCTCATAAAATTTGGAAAGTTCTTGAAGCTACTTATGAGTGCAGGTATGAAAGCAAAGCTAGCAACTCCAGAGAGAAGAATAGTCTTCATAATGATGCAAATATATACATGATGAAATTGGGATTTAAGGTACAATACAATCCCTTATATGAAGAAAAACTTGCATGTGACAACTTCAAGAAGATAGGCCACATCCAAGAAGATTGTACTACTACAAGAAAGGAGAGTCACTACGAACGATCAAAAGAAGAAAGATCATCATCTCACAAGTATACTAGCACGAGCATATGGTGTGAAAGTGAAGCAACAGATTCTGAAGAAGAAGAAGAGACCTCATCAAGCTGTAAATTTATGCTCAATGACATTATCAAATGAGGTACAAAGCAATTCTTTTGAAGAGAGTGAATCTTCTTATGATGAGTTATCTGATGCTTTCAGTGATCTATTAGAAGAACACAAGAAAGTATTAGTGTAAGACCCAGTTTTCTGAAATTGGGGTATTTTTGAAAAATTATTATTTTTATTATTTATTAATGGTGTTTTAGTCATGATATGATTTTTGGTAATTTTAGTTAATTTAAAATTATTTTCTAAGTCATGGCTTATGACTTTGTGACTTTACTAGTATAACCCTAGTGTAAACCCTAGAGATTTTATAACCTAGAAACTAACCATGATCATGTGAGCCTAGCCATAGGTTTAGAACATCAAATTAGGGCTTTTTAGCCTAAAGGGTATTTTGGTAATTTTCTAGGATTTATTAGGAATTATTTGGATTTATGTGTTTTTATTATTATTTAATTATTTGATTAGTGTCATGTTAGCTTCTAACCTAGTTTACCCTAACCTAGATATTAGTCACTAACCTAGGAGGCTAATGTTAGATGTTAACCTATGTGTAAATATCTAGGTTTGATAATATCTAGATATTTTACTTTTAGATATTTTAGAAACCTAAAATATCTATCCCCTTAGTCAAATACTTAGGAGCTAAGTTTTGCTAGGTGGATAAACCCTAAATATCTACCCCCTACCCCCCATGACCAGCCAACCCTACCCCCTTCCATATAAACACACCCCCCCTTCATTCAAGCTTCTTTCATTACACAAAAACCTAGTTTTTTTCCCTCAACTTCACACCCTCACCACTTAACCATTTCAACTCCAAATTGAGCCAAATTTCTTGCATTGGAACCCCCTACTATTGAGGATGCTAAGGGGAGCTAGCTAGCTAGGTTGCATAGCATTTTGGGCACCATCAAGCGAAGAGGATATCCCCCCCAAAACCTTGTTTTCTTGAGTTTTGCACTCATAGGTAAAAATCCCCAAACCTAGTTATTATTGTGATTTTTCTTCATAATTGCATGCATATAGGTATATCCTAACTGTAGGCTAAGTTTGGTGAGATTTAGGCTTGGTTTGGTGTCCGTATCGGACACGTGTCTGTCTCTTGATTTCAGTGTTTGGTAAAATGCCACTTAGGATTAAACTTTGTTATTTTGTAAAACAAATTATATTTTTGGGTAGCCCTAGACATGTAGGACACAACCCTAGTTGACTGAGCACACTTCGAGTCGTATCCGTGTCCAAAATGGGACACGAACACACTGTTAAAACCACACTGTGCACACTGATTTACCCCACTGTTTGACACTTCGTGTCGTGTCTACACGTGTCGTGGACACGATACAGAAACCTAGACACAAATCTAACCACCCCACCTACCCACTGACACGAGCACAAGGCTCTACGTGCCACGTGTGGAGCACACGACCCTTCGACACGCGTGCACGAGACTGTGCACGCTGTCCTGCTACCCGACACTGAATGCGGACACGACACAACACGTGAGAGGGTGACACTTGGTGGACACGAGGGGGCAATGTCTGCGAACATGCCCCCCAAGTTTCGTGTCTCCTAGTATTGTGTCGGACACGGAATTTGGCACGCACTGATTTTGAACTGTACTGTGCGCACGAATTTTTCCCTACTGATACGCGCTTCGCGCGTGGACACGTGACTTCGTGGACATGACTCAGGTACCTAGACACCTACCCTGACACCCCACCTAGCTACTGACACGAGCACGACACCTCACGTGTCCTGTGTCGTGAGCACGAGACACGTGAACACGTGCACGCTGTTAACTGTCGTTTGTGTCCCGTGTTCCCTGTTTTTGATTTTTGTTGAATGGACACGTTTGTGTCCACTTTTGTGGACACAAACACTTCACATAGCACGTGCACATTGTGTTTATTTGTTACCAACCTTTAATTCATTATTTTATTTTGATTTAGATTGTTAAATGCCAATTTCCTATTTATCCTAAAAACTGTGTATCAGCCCATTTCCTGTTTTTTTCCAATTTTGAAAACGAATTTCAAATCAATTATTATCTATATATATATGTATAATTGTGTGTATATATACTACATATGTATGTATATATGTATGTGAGTGTGTAGGTGTGTGTCTTAGAGTATGTGGATGCGTATATACGTAGATATGTGTGTGTATATAAATAGGGTATATATGTGTAATGTGTGTGTGTGTTTGAGAACCCCCCCTTCTCAGTTTTCTGAGACAGAGAACACCCCCTCCCTTTCACAGTTCACCACTACCCTTTCCATAACCCATAACCCTAATCCTAACCCTTGCTAACTCTAACCCTCTCACTCTCTCTCTCATTCTCTCTCTCTTACTCTAAGTCTCTCTCTCTCACTTTCACTCTATATATATATGTAATATATATATATATAGTTTCTTCCCTCTCTATATGTAAGTTTTATATATATATATTTTTTTTTTTTATATATATATGTAAGTTTTATATATGTAAGTTTTTTTTTTTTTTTATATCTTTCCTCTCTATATATATGTAAGTTTTATATATATATATATATATATATATATATATATATATATATATATATATATATATTTGTATTAGTTCTCATGAAGTATCATTATATATATATATATATATATATATATATATATATATATATATATATATATATATATATATGTGGGTCTACACCAAATCAGGACTTTTACGGCCTCTAATTTACGGCGCGCGTAGGATGCAGGCCGCAAATGATATAATATTACGGCGCACCGTAAATGTAAGCTGTAAATTCCCTTTTTTTTCTTTTTAATACGGCATTCATTTTTAGGGCCATTAAATGTTATCAATTACGACATTTATTTATGCGAGCCGTAAACATATAGGGTTCTCACAATATTTTATGGCATGCACATGTAGGCCATATAATAAAATAGGCATTGACAGCCTACCAAATATATGCCATAAATGATATCCTACCTATTTAAATTATTTCTCCCAAAAAAAAACTTTGCCATCTGTTAGAAGACCGCGAAACAGAAAAAAAACTCCCTCCAAACCCAAATTAGGGCTTCAAAGACCGACTTCAAATTCCCTCCAAACCCAAATTAGGGCTTAAAGACCGGCTTCAAATTCCCTTTTCTTTGCATCCAAACCCAAAAAAGCTATCCTGGAAGAAAACCCTATTTTCTTTGGCGGCTTCAAAGTTCCAGCGGTGGACGACCTCCTGAGGACCTCCCACACCGGAATCGTCAAGGGGGTCTCCGACTACATCCTCAAGCACCTCGATCAGAAGAGCCCCGTCGTCAAGCAGAAGGTAGTGAACAAAATTTTTTTTAGGGTTTCTACCTCTATCGTCGTAATTTGAATCGTTCAAAAATTTAAATTTTTGTGAATTCATTTCAAGTAGCTCGTCAAGATTGCTGTTTTTGTTGTAGGTAGGATGAATTTTGAACAATTGATGCATGGACTCGGTAGATTCAAATTTTTTTTTTGGGTGAAGTATTAGGGTTTCTAGCTCATCAGTTGTGTGTTGGACTGTTAATAAATTGCTTCTTTAGGGAGTTCTGTGCGATTAGCTTTATATAGCCATCATTTTCTGATGTGATGAATTTGGAACAATTGTTGGACCCAGAAAGAATCAAAGTTTTGTGTTTGATCTATCTAACCCTTTAAAGTAGTAGAAACTTTTGATCTAGTCAGAAAGTTTGGGAGGATTAGGGTTTCTAGCTCATTATTCGATTTTGCTCTGGTCGCTTGGAGGTCCGGGTTTTTGCCCCGGTAAGCTCTGGTCGCTTGGAGTTCCCTCCGTGGCTTCATCGGCGTAGATCGTTTTAACTTTAATGACGAGTCTTGGATCGGTGTTCTCGACGAGTCTTCCTTTGTATTGATGGTTTTTTCTGCACATGTGCTTCTACGATTCCTTCTCCGAAAAGACCGTCTTTCTCGATGAGTCTTCATCAGCAAGCTCTGGTCTGATCATAAATATTTATTAACTTTATTGATTCGATCTTGACATGGTAGGTGTTCGATCCAATTCCTTAAAGGAGCTACCAGATCCAGTCAGGCAAACTGCAAGCAGCTCCTCGGCTTGAGGCATTCGTCAAGGTGAGTATTCTCAAAATGTTGTGGTTTGGATCAATTGGATCGGTGTATTCTATCGAATTCTTCTAATATTTGTCCTATCTTTTCTTGGTCAATTTTTGTGCGATCAGGGCGGCGTAGAGACCTTGTGACTCACTGAGTAAGAAACCCTATTTTCTATGTTTTCGACTGCTTTTTCTATTTGCTGGTTTAATGTTTTCTCTGTTTGTAGGTTGCTTGAATTTTATAATGGCATATCGTTTGATTTCTTTCTTTGTATTGATGGATTTTTTTTTGCACGTGCTTCTAGGATTTTTTTTGCATCTTCTTTTGGTTGTAACCTATTTTTTTCAATAGATTTTTCGTAAATTTATTTGTTATATTTTGTGGCTAGTGATATGTGGCTCGAGACTTAGATCCATTTACTTTCCAAAATGACATTTGGCCTGAGATTTTCCAGGAGTAGTTATTTGTTAATTTTCTAGGAGAAGTTAATATTTGTTATGTTTGTGGCTAGTGATCTTTAACATATGTAACATGCAGTTACATGTATAACATGTAGTGACTTTTTGAAAGTTTGAAACATCAAGAAAATCTTAAAGGACCATAAATCTGCATAGGACGATATTAAGAAACAAGTATAATACATAATGGTCAAGTCTATAGGCACAAACAAGGCTGGCCTATTCAACTTTCATCCGATACTGAACAGACCCTTAAATAGGTAGTGATATAATAAAAAAGCCCTTTGTTTGAATCAGTTATGTGAGAGATATATGCAAGTTTTTTACCTGTAGCCTGTAGCAAAACAACGATTTTTCCTAGCCCATAAATCCGTTTCATACCTGAATTCTGAAAGCTAACATCAAGTGCTTTTATTTAATTTGAAATATGTTTTGTATTATGAATCTTGTTTCTAGCTTGATGACATTTCTCTAAGTGAGCACTCACTGTGATGTTGGATAGTTTGCACAAAACTATTCAGATTCGGACTCTACGAAAAACTGTAGCTTGTAGGAAAACAACGATTTCTCCTAGCCCATAAATCTGTTTCATACCTGAAGTCTGAAAGCTAACTTCATGGTACCCATATTTAATGTTAATTTAATTTGTACTTGCAATTGAAGTCTAAAGTAACACAATGTGCATTTTGACTGAATTATTTGTAAGCATTGTTCAAGATTCAAAACTGTTATATTCAACATGATGTATTCAAGGTAGGTTGAAGGTCATAATAACTTCCATTTTGAGGGGTCGAGCAATATTACTGAAGTTCTCCCTTACCTCTTTAAGCCATGCAAATTATACTCTAGTGTTGGTATAGAGCTTGTGGTAGGGATTCATCCTCTTGTCACTATACCTATCCACATTTCTATTTCATAATGTTGTTTTTTGTATGAAGCTTGAAGTGTTATAGCTGTATTTCGTTCTTGTGCTATTTAACTCCCCCCTCTGCCAACAATCCATCTAATGATTAATCTTGAGCCCATATGCATAGGCTACAGATATGCCTATTGTGAAGTACTAATTACTAACCATATGGTCCATATGCATAGGCTACAGATATGCATATTGTGAAGTACAAGTGGAGCACTCTTTTTCTTCAGACATCCTAAATTAGTAGCTGACTAGGCAATGATTAATCTTCCGCGCCTATTGATAATTCCTATTGTTATAATCTCACAACAAACACTGTCCCCGTTAATCTCGATGGTGTTGTCGACTAGCAAACCGATAAACAAACCCTACTGTCATCAATCACAGCTAGACGTCAGGAAAAGTACAGCTAATCCAACACAAATTTGACCACATATCCCTATTTCCACAAATATTTCTTCTTGATATCCATTGGTCTTGATCTAGACAACTGCCCTAAATTCATGACCTGGACAACTTCCACAAAGCCACTCGGGATCTCTTAAGAGTGACCGCAAGGTTGGATCCCATTGGCGCTGCTCTCTTCATAGGATGGTCATTACTCCTAAACCCTATTTTATAGGTCAACTTGATTTTAACCTAATTCTATTTGGTTCAGACATTAGGGCTGAGTAAGGTGAACAAAGACATTTTGTCTATGTGAATGAATATTTTAGGAACCTTGTTCCATTTATTTCTTATTGTTGAACATGTATATATGATGCAATGCTCTCATCTTTTTCCTATATATATGCAGAGAAGGGAACTAATATATATAGTAAACAATATTTTACTTATCCCTCTTCAGTAACAAAGAACACTATGTCCGAGTATAACAGTAAACACCAGAGTACTGTATAATTAACTTATGTTAAGAGTATCAAATTCTAGTAGATTAATAGCTTCTCGATCACATGCCAAAAAGTGCACATTTGAAGTCCAGATACCATTAGCTGGCTCACCTACACAATGAAGTAGGAGGGGCTAATTTATTAGGGTAATGCTATTGCCACTGTCCCATTATAATCCTCAATAAGCCTTGATCATAGTCTTCCTTTTCAGGGATTGCACCTCGAGAATGTATGCTGCTGAGCCACTACACCCCACGAGGTGGCTTCAGAGAAGCGGTTGTTGACAAATAAAATTTACCAAAGTCTGATGGGTAACTAGTATACTATACTGTTAACCAACAGACATCATGAAGACAATTTGTTAGCAAATTTTTATGATGTCATGATCATAATATACGTAAGTATAATTTTTTCATGTGCTGGTTTGGTACAATAAGAGACACTTCATAATAATAATTAAAAGAGGATGAGCAGTAGATAATATCTTTCCATATGTTTAAGTTGAGTATTCATGTGCACAAACAATCTCTCTTTGTTTGGACAATTGAAGGAGAAATTATTTTGTTACCCTCCTAATGAAGGGTTTTGAATATCGGGGATTTGCACTTGTGCCAACTGTTGCTGAGTATTCCCGACAACATTTTGTTTGGCACTTGTGCCAACTGTTGCTAAGTATTGCTGAATATCGGAAATTATTTTGAATATTCCTGACATGTGACACTTGTGCCAACTGTTGCACAAGAATTAGATATATTGTTTATCATAACAAGTATTTGTGCATCAACTTAGCAAGAATTAGATATATTGATATGATACATGTAGAAGAAACTTGATACTCTTGTTAAGTAAGTTTTCCATGTTTTTCAAACAATTTTAAATTACTACAAATGAAAAAAAAATTTGAAAAAATGTGTATGCCAACAATCTAGCTAGAAAATGTGTATGCTTAAAAGATTTAAATGTCTCCTACACGTGTATGTTTGAAAGGTTTAACTGTGTATGATTTAATTAGATATATGTTCTTTGAATGTTAGTTTGAACTTGTTTACTATAGTTTTATTAGGCTGGTGTTAAGTTCTGATTTTGATTGGTTAGCTTCATGAGTTGTTTTTTGTTGACATTGATTTTAAATGTTATTTTCTTCTTTCCTTGTGATGTCTTATGCCAATAATTTTGCAGTATTGTCATTGTAAGACAATTATCCATTATGGATAAAGAATGGACTTATATGCCAAGGTGAATTTTGAAGCCCTACACTATAATGTTTTTAATATCCCAAACATATTTAGCTTCTAATTAGTGTAAATTTGGTTTTCTTTTTTATTTTAGACCATCACAAGCATATCGAGAGGGAGCACGAAAGTTTGTAGATAAGGTTCAAGAAAGTAAGGGATATCCAGATAAGATACAATGTCCTTGCATCCAGTGCTTAAACTTAAGATACCATCATTATGATGTAGTATACGACCATCTAATTTATGCTGGAATTGATCCTACTTACACCACTTGGGTTTTTCATGGAGAAAAACCAATCACAGTAGAAGAAACTGAAAATGATGAAATTCCATCATCGTATAAAATGTTTAGAGATGCATATTTCCAAGATGATGACATGGATCATATAGATGAAACAAGAAACGAAGATTTTGAAAAACTCATCGAAGAGGCAGAACTACCTTTATATTCAGGATCAACACACACTAAGATGTCTGCAACACTTATGTTATGCAAGGCCAAGGCTCGACACAGCATGTCTGACAAAGCATTTGATGATGTTCTCAAGATTGTTCATGATTTGTTACCAGTTGATAACATACTTCCGGATAGCTTCTACTCAGCCAAAAAGTTATTTAATACTTTTGATCTAGGTTATGAGAAGATACACGCATGTGAGAACGACTGTTGCTTGTTTCGGAAAGATCTAGAGCATATTGAGACTTGTCCGAAGTGTGGTTCTTCTCGGTGGAAACTCAATGAGCGAACCAAAAAGATAAGGAAGGGAGTTCCGGCAAAAGTTTTGAGGTACTTTCCTGTTATTCCGAGATTTAGAAGATTGTTTAAGTCAGCTGAAAAGAGTGAACAATTAACATGGCACCACTCAAACAAAAGTCATGATGGCATTATGCGACATCCAGTTGACTCTTTGGCATGGAATAGAATAGATGATAAGTGGCCCTCTTTTGCATCTGATTCTCGTAATCTTCGACTTGGCCTTTCTTCAGATGGATTTAATCCTTTTGGTGATCTTAGCTCTAGACATAGTTGTTGGCATGTAATTTTGGTTACATATAATCTTCCTCCATGGTTATGCATGACAAAAAAAAATTTAATGTTGACATTACTCATTCCTGGGCCAAAACAACCAGGAAATAATATAGATGTGTACCTAGCACCTCTTATAGATGATTTGAAAGAGATGTGGACAAATGGAGTAAGTATTTATGATGCATTTACCCAATCCACATTTATTTTGAGAGCTGTTTTGATGTGGACGATAAACGATTTTCCTGCTTATGGCAATCTGTCCGGGTATGCTGTTAAATCCAGTAAAGGATGTCCTGCCTGTGGAATTGAGACATGCTCAAAATGGTTGAAAAATAGCCACAAACACGCATTCATGGGCCACCGGAGATTTCTAGCTTACAATCATCCATTTCGGGTAAAGAAATCTTGGTTTGATGGGACTGAAGAACATGGTCGAAAGCCTCGAATTTTAACTGGTTCAGAAGTATTTCAAGTGATCAGAGATATAGAAAATGACTGGGGGAAGGCTAAGAAAAAGAAGACAAAGAAAAGGAATAGAGAGGATGAAAACGAAGAGCATGACGTCGTAGAACCTCAATCAGTATGGAAAAAGAAATCAATCTTTTTCGAACTACCATATTGGGAGGTTTGTCTTTTTTGCTTTATATATTTTTGTTTTAAACAATAAGCTTGTTTGCTTTTAAATTTGTTTATAGAATTTAACATCTTTCTATTTGGTCCTTTTTGTAGTCATTACTGTTGCGGCACAATTTGGATGTGATGCATGTTGAGAAAAATATTTGCGAGAGTATAATAGGCACTCTATTGAATATTAAAGGCAAAACAAAGGATGGCTTAAAGTCTCGTGAAGATTTAAAACACATGGGAATTAGAAAGTCATTGCATCCGAATAAAGATGATGACTCTGGTTATAAGAAAGCACCATATGTGTTGTCAAAAAATGAGAAAAAAATATTTTGTAAAAGACTATCTGAGTTGAGATTGCCAGATGGTTACAGCTCCAACATTGCAAGTCATGTATCACTAAAAGATTGCAAAATTTATGGGCTCAAGTCCCATGATTGTCATGTGCTAATGCAACAAGTTTTGTCAGTAGCATTAAGGGGACTATTAGACAAGGGGCCAAGGATTGCAATTTTCAGATTATGTGCTTTTTTTAATTGCCTATGTCAAAGAGAGCTTGATAAAAATAATTTGGAATTACTTGAAGACCACATTGCAGAGACTCTGTGTATGCTTGAAAGGTTTTTTCCTCCATCATTTTTTGACATTATGGTTCACCTTACTATTCACTTGGTTCGAGAAGCACTAATAGCTGGTCCGGTCCATTTTCGCTGGATGTACCCATTTGAAAGGTGACTCCAATATTTTACTCTTATATAAAAAGTTCTTTGGTTTAATTATTGGTCGAATTAGCTATTATTAATTTGTTAAACTTACATTTTGAGTTAGGTATATGAAAGTACTGAAAGGTTTTGTGAAAAACCGTTCAAATCCAGAAGGTTGTATAGTTGAAAAGTATAATACAGAAGAGTGTACAAAATTTTGTGCTCCTTACATAAAACAAGCATCACAAATAGGTGCTCAACAGAGCCGATATGAAGAATATGAAGATGGAAATATATTAGAAGGAAGACCATTGGGTGAGGCTAAATTGAAGGAATTGTCTCCTAACATGTTTGAAGTTGCTCATTTGTATGTCCTAGAGAATACAGCAGAAGTTGAACCGTATAGAGAGTAAGTTTCTAATATATATGTGCTACAGTAATATAAGTATCACTTTGGTGGTTTTAGTATGTTTTTATTTGCAGTTTTTAACTTTATTCACCATGGTCTTTTTTCCAGAATGCACATAGAGGAGCTTCGATTTTCTGATATACGTCTTCGTGTGAACGAAAGTCTTTTAAGAAAGAGGCATAGAGACACATTTAGTGCATGGTTAGCAAATAAAGTCAGGGTTGGAGATGCTAGTAACATGTTAGACCTTGTAAAGTGGATAGGGTGTCGACCTAAACCATATATTGAATCCTATTCAGGTTATATCATCAATGGAAATCGATTCCATACAAGATATGTTAAAAATTGCACACAAAACTCTGGCGTTTCTCTTGAAGCAGAGACAATGTGTCGATCAAGTGCAAGAGATACGTCACATGTTAGTGGAAAAATTGTGTTCTATGGTGTTATAAGAGATATAATTTTGTTGGACTATCACAAGTTTAAAATCCCTATATTTCATTGTGATTGGGTAAACATAGGAAGTGGTGTCAAAGTTGAAGAGTGTTTTACATTAGTTAACCTTCATGAAGGTCAGCACCAATTTGAGAATGAACCTTTTATATTTGCCTCACAAGCAAACCAAGTCTTTTATTCCAGAGACGACGATGCTTCAAATTGGTATGTGGTACTTAAAGCACCACGAAGAGGAGTTTATGAGTGTGAAAGTAATGGGAATAATTGCATACCATATGCTCCATTAGATGTCTCCAATCTTAATCTTGATGATGAAGATTTTGAAAGAAAGGACTATGAGGTCTTGGATGAGTCGGTAATTGTTGCAATGATGATGTTGTTTATTATTTTATGTTTCATGAGATAGATTTGAATACTAATACTAATTTTTAATTTTCTTTTCAGATTCAACCATCATAAATCATGAGCGGTGTCGAGGTAAGCATCCTTTTTGTATATATTTTCTGTCTACGTACATCCGTCCACGTACATAACTTCGGATGATTAGCAATCTTTCTCAATGTTGTTACAGATTTAGACAGTCACTGTAGATATCATTGATGATATAACCTGAATAGCAATCTTTCTCAATGTTGTAGCAGCTGTATTCACTGCACCCTAACATATGCCTTTATTTCATCCACCAAGTACATATCCTGCTACCTGGACTTTATTACATTCACATTCATTGCAACTTGCATTCTTCTATTTCACTCTTCACTGCAAGGCTTCATATCCTACATTAATAAATTTTCCCTGTATATACTACTGTCCTGTACCACTGCAAGGCTTCATATCAGAACACCCGCCTTGTTCTGCATACCCCTACATGCTGTCATGTTACCAAATAGCTACAGCATGTTAGCATGCCCTGCACTCAATACATTCACCGTTACATGCCATTGTATCATAGCATATACAGTGCACTACTCTTCTCTAACCTCCATGTCTTGCATTCAATTCATATGTCCTGCTCCAATTTGGTCTACTACATTCACTGTATAAAACTTTTTACTGCAATTAGCTTCTTGTACACCTTTCTTGATGTCCTACATCTTGACTAAGCCACAGAACACTTGCATACCCATCTGCAAATTAAATTCCCTGCATTGCCTATAGGACTAGATGCCTGCAGCCTCATTTCATCAACTAGTTCATAATATTCACTGCATCATGACCTGCAATTGGTCATGTCTGCAACATTCCATTTGATACACTGCATTCCCTGTTAGCTGCACATGTTGCAAACTAAAATTGTAACACCTAGTTTTTAAATTATATACTTATATGTTAGGATATCATTTTTAGGCATATGTTAGGATATCATTTTTAGGCATATGTTGGTTTCTTTTTCTATGTGTAGCCTTCAAAAAAGAGAGGAAGGTCAAAAAAGCAACAAATAATTGGATCAACTGCAGCCATTCAAGATGAAAATCAATGTAGAAGATTATCGAATGGAGATTCTAATTCTCCAACTGCTGATATCCCAGAAGTTCAATCCCCCCAAAATCCAAAGGCTGCAAACTTAAAACCCAGAGGAAAGGCAAAAGTTTTGTGTTTTACCAAAGGAAAAGGAAAGGGGACCCGCCTTGAAGTTGAGTTCAATGAAATAGGCCAACCATATAGAGAGAATGCAGCAAAATTTTCTTCTTTCCTTGGGATCACAGCTAGAGAATTAATACCAGTGACACTTGACAATTGGAGTGATCTTACCGATGAATTTATCACGCAAATATGGGAGCACATTATGGTAGTATTCTCTATAAGTATCAAATTTACATTTTGTTATACATTTTGTTAGATATATTTCTAATACAATTGTTCATTTTATTTTGTAGCAAAAGTTTAGTTTTGCTGAATGTTATAAAAAGTATACATTTGGAAAGCTAAGAAAACATTGGAGGGATTACCGGAGTTCGCTGGTAAATAAAGTGATGGACCAAGCCAAGTTGGTTGGCCTGAAACGTGCTGCTACCCTCTTGAAACCTGACAGTGTAGAATCTATGGAAGTTTGGCAAGCTTTTATAAAAAAACGGACCAATCCACAACATTTGGTGAGTCCTTAATTTATACAATGGAAGTACTACATTAATTGATTTTATTGTATAAAAATAATGCACTAATTTGTGTCTTATGTATTGCAGTAATCCAAATACTGCATTTATTGTAAATAATGCTGTTTTTTTTACTTATATTGCTGTTTTTTTTTTGCATATATCCATGAATTGTGAATATTTTGTAGGCGTTAAATAAAAAGTATAAAGAAATGCGAGCGAAACAAACTCTAGTGCACAGAACGAGTCGTAAAGGATTTGCACGGCTAGAGGATGAGATGGTAAGGCAAATTATTGAATCTCTATTGGTGATCACTTAATTTGTTGATATGACAAATAAAATTTTCTTTTGTAGAGACAAGAAAGTGAGACACCGGATTCAATATCAAGGTCTGACGTTTGGATTCGTGGGTATGAAGCAAGAAAGAAGAATAATGATGAAGAAGAAGAAGTTGAGGATCATGAAATAGTGGTATGTATACTTCATTTTTCTGTTGCATAGACTGCTGTCTTTGAAGCTTATTGGAAATGGCATATTGAGCTTGAACTTGATTTCACAGTATTTTTTCTGTCTACGTACTTGAACCTATTTGCAGGCCATTTCTTTGCCTGTCAGTGAACACTCTACCAACACATTTATCAAGCTTTCTAATCTTTCATTAATTCTGCTACATACCTGCAGATTAGCTTATCCTCTGGGATATTATTTATTATGATAAGCTCTCTCATGCAGTAGTTATATGTGTGGTAGTAGCTACCAGGTCAACTTTCAATAGTGGAAAATTTCAAATATTATGAGTAAATGAAAAACTATTTGTAATATGGAAAAGCAACTTGGAATGTGTTTGTTACAAAAAATAAGGAACTGACAAGTGCAGATAGCAGACCACATTCATTAAGATATCAAACTTGAAGATGTCTGTAAGTGGGAAGACTGTAACAGGAGCAAGAGAAACTTTGCATCAAGTTATCTGGCTTATAACAGTTGAATCAAGTTTTTCTTTTGGTCCATTGGTGCACACATCCAAAAGATTAAACTTAAGAATCTGGAACTATCTGTTCCATTGGGGCTGACATGTACTATCTGTTTTTTATGTGAGTCATGTAATCTAAACTTAAGAATCTGGAACTAGATACACTAAAGATGAAACAAATACAAAATTATTAGAAACTTTTGAATCGGCTACATCAATCCTTTTCTTCATTCTCATCTGGGGCCTTAATTATTGTTATTTATACTATCCCCAAGTCATAATATTTTTAGATCTAATATTTGAGTCTCTTGCTATGTTATATCAGCACCATGGTAGTTGTTACTTGTGTCCGGCACGTATCAAACACAGCAGACACAACAACCAACTAGCACACTCCAGATCAATGTCATGCCCATGTTATGGTGTTTGTATCAATGTCATGAGTGACACATAGGATAATATGTAATGTAGAAAGGGAAGTTCTTTTCAAAACCTGTTATTCCACTTCGTAACTGTACCCATGCGACTTCGTAACCCACTTATATTGAGCATATGCGTAGATTTTTTGCTCCAAGATATGTTTCAAGGATTGATGGTCAGTCCAGATGATAAATTGTCTTCTACCACAAATATTGTCCCTATTTCTTAACAACGAAGAGGATGACTAACATTTTCCTTTAAGTTGCTGACTTAGATAGGCAATGGGCCTGTTCCTCTGCACTAATACCTCCTTCAGAGGCATCGCATTCAATGTTCCATTGAAATATGGGATTGCCAAGACTGGAGGTTGAGTGTTATTTTTCAGTTCTCCAAAGGCCTTGTGTGCATCATCTCCCCACTGAAATGCATTTTTCTTAGTAGCTTGGTAAGTGGTTCAGTTATAGAACTATAATCCTTGATAAATCTTCTATAGCAGCATGTGAGTCCAAGGAAGCCTCTCAGTTGCTTCAGAGTTTTTGGAGTGGGCCATTCAGTGACAGCCATAACTTTCTCTTGATCCATTTCTATTCTCTTGCCATAGATAATGTGGCCTCAATAACCAACTTGATCTTGCACAAAATAGCATTTACTCATTTTTACCTTCAACTGATGTTCACTTAGTAGCTTGAAAAATATATCTAAGTGTTCATAATGAGCTGGCAGGTTAGCACTGTATATGAGCATGTCATCAAAAAAAACCAACATAAATTTTCTAAGATCAGTCTTTGAAAACTGCATTTTGAGCATACTGCAAAAAAACAGATAGTACATGTCAGCCCATATGTTGGTTTATCTGCAGCAGTTTAGAGGGTTAAACATGTGTCTGTGTAGAGAGGGATATAGGGATAGGCAGCAGCAAGTGAAGAGAGGTAGCAGTAGGTAATAAGAAGAGGGGAGAGCAGTGTGCACTTGCGCACTGCAGGCAGCAGTAAATACTGCTTGTTTGCAAAAGAAGCAAGGCTTGCCTTGCCAAATGCATGCAGCAGCAGCAGCAGTAGGCTAAATAGGTCTCCGCTCTTTGCAAATGAGCGAGTAGAGGTCAGTAGCAGTAGCAATAGGATGAGAAGCATGGGCGTGTGAGTGCTTGTATGTGTGTGTAATGTGTGGGTGTGTGCTTGTGACAGATGAAGAGGTAGGCTCGGGTTTATTCTGCTTGTATGTATGTGACACATGATTCTTTACTTGCTCTATTGTAATACTATGTGACACATGATTCTTTACTTGCTCTATTGTAATACAGCAACAGGTCAAAAAATACAAAGCACAAGAAAATGGCTCGTCTTTTAGAGATGATGCTGTTGCAAAGGTACTCGGTCCGGATCCACGAGGACGAGTAAGAGGGCTTGGATATGGAGCAGCTCCGTCAAAGTTGGAGGGACAAACACAAATGAGGGACAAAGTTAATAAATTAGAAAATGAACTTCTGGCCTTGAAAAATCAAATGAATAATTTTATTGCAATGGCCGGAAAAGGAGGAAGTAATTCGGTAAGTACCTCAATATATTTGCTTTTAAATATTGTGACTCTTTTGTATTTATATATTAAGCTTAACATATATTAATTACAGCAGAAAGATGATGCAAGTGGTCAACATTCTATCAATAACATGACACAAAGCAAAAGGAACGAAACAAGTCCAATTCTGAATTCTGTTCATGAGACGACACAAAGCAAGAAGAAAGAACATGTAGTTCTTCGCAATTCCAATCAGGAGGGCTCAAAATGCAAATTGCTAAGTTGGTTAGACAAAAATACAGTTGTTGCCACCGGTGAAATTCTATCAAGGGATCCTAAATCACTAGTACATCATGTGCCGCTTGGTGCTGAATGTTGGAAAGTTTTTGTGCGACATGTAGTAGAGGGTAATGAGGGAGTGACTCTCTATCGACCAACGCGTGAAGCTTTTCTTTTGAATGAAGCACTTGGAAGCATAATTGCATGGCCGATCAATTACATCATAACTTGTTAGAAAAATGGAAGGTAATTTCTATCTAAATACTCCTTTTTTGCTTCTTTTGATATAAGAACTAGCCACTGTAATCCAAACAAAGATATCAGTTTGCACATATTATTGTTTTAACATTGATTTATACCTAAATCTAAATGGTAAAAGTATTTTTTTTTTACTTACCCTTTTTTAGAAACACGGGTGAGAGCTCGCACTTTGTTCCAAAGTAGTCCTTACGAGTGGTTAAAATCTCTTTTGTCTGTGAATCAAAGGCAGGATTGTCAATGAGATCATTGACAAATACCCATAAATGGTTTTTCGCATTATGGGCTTTGAGATTTGCATTCTTCTTCTTCTTGTTCACAACTTCCACCAAATGGCTAGTTATTTGATTGGTGACATAGTCCACATGAGATCCACCTTTGATTGTGTTGATCCCATTGACAAAGCTGACCTGTTAAAGATGATAGAGTTTGCATAATCAATTTAAGCACATATAACATACAAGATACACATGAAAACGACTTTTTTACATACCTGCTGGAACTGTCCTTCACTTTTAGTCACAAAAATTTCCCACCTATCATTGACTTTTTCAGTAAACCTGACAAACACCAACAACATATAAGAATTCCACCACAGCTGACCAAAAAATATGTTATATCAGCACCATGGTAGTTGTTACTTGTGTCCGGCACGTATCAAACACAGCAGACACAACAACCAACTAGCACACTCCAGATCAATGTCATGCCCATGTTATGGTGTTTGTATCAATGTCATGAGTGACACATAGGCTAATATGTAATGTAGAAAGGGAAGTTCTTTTCAAAACCTGTTATTTTTGTCGCCCGATTGGAGGTACAGGTTCACATAATCAGCAAAAGACTTCACGGGTACACGATATCCATTCAACTCAACCTTGACAGTCTTGCCTAATGTACCAGCGATATCCACAACTCTCTTCTTCATGAGAGCGACCACGTCATCCTCCAGTTCAGTCATGTTAAACTTGGTCAGGTCAGGTTTAAAGGTGACCCTGGTCCAATTTTCTTCGGCCTTGCATTTGGTGATAGAGGGATTAGATTTGCTCCCCATGCTGTTTGTGAATACCTACATGCAAATATTTACAGTACTTTGAATTAGGAGGAGCTCAGGATACTGAACAAAACCATTATGAAATGTGATTGTGCAAACAACAACAGTGAGATGCTAAGTTCAATACACTAATTTCTAGTTCCCAAAAGATTTTGAAAATTTTGTTAATATGAACGACATCAGAAGAAACAAAGAAAATCTTTATTAGCTATTGAAAGAAGGATTTCTTTTGTTATATGAAATACAATTCGTGACTGTTGAAAGAAGGTATACTATTGGCTTTTTTCTTGCTTCAACTCCTGTGCCTTACAATCTTTATTAGTACTCGAGTCTCTTTCTATTAGTTCATATTCAAAATCATGTGAAATAGTACTGCCTTAAAAATCTTTATTATGTTAATATTGTTTTTATTTGAACAAGTCAACAGATTCTTTGTTGGATATTATAACGCATCCCCATCTTTATTGTGTTAATATTGTTTTTTATTTTAATTCAGGTAAAGCTTAAAGAAGAGGGGAGGCATGCTTCTAGAAAATGATCTGCGATTAAAGACTTTTATCTTTGAAGGTTTTGAAGTGTCCAGCTATAGTGAGAAAGTGATTTTACTTTTGTAGCAAGACAATGACTTTTGTAGCAAGACAATGACTTTTGCTTTTGTAGTAAGACCATACTTTTTGTTTTTTTTAGCTTAAAGGCTTTTGGATTGAGTCTTGTAGTAAGAAAATGACTTGATATTGGAAATCTAGTTTAAACAATTTTGCTTTGTGTTAAGATTCTAGCATATTGCTTTATTTTATTAATGTTTATGTATTTAGTCCAACTTGTTGGGAAGTAAATACTCTCAATAGATGTGTAGATGTGCAGATGTGCAAATGTGCAATTAGTTTGATTTCTGTAATACTGTGAGAACTATATTATTGTCATATTTGATTTTGGTTGATTAATTTATATTTGTAGCTATTCAAATTTGGATATTAAAAAAAATTATTATCACGGCACGCGTTGTGAGCCACAAAAATGAAACTCATTAACCCTTTAACAGCCCTCATTTTGAGTCATAAACATATAGCTTTTATGACCTGCTTTGCAGGGCCATTAAAGTAAGATTTGTATGTTTCGTTTTGAGTATTTACGGCTTGCTATGTGTGCCATAAATTGAATACTTTAATGGCCATCACTTCGAGTCGTAAAACATTAGTATTTACAGCCTACATTATGGGCCATAAATAAGATCCGAAGTTTTCCAGCAACTTCATTTACGGCGTGTATTTACCTTTCTTACGGCCTATTTTTGTACGTCGTAAATACTCATACCCTTTTACGGCTGGAGCTTTTACGGCATGACCCTGTGAGCCGTAAATTTAGTTTTACGGCACATATTACGAGCCGTAAAAGACCATATTTGGTGTAGTGGTGATGGTATGATATATAGTATTTTACATATTGGGATATAGGTAGTAGATAGATGTGTATAACTATATATATAGATATATATATATATGTACTTGTGTAGAGATGGAAACCTGTATGACTAGCCCATGGCCTAGGTTACTAGCCCATGGTCTTGGGACTAACTCAATTTGACCTAAAGGCCCAAAAACCCAACTAGTTAACCCTTGTTGACTAAGGGTTGACCAAAGTCAACCTTAGGTCAAAGTTGACCTAGTTGACCTAGAATTGACTAGGATTGACCTAAAATGACTAGTTTAACTAGTTGACTAGTAAGACATAGTTTGACTTGGTAATTGACCATTGTTGACCAAAGTCAACTATAGGTCAAACCTTGACCAAATTGACCTAAAATGACTTGGATGAACATAGAAGGACTATTTGACTTGAGTTTGACTAAACTAGATGATTAGGTTGACCATATAGATTATGAGGGTAATCCTATATAGATGAAGATATGTATGGGGTTAAGTTAGATACCTAGAGTTGAGTCATGACTTGAGTTGGAGAATAGGATTAGCTTGATTACAGGATTAAGGTTGGTATTGTACTATATGTATTTATGTGAGGTATACTTTGTATAGGTAATTGTAGTATAGTATCTTAGGTATTCTAAGACAGGTTAGCCTATGTTTGATTTTGAGTTAGCCTTATAGAGTTTGACTGAATGTTGACCATTAGTCAAGATTGACCTAATTACCTTATTGACTAGTCTATGATTAACCAAAACCTTAGTTAGTCTAAGATTGACGTAGACATTGACCATGTAGACTAGTATTGACTAATCTGACCATTATTGACTAAGCCCTAGATAACTTGACTAGTTTGGCTAGAATATTTGACCAAGGGTTGACTTTAACCTAGATTAGACTTGTTTAACCTTGTTTGACCTTGTATGACTTAGTTTAACTTCTTGTAACCTAGTATGACTTAATTTGACTTAGTTTGACTGTAGTGTTGACCAAGTTTGACTTTGACCTAGATTGGCTTAGAATTTATATAGATTGTATTGTAGATTTCATTTACCTTTATTTTGGACATGTCATAACTGTATTGCTCTATTTTAGGACATTGTGACCCTGGTACAGACATCTGATATTACACTACTCTTTCCAGAGTAACAGGCGAGTACATTCTCTGATAATTCTTTCATTTATTTGTCGATTACTGTATTTCAGTTCTAGTTAGTTCTATGTGATTCTCTGTATCAACACATATGGATATTTCTGGATTCATGTATGCGACACATACCTTACTTACTGATCTCTATTACTGGAATTACTGGAATCATTCCGGAATTATTTCTGGAATCATCATTTGGCCGGACTCATCTCGATTTTTGTGTCTTGTACTGGATTCACTTGCTGGGCGGAAAAATATTGAGTAAGACATGTAGACATACCCCAAATCCGGAATCTCCTACTGGAATCTACTGAAAGCATAGCCATCTCTTGCCTGATCAGTGAGAGATATGCCTGATACCTACAGCCGTTTATATATCGACCTCGGTATTTTAAAACACACTGTTAGATTATAGTTGGACTCACCCTGGTTTTATTGATCACTGTTGGACTCATCTTGTACTGGAAATTATCTGGTATCAGATTATATGGACTGGACTCACACTGGGATTACTTTAGACTTATATCGTACTGTCTGGACTCGTACATATTATTCTAGTTCAGTTAGCTTTTATTACAGTCTTCATTGCCATGATTCTTTTCTTGTTTTAGTTACCTTTCTTTTCTTGTATCTTACTGTCCCTCTATGCCATCATTACCTGTATAGAACTGCCATGCTCATCAATAAAACTGTCTATAATTGCTTTATAGTTCTTTGTCATTTACTTGGGATTTTCTTGATGAGTTGTACTCGTTCCCGTCCTGATTGGACCTGTTGAAAATATTACAGATGATAATCCTGAGGACACATGCCCTGCTTACCATGGACCTGGCGAGGGATTAGCTACCTTTGGTTCCGACTCTCAGGAGTGATTCAGGAGATTAGCTAGTAGACTACTTTAGCTTTCATGTTTTGGCTTGTTGTATTAAAATTAAGATATTGAGTCTGTATTAAGTTGGTTTGAGATATTGGTGTATTATTTTAGCAGTTAGTTGTTATTGTCTTTAATTCCTTAGGTATAACTTCTATGTTATCTTTTTGTGCTTAGACTGTGTTTGAGTAGATCATACCCTTTACTTGCCCTCCATTCAGAGCTGATATCTGGACAAGTACTTTTTATATTCACTGCATGAGATTAGTTAGCAACCTAGGACAGCTTACTACCGCCGACACTGCGGCGTAGGCTGGACGTACCCACTTCTCGTGCCCCTATACCGGGTGCGGGTCGTGACAATTAGATAAGTATAAGCAAGCTAGAAAGGATATTCTATCCTACAAGCGTGAGAATGAAAAGCTTACTTGCTTATTGAATGATGTTAGAGATACTTCTACTTCTGATAATTCTACTGAGATTTCCACACTTGAGTTTAGATTGCATAAGACACTTGATTGCCTTGAGAAATGCACTCAAGAAAATGCTAAACTTAAGGAGGAACTAGAATCTGAAAAGAAGAAGTATTCTATTGCTTCATGTAGAATTGATGCTCTTAATGCTAAATATGATGAGATCTGTGCTAACTCTAAAAAGTTAGAGATTAGACTGGGAAAGCAGGTAGTACAACCTATGACTCAGTCTAACACAAGACACTTAGTACATCACAAAGTCACACACGACAGATCATCTACAAAGGAAGCAAGCAAAGCTAAAGCTTCACATAACCATGCTTTCTATTACAAGTATCCACGTACATCATATCACACTACTGTACGTTCTCATACTGCTGCACATAATACTAATGTTAATTCTTTCTGTTATTATTGTGGTATGAATGGACATGTTTCTAATTATTGTCAGATTAGAAAACTTGTTGATATGAACTTGTGCAAATGGGTTCCCAAAGCTAACAAATGTGGATCCAAGTATTGGATACCAAAGTCTTCACCTAATATTGCAGGTGAAGCTTCTCATATCAAATAGAACCATGAAACATATTGGTGATTGCAAAGCTACAAAGGTCATCTTCCATGCAATTGCACCAACAGAAGTGTGGTCACTATAACCACTTCGGTAACATGCTTTCTAAATAGTTCTTAATATTTAGCATGTTCTTATTGATTTCTTGCTATTAGATCTCATTGATATCTTTTAAATTGTTTATTGATTGAATCAATGTGAGACATAATCCTAGCTGGACTAGCTGTTTAGCTTAAATGGTCAGTTCACACTATATAGTGTTTATTTTCTATTAGTTTGACACATTTGTCTATGTATGCTTTTTACTCTTAATCTTTATCCTTGAAGTATGCATACCACTCTAGTCCATAGAAGCTTTTATTTTTGGTTTATGCTTTTGACTCTTCGCCTTTAATATTTTTAATGGTCACTACTTACCGATTTGTCTTTAACATGTCATATTTACTTTGATTGGTATTTTGTGAGTATGTATATTTAGCACAAGTCTTCTATTTACTTGAAAAATATATACATATACTTTTATGTTAACCTTGTGCTTGCATAATATACTTCACTATTGATTCTTAAATTTTATTTTGATTACCTTCTTAATGAATCAATTACATCTTTGTCTGATAAAGTTTATTTATGCATGTTTTTGATCTTGTGATATATTTTTTATGCTTATTAAAGATACTGGAATAATTCATTGTCATTTATATATATATATTTTTGTATAAATATCTTTATGGGGATATATGAGTTAAGTACTATATTATATTATTTTAAAAAGTAGTTTCAAACTTGTACTTATCTCATACTTCAGCTATTGATTTTTTTTACAAATTCATGTACTTCTCTTTATTAGCTTCTTCCTCAAAGCCTCTTTTAATGATGTATGTTTTTCTTGGCTTTTTGATTGACATTTTAGATACATGACTCTTATTAAAAATTTTTTAAACCATTCCTTGGGTATTTACTTTTAGGGATTCTAGATTTCGACGATGTTCGATGATACTGCATATATTCCTTTGAATCTAAGTTCTTAAGAGTAGAAATCATTTTGGGAACAAGTCGAAAGGGTCCTTCTGTTATACATGTGTAAATAGTCTGAAGCGACACGGTGTACTAGTCTTCGGACTACCGCTAGCTGGGAACCGGCCCCTACAGCTAACCCGATGTGATCAATACTTTATAGACTTGATATTTATTAAGGTCTAAATGCAACTATCATCTAGTTCTGGATCTAAGGTACTGAACCAAGTCTCCTAGGTTCCAGAATACATCAGCGTATCTAGGTCCTACATTTTGATTTACAAATATTTTATATTTTATTGTTACCCAATAATTTTGTAGCACATATGGATTAACGTAATTCATACATCTTATACCGTATGCTACATTGTTCTAAAATTTTTAAGTCCATAGATTATATATTTTTTTATATTGCACTAATTCTTCTTAAATTCTCGGTTATTAAAGAAGAGATTTGTTTTGGGTACAAGCCTACAAAGGGTCTGTCTGTCACCACGACTACGGTCGAAGCGAAACGGTACTTAAGTGTTCTCCGGTGAACCTCCGTTAGCTGGGGCAGTACCTCTACAGCCAACCCCAAGATTGATCAATACTTTATAAACTAAAGATTTATTTAGATCTAGTTGCAATTGTTATCTGATGGATTTTGAATTTTAGCCTTGATGGAAAATATTATTTTATGATATTTTTTTTTACAAAAGGTAACATACATTGATCTTCCATAGGTTAACGTTTGTCATCTTTTGATATATTCTTTTTTGTCACACTTTTCGATATTCAGACTTAATGATTTTGTGACTACTCAGTGAATATTATGATCTTGTAACTTTGTCTTTAACTTGCGTAATATTCATGATTTTGAGCTTTATATTATTATCTTCTTATTCAAGTTACTTACTGTCCACAACAGTAATTCTTTGCGGAGAGAAGTCAAGCATATTGAATTTCTCTTTCTCAAAGCGTTTCTTTTCTTTAACCTTACGGTTGTCAGGTGGACACCGCGTTAAGGCTTTTAAAAGGGAAGAAATGAACTTTGATAAGAAGACCTAATATTTTTTGAATTAATATGTCTCTGAATTTTTTTTAAATTTTGTCTATACTATTATTTTTTTTTGGATAAAGCCATGTAAAGGTGGAGTAGTTAATTGTTTCAAATCAATTATCCCCTTGACATGCCATACATTTTTTTTTGAACATTTATCTAGTTATGTTTATTTGTTCAAAATGAATTAATTTATAATTTATGGATGCTTTTATTGAAATTATTTTCGTGTTTCGAATCGCCAGCTTTCAGTCTGAGGACTAAATGGACGCATTCGAACATTTATTAAGACAGTTTTTCGTAATAAATTCCACATTTTTTGAAAAGCTTTTTTTATTATTTCTTTTTGATTTATTGAATCTGTCCGATACTCAAATGTTATTATTAAAGACAGTTTTTAAAATCTTTTAATGTCTTGAAATATTTCTTTTATATATATATTGGAGATATATGTTATTTGTTCATCTTTAAGCGTTTATTTATTAGATATATTTCTTTTATTTGCCTAAAGATGATATTTGTTTTTGGAATTTTATATGCATTTGATCAAAGGAAAGACAAGATGCATATCTTGGATATCCGTTAGATCTTGTGATTATTTATTTTATCTATTTTATGCATATAAATTATTTTTGAACTATATACGCATATTTTAAGGGGGAGAAAATTAATTGTTTCAATTCTTTTATACCCTTAATATGTGGTATACATAGTTCACCATGGATTTATATTGTCTTAGTTAAATATCTTGTTGAGTTGTTCATGATATTTGGATTTGTATTGGATGAGAGAATATATAATTTTAATATTTATTTTTAATTCTCTCATTTTGAGTTTCTCAAAGTTATCCTACCAAAATTAATTTAAGTTATTGATAATCCTTTTGAGTTTACACTAATTTGGCATTTCTTATTGAGATTTTATCTCAAAGTTCATGATTATCTATATTTAGACTGATCATACTTTGCGGAAGAGCATTCAAGTCGACTGAATTTCTCCTTCTCAAGTATTTTGTCTTCATTACCTTCATGTTTATCTGATGGATATATATCATGCTAAGGTAATTTAATTCAAATGCATGAACTTTGGTATAGATTTTGCATAGATCTAGTTATTTATTATTATTTTTCAATGATTATACTCTTTATGGATTTGATTCACTAATTTGTATGGGCAAATTATGAATCATATCTTTTTTTTTTGTAATCATTGTTAAAAGTCTCATGATATTCGTATATATATTTTATATATATACTATATCTGCGAATTTCTATTCCTCATGATTTATTTATGACCAATGATTGATTCCTACTATATTGATAGATTTTTTTGGTCAAATGACATTCAAAACATATTTTATTTTTGGATTTCTAGTTGGTAAACTATGTATTGATTGATATCAATGTTTACGTTCAACCAACTATTTTGTGTTTTGACAAGTTTTTCTACTATAGTTATGCAATTTTCTATACTTGTCGTTACACTGTTGCTTTCCTTCTTTACTTATGCTTTAGTTCATTTTAGCTCAAATTACGGGGGAGCTTATTTTTGATCATGTCAAAGGGGGAGAAATAAGTTTAAGGGAGAAATAAGTTTAAGATATTGCCATAATCAAAAAGGAGAAGATTGTTAGCCCAATGATTATATCATGTTTTTGAATATGGCTAATCAATTAAGTTTAACATAATGACATCAATAATATTCATGTAATCACTATCATGTTCCTTAAAATTAGTATTGTTCTAAATGTTATATATCATATTGCTATGCTTGTATCATATTGTTTTGTTCGTCTAACATGTTTTTATAGACATGCAGTAAGTATGATCAAGCTTTGTCAAACCAGGACACATGCAATAGAGAATTATTGATGGGCCAAAGACGGCATGGGCGAAGCCCCCGAAAGGTATTCAGATTTTCAGATCTGTTTATCTTTGGATGACTGCCGTCAAGGAAAAAGGCATCTTCATGTTTGCTCAAGTATCTAAAGAAAGGCGTCATCAAAGGGCTATTGGTTTCCTATTTCATCAATGTATTTTTCATATTTATTGAGTCTAGGAATACGATGTAAACTTCATCGTACTGGCAAATAGGCTACCCAAGAAACGTTTTCAAAATACCCTTTCGTTTTGAAAACAAGCCCACTTACAAGAGCCCAAACTACTTCCTAAACTGCCCGACTTTTCAAAAAGCCCAAAAACCAGTTTGTAAAATCCTGACAGAACTCCAACAGAACTCGGCCAGAGTTCGGTCCGAATTCGGCCAGAGTTCGGTCAGAGTTCGGTTAGTGAACGTTGCTTTTTGAACTTGGTCTTCCTGCAGTTACGGATCCCAACGAGATTTTTCTCATAGAGTTCTTTCCGAATTCTGCCCGAATTTTGTCAGAATTCTGCCTTTGAAAAAACTATAAATAAAGAAGGATTTCGTTCATTTCAATACACTCAACACAAATTCACTTTCATATCTCTTCTCTATAAGCCTACTACTTCTTCCAAAGTGTTCTGAGCTATTCATTTTCAAATTCCAAGCCAGTTATAATCCTCTAGTCGATTTGCCAGTGTGGTACAGTCTAGAAGTTTCTGAGTGATTGTAATCAGAGGTTTTGTCACTTCCCATTCCCAGAATATGTATTTTTAATACATGTACTGCTTTAATATATTTATTTAATATTTATCATGTATTGTTCTGTAATTAAACTCCTTTAATTTTATGTTAATTAATTTCCTGCAATCTTATTTCTGCATTTTATTTCCTGCTTTTATACTCTGCTTTAGCTATGCTTTGGGTTCGGCTTGGATTGGATTAAGTATGTTGGTTCATCATGAACCGAAATAAACCCACACTTACCACCACCCCTTCATTAAAAGCCCATCTCCTGTCCCTCTCTTCATTATTTCACCATTACTCTTCTTACACTTCTTCTTCCTCATAAACTCTTTCCCACCTACTCAGCCGCCAAGGCAAGTGCCAACTTGCTTCTTGATGAATCTCCATTATTATTTTTCTATCATCTTTCTTACTTGATCTTAAGCCTCTTTAGTACTTAGCATTTTCAATTTCCATGGTTCATTACATGTAGATCTAAGTTTAATACATTTTCGGATTTTTAGGTTTTGATCTAGTAACTTTTATATTTTCCAAGTTTTGATGGTTCCATGTTGTAGATAATTTTGTTTTACCCAATTTTGACCTATGGAAGTCCATATTTGGGCTTGGAATGAAGGATTTATGGAGCTTAGAAGCAATGACTTCCCATGGTTCTTCTTCTCGGAAAAGTGGAGAAGAAGAATAGTGCTTGACCGCATAAGTTTTCATGCGGCAAGTCTCCCTTGGCCGCATGAGCGCTGTCATTTTAGCCGTATGGGCTTAGTCAGCTGCATGAGCTTAGTCAGCCGCATGGACTTAATCGACCGTATGGCGCTGTTCAGCTGTATGGCTGAGCCTGAACCCGCAGCCGCATGAGGCTTGTAATTCTGAGCCGCATGGCGCTCATTATCCTGCAGCCGCATGGACCTCAATTATTTCCAGACGCATAAGATAACTTTCAGCTGCATGGCGCTGATCATTCTCAGCCGCATGACGCTGCGTGACTTCTCAGCCGCATATAGGCTTGTACATATTCAGCCGCATGAAATTTCCCTTGGCTGCATGAGCGTATGTTGTCCGTAGCCGCATGAGACCCCTTTAATTTCTAGCTGCATAGGGCTTTGCTAATTTGGCCGCATGAGACTATTCTGTTCCGGCCGCTTGGAATCACCCTTGCCCAGCCGCATGTAACCCATTCATTCCCGGCCGCATGAATCAATAATTTTCTAGCCGTATGAATGCTAGCCATAATGCCTTTTTGGCTGATTCTTGTTTCAAATTGACATTGATTGACATTTATTACCATTGATTGATTGACTTGGCATTTATTAACATTAATTATTGTCTTGACATTAATAAACAGGGATTGTTATCTTAATTTAGTAAATTGATCATGCGTTCCTAGTTGGAACTAAGAGACTGGCTAGTCGTCTTATTGAATTAAATGAATGAGACACGTTCATATCATGAACTATTGTAATCGACTGGCTGATCCTGAATATTGGCATACAGACACATGCAGGTTTCAATTTATTTATTTATTTTACAAAAGCAGCATGTGTACTTTATGGTCAAGGCATGATTATTCCGTGGTTAGTTTTGATTGTTGTATTACGCTATGTAAGACCTACAACCTAACCGCACGGGTATCGTTGTAGAGTTGTGCATATCGTACCCCGTACAAAAGTACTCATTTGATTGACCATGATCCACGGCATGGGATTTCGCTTAACATAGAGGCTATTAAGATAAATAAAATAATGATCGCATGGAGAGAACGGATTCCTGAGTTCTTACATGGCAGCCCTCTTCGGGACTATTAAGTGCCCGACAGGCCGGCTGGTTCCCACAGATACTGCAAATCTGCCACACGGGCAGGGAGCGATATCTGCTTATATTATTTAATTGTACATGGTATACTAACGACGAGCGTCCTGCTGGGACTCGTCTAAATACATGATTGGCGTAATTGATTGATTGGATAAGACTAGCCTTGCTTGCACATAGTAAGAACTGAGGAATCCCTATTGCATAATTCCAGGATAACTTGGAACTCACAGTAGCAAGCCGTAGTAGTTGCATGGCCGTTTAACTTGATTTATTTGTGTACTGTCCCTACTCTGATGGCTAACTAAGATGATCGGAATGTCAGGACATGACGGGTCAACTTCTGTCCTTGTTTGGTTAGGAAGTTAGTTCGAAGTGTCGTGATGTGATGTGAATCCCAGTAGCCAGCAGAGATCTATTTATTATGTTTCCTATTACTGGTTTTATTCCTCATATCGTGCTTCCTTGCGGTACTTGCTATTAGAGGTCTAACCTCTCTGGTTTTGCATGGCCAGATTTAGAGCCGGTTCCCGAGGATGCAACTTACTTCTACCTCCAAGATGGTCAATACTAGAGGGATGATCGCAGGAGGACTCGAGTGGGTTTCTTACTTCCCCGCTCGTTTTGTTATCTACTTTATACTTTGTCGTTTGGCACCGACATGTTAGTCGGATTGTCTTGTACTTACTTTTGCATAATTGTAACTAAAGTCAGGCTGCAGCTGATAAACAATTGTGTATACTTTGCTACATCATCTGGCTATGTTTTGTAAAGTCAGATATCAAGAACATTTTGATTGAGCGTTTGGGACGCCTTACTGCTTCATCTTACATGTTCTCTATTTCTGTTTCTTGTTCGAATGATTGAGACAATAGATGTGAAGTGACCATAGGGAGACTTTCATGTAGTATACACGTCTTGTAGACAGCATTGATCGTATTATACGGTATTCATCTACCCGTAATACCACTACAAGAATTTTTACTTTTTACAGCAAAAAAAATTGTTGCAAAACATGGTTAATTTGTTACAAAAAGGTATTAGCAACATAACTTTTTCGTTATCCAATTCGTTGCCATAAGTGCGTACCAAAAGGTCTTTTGCAACAATTTTTTTGTTCGTTGCAAACTTAGCAACAAAATAGTTCTTGTCGTAAATAATGTTCTTTTGCAACGAACAATTTTGTTATAAATAATAATATTTGCAACAAATAGTTCGTTGCCTATATTATTTTATTGCAACAAAATGATTTCGTTGCATGTATTATTATTTGCAACAAATATTTTTGACCCTTCATAATTTTATTGGCAACAAAATTTTCATCACAAATACTATTCTTATTGTCTGAAAAGTTTGAGAAAACTCATGAAAAATAAATATTTTCAATAAAAAAATTTGTTGCAAAAAGTAGAAAATGTTTGTTGCAACAAAATAATGTAGTACTTCTAATTACTTTTCCATCCCCTGTCAATTACCATTAATTCTAATACAAGAGTATATAAATTTTGTTGTAGCAAACAATAAAACACCTTAGAATAATTCATTTCATTAAAAGAGTTAAAAAGATCTATTCACATTCTTTGCTAATACAATAGCTGATACATTGCATAAAAGAAAAGTTCTAAGACTTGTATCAAGTTTCTATTCAACTAAAGATTAACAAACATTCTCTAATTTCATGTCTAACAAAAAAATTGACTGTTCAGCTTCTACTGTGAGCTTCCGTAGCAACTTTGAAATACTTGGTTTCATGTCCCGACCACCCAACCACCTAAGGTATCTTGTAAGCTTTGTTGTTGTAAGTCTTTCCTTGAACATGGAAGCCAACCTACAATAAATTATATGATAAAACATTAAAAATAGAAATAAGTCAAAAATTGATCCAATATTGTACAATATATAAACAACAATATTTTTATATACTATTTGAATTTAGACAAGAGTACTAAGAGTACTGTATATAGAAACAAGTGCCTATATAGATGCAAAGGAGTGTATATACAAACAAGATCTTCTAATCATATAGATACTGTATTCCCTGCCAAAGTCCCAAAATGAAAGTGAGAGAACAAACCAAAAAAATGCAACAAAAACTTACTAGAGCTTAATGTTGTGTACCCCCAAATGGTGACATGAAAGTCTCAAACATTGTTCGCATATTGTCTTACCGGAGGGAATACGATTTTTTTCTTTTGACCCTTCTCAAGAAGTTTTGTCAGTAGCCCTCGAGCCTTACCACGTTCTTTCTTGGGTATATTTGATGAAGTAGAACCTGTAAAAGAATGAGAAAGGACAAAACGATATACAAGTAACATAGATTAAGTTGAAAGTACCCAGACTATTGGACTCAAAGAAACAAAAGCTAATTAATTACCATGTTCATTGTTATTTGAACCTTGAGAGCATCACGATAATTGTGCATCTGTTATGTGGTCAACAAATACTTAATTGGAGGTTGATCGTGCTCGTGTCCCTGGTGCCATTTCAAATCAATCCTGCAACAATTGAATAGTTTTTTTTTCCTAATATTAGAACATAGCCACAAAATATATTTATCAAGTAGTAACTTTAACATAGAATACATTTGCATTCAACTGAAGAGACAACAAAGATTGCATTTGCATTCATCATTTGATAGCAGGTAGTTGCTGCAGCAAAGTGCATAACAATGGCAAGGGTAATGGCATCAGTATACATGACTGTTCTCACACTGATATAAAGATGCATTTGCATTCAACTGAGGAGACAACAAAGATTGCATTTGCATTCATCATTTGATAGCATTGGCAGCAGTATGCATGACTGTTCTCATACTAAATTTATGCAAAGTGCAGAACAATGGCAAGGGTAATGGTAGCAGTATATACCCTTTAAATCAACACACTGCTTGACACCAGCATGGTAAGACCTTACAGAAGACTTTTGGCATTGTCAGTGAACAATTACCCCAAGCAAAGACTTTTGGCAGTAATATCACCCTTTAAATCAACACATTTAATTTATTCAAAGTGAAGGATCTGAAAGTGGTCATTCGACATTGTCCGTGAACAATTACCCCAAGAAAAGACTTTTATTTGTATGATGGTTGTTAACTACGAAGCATTTTGTTAACATTGACTCCGTGCGATGGCAGTTTGTTAACTGCGAAGCAATCCAAAAAATTACATGAATCAAGACTTTCAAGGAAAGTCAGCTCAAAGTTGCATACTTCCACTCAAAGAACGAGTGAAGGATCTGAAAGTGGTCATTTGGCATTGTCAGTGAACAATTACCCCAAGCAAAGTGAGACATAAAGTGAGAAAAGCTTCAAGGAAGGAAATGTTATTGCTTCCACAATGTCAACTCATGTGAATGGCAGATCCATGTACGGTAAAGATGATGATGATGAGTCAAAAATTCATAAATGCAAAGATAGCACGTTCGTCCAAGGAACATACCATGGTGGACAAAACTACCATATGTTCTTGTAAGTTTTGCAACCAATAAGAATCTTATATCATGGAACTCACTGTTAATATAGCTGACTGAACTTTTTTCATCAGATCTGATGATTGTAATCAGAAGTTAAATCCCTTATTTTCCTTCAAATGCCTTAACTTACAAAGTATACTTATTGTTCAGTAATGGTAAATTCTCGGGCAATTTTGTTACATAGACGTTCTGACCACAATGGCCCAAAATGATTATATTCCTTAAAGATGGATTCACCTTCAGAAGATGATGGTTCTGCATATTGTAATGTAGTTTTCCAAGATCAAGGAGATGCAATAAATTTCTGATATTTGTTAGAATCCTTTTTCGCAAATTTGGATGATTTTTTTGCTGATGTTGTTCCATTGGAAATCTTTCGAAGTAACTATTATAATAACAATTAACAATATATGCTTGATAAGATCTATTTCTTTCATTGATATAAGTATGTTTTTTTTATGTTTTTTGTGTTTATATCTGCTTTTGGACATGCTAAGCATGATGAAGGTGTGAGTTTTCAAGTTACAAAGTCTCATCATTTTTCCATACAGTAATAGAAAACCTGGTATATGTGTTTTGTATTTTTACATGTAAACCTGTGTAGAATTTAATAATTCTAAAGCTAAAGACATTTTTTTCTTAACTTATGCTAGGAGTTGGGTTATATGATCCTCCTTCCTCGAGCATAAAATTTCGAATAGAGCTAGTTCATCCCGACGAGAGTTTTCTTTTGCTCCATATCAGTCCCCACTCTGACGGAATAAGGCTTTCAATAAGATAATGATGATACAATATAGGAAGCCTAAAGCCTAAACTGTAATAAAAAGAACTAAAGGTGTACCTGATACAATATATCTACTCTCAAATCAGAAAGAATTGTTCAGAAGTGTGGGATAAGAAGTTGGTTATTCGAAAATGACGACCCATCTATGCACACTATGCAAAATACTAATTACTCGAAAACAACCAAGGCTTTTTTCCCTGGGAACAAGGGCAAGTTACTTCACTCCCAATTGCCTGGCACAACCTTTGCTAACCATATCAAATCATTCCACAATAGGAAAATAGATATCATATCCCAAATTCAGATAGATATGCACTACCAATGTTCCATGAAATTTAGGCATGAAAAGGAGATGAAGTCAACATACTCACATGCAAGAACGAAAAGAAAATAAAGTTTATGGGCATCCATAAAAGCAAAACCTACATGTAAGCAAAAATCGTTCCTGGTGTTCTTATATCTTAGCATAGCTGTAAGAAAAAGATATGGGATGCTCCTGTAAAATTTTAGGCCAAAACAGTAAATTTATACTAAGCAGTCGTATATGGCAGTTCGGCAAGTTTAAATTAAGTTCTGAAACAAAAAAAAGAGAAGGCAAACAATGTAATCTAATACTAAAGTCTTACTAAAGTCTTAAACAACAATGTTAGTTATACAACAAGCTCGTAATATCTTATGCAAGCAAACTGTCTAACAATAATAGAAGGCGTGCTCAAATTTGACTCCATTAATGTTCATCACCTATACCAAAAAACCCTAAAAGATTAATTTAAAGCAAAAATATACATGATTATCCAGCTACATACCCATTAGCATTTGGGAAACTAATCCATGCTTTGTATTTGAAACTATCATCCTTCTAGAAGGACGAATCTGCATTTCTCCCTCTTCCCCTCTTTTAGAATATATAAACTTCAAACTAAAACATATCCTAGAGATGTAGGGATAATATCTGAAAGCCTATTGTTGGTCCATAGCCCTTGTGTAAGACATGGAATAACCTTTGCTTTCTTAAAGGGTAGAATTGCCAGCTTGCTCTCTGTTTTGAGTAGTCGTGACTGCTTGACCTATAATGTTAGGACTTGATGTCCAAGTCATTGGAAGATCTGTGAAATGCCTACAAAGAAGAAAGCTGCAGCTAGGTGGCAAGAGGCATGTTTCAACAAATACTACACAAATTTTATGTGCAACTGGTGGATAATTAGAGATCAACGAACGAACTAAGATATTGGTCAGTGCAAAAAAAATTGTTCCACACTGCTTTGTAGCTACAAAATTGTGTCTATATATGTGATGTTAGTCGAGTGCTACTCTGCCTAGTACCCACAGGCTGAACCACTCTAAACTGAACATTCATATTATTTCAACCCAACTTATCAATTGCTCACATCAAAAAACCAAACATGTAGGTTTTGCTGTGAGCAATTGACATAGGTGCTCAAGAGTGCTTTGTGTTGACATGAACTCCCATAGAAGCTGAAAAAGTAGTCTACCAATAAGTCACTCAGGAATGTGCCCTATTATGATTTGCTTCATATTGGAATGATAAAGTGAATACAAGACATACCAGGAAACTAAATCAAAGATCCCAGTCTACCGTGACAATATAAAAAAACTGATACTGATAAACTGATAAGTGCATTAAGATAAAAAAAATTGATACATGTATACATTATCACTGATAAGTTTTTTAGATACCAGGTAACTAAATCCAAAAGCCCAATATATCGTGAATACAAGAGATACAAGAAATACATGTCTACCGTGTCAATATGAAAAAAAGTATAGTTAGTTCATAACAAAATGAAACATAGGCGTGCATATCCTTTGGGGCTTACCATCTAACTACTATTATCTGATTTTTACGTTGTACAGAAATTATTGACGTGTTCCTCACACAGCTCTTTATATTTTTGAATGGATTCAGAGGTTGTAGTAAAGCGAAAACTTCAATTATTTTTATTAAATGCTCATCATGAATTACCTATTGATGTGGGTGCAATCAAATAATCTAACTACAGATGTTACCTGAGTTTGTGGGTGCAATTATCTTCAGTTTTATTAAATGCTTGACCAACAACTTCAATTATTTTTATGTCTCAGGACTTGTCATAACCTATTTTATCCGCCATCATTGAGTTTTAGAAGAATAATTTCTCTTTCAATATTGCTTGTATTGATGCTTTATTTATTTGAAATATATTCATTAATTATACGAAGTTGCGTATTTGGAACTAGAAATAGTTAAACATCTGTCACAACTCTGAAGTTGTGCGAAAATCAACAATGCTATTATAATACCTATATTTCATCTATTCAAGATGAAACTGGAACTGATGATGCATAATGTTGATGATGAACATAAACTCCAAAATTGGATTTACTTGGATTTACTTTGCTGAGATAAAAAGCCTCCATATAATTTTTATTCTTTCACAATGGCAATTAGAGAATTCAGAAACATGAATTTTAGGGTTCTAGGGTTTGAGAAAAGAGAACCTTAAGACCGTCGTCTAGTGCCGCCGTCCTTGTTGTGCCGTTGTCAGCCACGTCCAGGATCGCCTCACTATCGTCACACCGTCGGCAACCTCGATCGATGTTCTTCCGCCATCGTTAGACTCCCTGTGGGTCGTAGCAAAACGAAGGGAGATGGAGAAGTGGATTATTGTAGAGAGAAGGGGTGTAGTGATGGAAATCTAAATTAAATAGGGAGATTGTGATCGGGGAAGGGAAAAAAAATTGCGAGAAGGGAAATCATGACCGGGAGTTGAAAAATAATTGAGGGAAAAGGAAAAATATTTTGAGGGAAAAGGAAGTTGTGATGGCAGCCACGATTTTAGAGAAAATAAATTCCTATTTAGCACGCAATTAAATTGCTGCAATAATTTTTCTAAATTGGTTCTCTTTTTGGCATATAAATAAATTGTTGCTATAGGCATATTCTGATCTGTAACAAATTAATTTTGTTCTTAATGATCTAAGGATTTTTTGGAACATCTATATTTTGTCATTATAACTATTTTTGTTGTAAAACCGTTTATCACCAATTTTCAAGAGCGGGAATGGAACCCGCCAACTATTTTGCAACAAAACTTTTAGAACGATCAAATTTTTGTTCCTTTAAAATTGTGCAACCTAAATTTGCAACGAATTTATAAATTTTGCTGCAAATAATTACTTATTTGCAACAACAAATAAATTGTTGGAAAAATTATGTTGCAAAAAGTGTATTTTCTTGTAGTGTACGTAGCTGGCTCAGTCATTCTCCCGCTCTCCAGTATTCTGGTTCTGGGACGTGACAAGGTTTTAGTGGTGGCCCATGCAGGTCTGATTTCAGACTTGTGGGGTGTTTTAATAGGATGTCTCAATCACACATGTTCTCCCTTGATCTCATGATTCGTTAATTCTTAACTCCAGCTTGACATTCCGGTATCCCTTGACTTCATTGATCCTTCGTGTTCGGTCGTTTGATTGTTCTCGTCCCTTTTCTTAGGGGCACTTCGTCTGCACCTATCAGAGCTGGACAGCAACAACATGGACAACATGGACAACATGACCAGGTTGGTCAGCAACAAGGGCCAGTACTACCTCAAGAGACTATCCAGGAAGAAGTGATAGTGGAACCAGCAGTTGGACCACAGTATCCGGAAGTTCCAACACCACCGATAGTTCTACCTACCCCTGTGGAAGTGGACACCCCGACCCTTCTGGAGATCATGAGAGGGATGATGGCTACTCAGCAACACCAGATGTTAGCCCAGCAGCGCATACACGCTCAGTTGCAAGAGCAGAATATACTACTCAACCAAGGGTTGCAGACGGCATTGGAAAGAGGGGCGAGGCCAGACTCAGGAGCATCAACCAGGTTTTGCAAGTACAACCTCCGCCGTTTCGAGGGCACGGAAGATGCCATCTCAGCAGATTCATGGCTTAAGGATATTGAGGCTATTTTGACCATGGCTAAGGTACCGGCAGAAGAACGTATGGATCAAGTGAAGTTGCTACTTCAGGATCTCGCACGTGATTGGTGGGAATCAGAGGAAGTAGGTATCAGACGTCCCGTTGTTTGGGATGATTTCACAACAAGATTCAAGACGAAGTACTATAGAGGTGTGGCGCAATTTGAGCTACAACAGAAGTTTATCAACCTCAAGCAGGCCGGCAAGACGGTAGATGCTTATGCAGCGGAGTTCTGCAGATTGAGTAGGTTTGCCCCAGAAATGGTAGCGACGGAGAGCCAGAGGGCTATAAGATTTCAGCAAGGGTTTCATCTTGAACTCTTGCAATTGATAGAAGGGCACAATTATCAGACTTTTGATGAAGTGTTTACGGCAACTCGAAGGCATGAGATCACCATTCAGAGGATAGCAGCAAGGACTGGGGGTCAAAAGAGATCCCACAGTCAGATTGAAGGAGGAGGGGGAGTAGCGCCCTGAACAACAGTACCATCCATTGGCATTCGTATTCACGATGTAGCAATGCGAGGGCCAGCACCACCACCAAGGCAGTAGCAGCATCAGCAACAGAGGAAGAACCAGCAACTCCCAGCGTGCTGTACTTATTATGGAAAGATAGGGCACACTAGAGATGTGTGTCGGGCATTGAACGGACTGTGTTTGATATGTGGAAATCCAGATCATCGGATTACCACCTGTCCCATGAATTCGAGGTCAGGAGGACCAGTGCAGCAGTTTCCTGCTCTGCCAGCACCAGGGGCAGGACAGTATCGAGGACCAGCAGTGGCAGTGAGACCATTGGCCTAGCGTCCGTTGATGCCACAGGCTCAGATGTTTCGGCAGCAGGGACCGGCGATGCAGCAACACCAGCATAGACCACCCCAGCATCATCAAGGCAGGAGCCAGCAGCAGCACCAGGCTAGGCTACAGCATGGGAACCAGCAAGGAGGTCGAGGACAGACATTCACTCTGTCCTTGGAAGAGGCATTAGCATCGGGAGATGTTGTGGCAGGTAACATTCTCGTCGCCTTATATCCCGCAGTCGTATTGTTTGATTCGGGAGCATCACATTCATTTATATCTGCACAATTTACGATACGGCTAGGAATGGAGTTCGAGGCATTGCCAGGGAGGTTGAATATACTCACTAGCAATGGGCTCGTAGGAGTTAGTAGAGTTATTCTAGCGTGTAGCGTTATAGTTTGCGGGCATTCCTTATCCGCCCAGTTAATAGAATTTCCCGTTGGAAATTTCGACGTTATCTTAGGCATGGACTGGCTGAAAGACAGTCATGCGACAATAGATTATCGTAGTGGGAGTGTATCTTTTGATATTCCAGACATGAAGAGATTCACCTTAGTCAGATCAGAGGCAACTCAGCAAGAGCAGGGAGTAATAACGACAATGGAAGAAGTTCAGGTTCCGAAGGTAGTTGAAGAATTTCTAGACGTATTTCCCGAAGAACTTCCCGGTCTACCACCGGTTAGAGATATTGAGTTCAGTATAGAATTGGCACCTGGAACTAAACCGATATCAGATCGAGTTTACAGAATGGCAGATTCAGAACAAGTCAAGATATATCAGCACATAGAGGAACTGAAGGAGAAGACGTTTATCCAAGCTAGCATATCGCCATGGGCAGCACCAGCGGTACTTTTGGGGAAGAAGGATGGATCATCCAGATTGTGTATTGACTACAGGAAGCTTAACGCGACAACAGTAAAGAACAAGTACCCACTACCAAGGATCGACGACTTGTTTGATCAGTTGAGCAGGGCTAGAGTTTTCTCCAAGATAGATCTTCGGTCAGGCTATCATCAAGTGAGGGTTCGGAAGGAGGACATTCCCAAGACAGCATTCAGGTCGAAGTATGAGCATTATGAATTTTTAGTAATGTCGTTTGGTTTGACCAATGCTCCAGCAATATTTATGGATTTGATGAACCGCATCTTTATGCCATACTTAGATCAGTTTGTCGTTGTATTTCTTGACGACATTCTCGTATACTCTGCTAGTGAAAAGGAGCATGAAGACCACCTCAGGAAAGTGTTACAGGTTCTGAGGGAGAACCAGTTGTATGCCAAGCTCAGTATGTGTGAGTTCTGGACGAATTATATTTTATTTTTGGGTCACATCATATCAGGAGCTGGAGTAGCAGTGGATCCCAAGAAGGTAGAAGCAGTAGAGAGTTGGCCAGTACCCAAGACCGTGGCTGATGTACGGAGTTTCTTGGGATTGGCAGGATATTACAGAAGGTTTGTATTAGATTTTACAAGACTTTCTGCACCCATGACCCGCTTGACACAGAAGGATGTGCCATTCGTTTGGTCGCTAGAATGTCAGGCATCATTTGAGACCTTTAAGCAGAAGTTGGTATCAGCACCTATTCTTACATTGCCAGTTGGACCCGGAGGTTTTACAGTCTATTGTGATGCGTCAGGTAAAGGATTTGGATGTGTCCTCATGCAGCACGAGAAGGTGATAGCATATGCATCTAGGCAGCTTCGGGACCACGAGAAGAATTACCCAACTCATGATTTGGAGTTGGCGGTAGTAGTATTCGCTTTAAAGCTATGGAGGCATTACTTATATGGTGATCGAGTTGACATGTACATAAACCGTAAAAGTCTGAAGTACATCTTTACTCAGAAGGAGCTGAACATGAGGCAGAGAAGATGGTTAGAACTAATCAAGGATTACGACGTTGAGCTTCAGTATCATCCAGGCAAGGCTAATGTGGTAGCAGACGCTCTCAGCAGAAGAGACGACGCATTTATGTTGGCAACACAGAAGCACATTTTAGAAGACCTTCAGGAGATGGGCATAGAAGTTATACTTCCTAGTGATGTAGAAATTCTGGCAAGTCTACAAGTCCAATCTGACTTGGTAGATAGGATCAAGGCAGCTCAGGCACAGGCCCCAAGGATTCAGAAGCTTAGGGCAGAGTGTGAGTCGGGGCTCAGGAAGGAGATGGAAATCCATGAAGATGGTACACTTAGGTTTGGATCACATCTATGTGTGCCCAGCGGAGATATGAAACCCAATTTTCGTAAGTAAATTAATATTAATGTTATAATATTTATTGCTATTATTATTAGTATTATTTTTGAGTGTTAAAATCAATTTCGAAAATTAAAACATGATTTTTGGGTGCTGACCCAGACCCGAGCCCGGACCCGACTCCCGAACCCAGACCCAACCTTATTCTTTTAAAATTCCGAGCTGTCTTTAAAAAAATAAAAAAAATATTTTTAGACACTTTGGAGCTGGTCCAATTTGGACCAGATCCTTAACCAACCCCTCAACCCACGTTCAAACCCACCTCCTCACTTTGCTCCCCAAATCACTCACGTTCACTCACTACTCTCCCACTCCCCCTCTTATTACTCCACACTTTTTCACTCAGAACTCATCTTTCTCTCTACTTCTCACAAGAGAACACCCACACCACTCCCATCATCATCTTCCCCTCTACTCCACCAGAGAGCAAAAAACCCATCTCTACTTAATCTCTCCCCTCACAAATTTCCTTCAACCCCACTCCCCTCCAGAGCGAGCACCCGAGCTCTCCGAGCACCCGGCCAACCGCACCCCTTTCGGCCTCCTCCCCGACGCCCTGAGGCCGCGCCCCAGCCCGCTCCCCCGCAGCCGCTCCGGCGTTCCCCGCCGCCCGGCGCACCTCCGGCCCGACCCCCTTCGCCCGCGCCCCTTTCCAGCACCCTCGGCGTCCCTCCAGCCGTTGGCCGTCGCCCCCAGCACCCCGGCGACCTCCCCGGACCCCGATCTAGCGCAACTCCCGCTGTTTCCGTGCCCGGCCAGCACCCCAGCGCTGACCCCGAGGCTGTCTGCTGTTCTGGACAGCGTTCTTCGCTGGATTTTCAACCCCGATCTGTGGATTGCGCGTCCCGAGTCCGAGGCAACCCTTCGGATTTCATCTTTCTGGGTAATTCCTGGTTAATCACAGTAGTTCGTCCCTCCCCAGTGTCGATGATGAGTTGGTCCACGAATTCCCTTTGGGGAAATTTGATTTTTGGGGTGAACGTCGTTTCTGGGATTTTCCGAGGAACGACGGAAAGTTGCTGTTGATTGGATTTCCTTATTTCCGAAACTTTCGGAAATGGTTTTCTTAATATTTTAGCTTTCGGATATTTTCGGTATTGTGCTGTGATGTTTTGGTTGGATTCGGACTCCCGAATTCGTTTCGGGTCATTCCGAATTAATATTTGGGAATGTTGTGGTTATTTTTATGAGTATATATTTTGGGATTCCCTGGTTTGGGATTTGCAGGAAAAGATTGGCATATTTCCCAGTTTTTGGGTTGACCAAAAATAGAGAAAATGCTGTCGGATTTTTTCGTAAATTTAATTATATTTTAAAAATGATTTTTAAAATGGATTTCGGAAATATATTAAATATTTTGGATTTTGGGCGATGACCGTATCGGTCAATGGGCCCGGCTAAGTGCAAACGAAATCGGCTTCGCCCGGACGTTGAGGCATTAGCCTAGTTGACGATTGGACCATATCTGAGACTCATCAAATATTTATATTTAACTTATTTTATTATTACTATTTATTTATTTATAATTAATTATTGGAAGTTTAGAACTAACGACCATTTCTCTCTTATTTCAATTTATGTAAATAAATTGTAATGGGCATAAGCCCAGCTGGTTGTTGGCTCTGTAACTTGTAAATTGGTAGTGTAGGATTTTGGTTATTTGCTAATTTTGCGAGCTTTTGTAGCATACGCATAAATCTGATAATAGTTATTTTTATATAAAAAATTAAAAAGTTTTTCTCACATAATCTACAAGTTTTAATATTAACAAACGATCATGTATTTCTCACTAAAATAAGAAATTTAGTTTTATATTTATAGTTACTAAAATACAAAGTTTTAATCAATTAAATTAGTATCGACGAGTTTTCCAAAATACAAAGTTTAAAACGATCTTTCCCTCGTTATTAATTCAACGCGCCAATAATCGTGTTTTTGTTCGTGTTTATTAATAAAGAATTAAAATGGATTAGGACACATTTAGAGATTTCAACTAGCGTAGCTAGATTGGTAACCCTGGTTTCTGAGTCAATTTCTCGAATGTAGGAATTCAAGGACGATCCAAAATTCCCATCTCGAAGTCTTTATCCTCTCCAGTCCAGTCTATTTTGAGGCAAGTATAGTTTGTGTTAGTTTTACAGTTATTTTAATAATCGCTTTACTGCAAGTTTAAACCACGATGCAAACACGAAACTCTCCCTGAGAGTACTGACTGCAACTACTGTAACTGATTGGGGACTGGGGGAATAGAGTAATGTTTATGACCACATCCAACTGTAACTTAGAACTGTATTAGCTTACCCCTCACACACACGGGGATAAGCTGAATCGTATCAATAGGATACAATTGTACATCCCAAGCCGGTCATATTCATTGCCTATTCAAATCACACTATTTTACTGCTAGAAAACTGTTCATTTATAAACTGTTTAAAAGTGCATGATTCTATTATTTATTTTAACTGTTTAAATTAGCATGAATTGTACTTTGCTCCCTCCTGACTGGAGATACATTTTTAGGAAACATTGAGGATGCTGAGCTGTTATACAGCAGTTACTACGACCCTGTTCTGTAACCTGTAGTGCTGCCAGAGTCTCCATTGGAGGACGTTGGGACTGAGGCCGATGAGCCGGCTGATTAGATAGCTTTTCTTTTTTTCAGCTTTGTTGTTTATTTAAAACTCTGTTATTTGAATTCAATATTTATTTCAGTACATTTAAATTCCAGTTGTATTTATTTCAAGAGTTTAATAAAGTTTCATTTTTCCGAATTTGAGTTGTGACAAATATAGATGTTGTTGTATGGTTACCTGCTAATGGAACAGCTTACTGCCGCCGTCTCAACAACGGTGCAGGCTGGGCATGATCCGGTTCGACCCAATTATTTGGGATTAGGTCGTGACATGTTTTTAGTGGTGGCCCATGCAGGTCCAATACAACAACTTAGGAAAACATACCTAGAAACAATTAGAACACTAGAACATTGATTTGTCACAACATAGGTCCAAATTATATATAAATAAATATTTTTGTTTGATTATAGACTGGTAGGATACCTTGCTTATGTTTGTACCCTAAACCTTCCAGATTATGACCAAGGAAAAGACCACCCCTGCTGGCGATGAGGTGTCATCATCTGAACACACCCCATCTCCCCCAGCACGTCCAGACCCTTCACCGTTGCAGCTGACCGACCGTCTCCATCAATCTCCAGCACTCCGCGGCGCTTACGCCACTACTTCTCAAGCGACGAACCCTACACTTCCCCGGGCTGAGCCACAGATCCCTGCGGTAGTGTCCGCACCAGCTGCCCCAACAGTGCTCGTAGATCCCACTGATCTAGTGGGCATGCTACATGGAGTGCTCGAAGCCCAGAGAGCCCAAGCAGAAGCTCATCGAGAACAGACTACAGCCCAAGCTGCAGCCCATCGCGAGCAGACCGCGATCATGAGAGAAGGCATGGAGAATGCCCAGAATGTGGCTATGGCTGCCCTCGAAAGAGGAGGAACTACTTCATCGGAGCCACGACCTGCCAAGGTAAACATAATTCAGGAGTTAGGATTTATATCATTAAGGCCATTCTTTTGATTAGAGGCGTATAATTACATGAAGGCCGGAGATATAGAAAGCTTTAAGAAGCATGGCCCTCGACCTTTCAAAGGAACCGAGGGTATCATCTACGCCGATGAATGGCTAGACAGCATGGAGCGTCTCTTGAGCGTCGCTCGACTCCCAGAGGACCTCAAGACTGAAGCAGTGGGACTCCAGCTACAAGATATGGCGAGCACCTGGTATCGGAATGAACCCCGACTCCAGGACAAGCAGCTCGACTGGGACACCTTCAAGAGGCTGTTCCGCAGGAAGTTCTTCCCAACATCAGAGATGCGGGAGATGGAAAGGCAATTCCAGGACCTGAAGCAAGGGAATATGACTGTCAGTGAGTATGCGGTAGAGTTCGGCCGACTTAGCCGCTTTGCCCAGAACCTGGTTACTGACCCCAAGGATCGTGCTGAACGATTCAGGTATGGATTAAGAGAAGAGATTTGCACCCCTGTGATCGCAGGTGGCGCCAAGACATATGAGAGGATCCTGATACGAGCTCAGGACGTGGAGAAGAGCCAGGCTCCTCGATCCAAGAGGGAGTATCCTGGAACTAACAACTTCCAGGGTAACCAGAAGAGGCCCAACAACAACAACAACAGGCCTTCGTACCACCAGCAGCAGCACCATCAGGCAAGGACAAATGACAGAGCGCCTCAGAAGCAGATCCCTGTCTGTGATTTTTGCAAGAGGCCAGGACATCAGTCGAACATATGCAGAAAGAAGCTAGGATACTGCCTAGTCTGTGGGTCTGCCACCCACCAAGTAAAGGACTGTCCCTCGTCAGTCCACCGAACTGGAGCAAATCAGCAAAGAGCTCCCCTACCCACTCAGCAACAACGGTTCGGACAGCACCAGCAAAAGACCGGGCGAGCTTTTGCCCTAGCAGCGGATGAACAGGAACCAGAGCAGGAACCCACCGCTGATGTCATCACAGGTTCCATTTATGTGTTTTCACATCCTGCTCTAGCATTATTTGATTCGGGTTCATCACATAGTTTCATATCATCAGAGTTTATTTCTGCACACCACCTAGATACGGGACTTAGTAAGGTGATTAGTAGAGTTATGACTGGTGGTGGACCCATACCCATCACCGAGGCTTGCAACTGTCCCATCACTATCTCAGGCCATCAATTTTTAACACCCTTACTAGTGATGCCCCTGCCCAACTATGATGTAGTCCTAGGGATGGACTGGTTAAGTGAACAGCATGCGCTGATAGATTGTCACCGAGGATGTGTCATCTTCAGCCCACCAGGAGAACCGGAGTTTGAAATCTCTCGAGCTCTGGAGGACATAAAGAGTGTTACCTACTCTTCAATCACCGAAGAACCCGGGCCTCCTCACCCTATCATAGCGGAATTCATGGACGTCTTTTCAGATAGTCTTCCAGGATTGCCGCCAGATCGAGGTGTGGAATTCACCATCGATCTAGTACCCGGCTCTTCCCCTATTTCTCGGGGATGCTACAGAGTCAACCCCAAGGAGACAAAGGAGATAAAGGATCAGATCGACGAGCTGAAGGCACAAGGATTTATCAGAGACGGGGCTTCACCCTGGGGAGCACCAGTATTGTTCGTGCCCAAGAAGGATGGAACCGTACGGATGTACATTGACTACCGAGCGCTGAACAACATCACCATCAAGAACAAGTACCCCCTGCCCCGGATCGACGACCTGTTTGATCAACTGAGCGGAGCCAAGGTATTTTCAAAGATAGATCTCAGATCAGGCTACCATCAAATCAAGGTCAGGAAGGAGGATATCCCGAAAACGGCATTCAACACCAAGTATGGACAATTTGAATTCTTGGTCATGCCGTTCGGACTGACAAATGCTCCTGCGGTATTCATGAACCTCATGAATAAGATTTTCCATGAATATCTGGATCAGTTTGTTGTTGTCTTTATCGAAGATATACTGATCTACTCGAAGACTGAGGAAGAGCATGAAGAGCACCTGAGGAAAGTGCTGAGTACCTTGAGGAAAGAGAAGCTCTATGGTAAGCTATCCAAATGCGAATTCTTTTTAGACAATGTGGAATTTTTGGGCCATGTTGTCACAGGAAAAAGAATTTCGGTGGATCCAAAAAAGATAGCTGCTATTGAGAAGTGGACTGCACCAAGCTCGGTTACAGAGATCAGAAGCTTTTTGGATTTAGCTGGCTACTACCAGAAGTTTGTGAAGGATTTCTCCAAGATTGCTGAACCAATGACGAAGCTTACCAGGAAGAACGAGGAATTCATTTGGTCGGAAGCTTGCCGGTCAGCTTTTGAGGAACTGAAGAAGAGGCTTACAACAGCACCGATACTTGCGCTACCCGCAGGTACCGGCGGTTTCTCAATCTATAGTGATGCTTCCGGTAAGGGACTGGGCTGCGTTCTTCAACAACACGGGAAAGTAATTGCTTATGCATCTAGGCAATTACGGACTCATGAGAAGAACTATCCCACACATGACTTGGAGCTTGCAGCGGTGATATTTGCTTTGAAGCTATGGAAGCACTACCTGTATGGAGAGAGAGTGAAAATATTTACAGACCACAAAAGTCTAAAATATGTTTTCACTCAGAAGGAGCTGAACATGAGACAGAGGCGATGGCTGGAGCTGATGAAGGATTTTGACATCAACCTGTAATATCTTCCGGGTAAGGCTAATGTTGTTGCAGATGCACTTAGTCGATACCCGATGGCAATGTTCTTGACCAAGGAGCGTCATTTGCTGGAGGACATAGAGAAGCTTGGATTGGAAATTGTACTGCCCGAGGAGGAGATGAAGAAACTTGGAAGAGAAGCCATCGTACCAGGAGATGAATCATCATTGATGCAGTTGCAAGTGTCACGTCCCGCTCCAGTAGGAGCGATCGTCCTCGCTAAGGTGTGATGCCGCACGGGCCTAGGTTGCGCCCGTGCAAGGCCAAGTCCAGATACGGCCGATTTAGCTTGGCTACAGAGTCGCACAGAGTGTCCCCATTGCAGCGGAAAGTATATCAACACAAGTAGAAGCAAATTAGAACTCTTTAATGATATTCACGAAGGTTACAAGCGGCGCTAGGCCGATATTACAAATCGCTCAATCTCTCTCTCTGAAACATAAAAGGCGTGCCAAGTGGCTTACAAGATGGAATGATACATGGCGATGTTCCAATACATTATGTCCTGTATATGGTGCTCCAGCTCCTTGCAACGCTCCAAGGCTCGAGAGATAGCTCCGCGCCTTAGCACGTTCGAGGAAAGCTCCGCACCCGACGACGTTTCCTGCTTCCTGCAAGCAAATTGTGGGGTTATCAGTACATTGTTATGCACTGGTGGGGAGGCTAGCTCGCCCACAATACTATCATTACCAAACACGTTCCATTTACTTTTGTGCAACATTTATCATTTATTGTCTTTCTAATCTTGCCTTAGGATCAGTTTCATGGCATATTTCATGACCTATCTCGTGTTGCCGAATTCAAGTGTGTGCATGGAAATGAATGCACGACTTACCCATACTTACCGTCCGGCCTTCCCTATCCAAAGTAAACCAAGTTAGTCAACAATTCAATATGAACTTTTCTATGTCAAGTGCGTGTCCCTGCCTCGAATTCTAGCCTGTCGTAGGCACGTTATCTACACTTGCAGCTATTTCTCATTTTCATTTGGTGTGTCACATTTCAAACATATTCATAAGGCACTTCATTTTGTTAACTTAGACTACTTTGATTTCAATGCAAGGACTTGCACGTGGATCACCACCAGCAAAGCCCACTTAACTCTATATGCATCGGTCGCTGGCACCACAAGCCATTTTGGACATCCAAGCCGTGGTATTTCTCAACTAGCATAGGGTGAGGACTGGCACACACCCCGATAGTCTCTTGAAATACTCCTGCACTTACGTCCCCCGGGTGGCCGAGTCCGCACCTAGGCAGCCCGTAAGCCATGACTTTGATCCCGCCTAGGTCGGCATATCCCCTCTTTGATCATGCCGCGAAATCCCTTTTCCTTTACGGACACAGCATACTCCACCCCTCGCTCGTGCCGTTTGTCTACGACCATTTCGTATTATTATCATCATAGGCTAACCCTTAGCCGCAATGCGTTATCGACCAGGTTGGCGTCCGTGCAGTGCGGGTAGCGAGCCCCGATGCACGTGCCCGTCACACCTGTCGCTAACCATTTCTTTCCTCTCTTATCTTTCATTCATTCTTTCTTGTCTTTGTTTTACTTGTCTGTTTGTTCATCGATTCATTCACGTATTCATTCTTTCATTCGTTGATTCATTCATTCACTTATTCGTTCATTCATTCATTTATACATTTTGTAACTCCCCGTGCGGGAGTTGCCTTGGCGACCCATCGGTCCCATAGCCTTTCAATGTTGCTAAGCTCTACTCGGTACGACTATGTTGATAGTCTTCCCGTTTCATTGTTGTAAACCATTCATTGTTTTATTGTTGAACGCATCAGAGACGTAAACGTAAGCTTGTGCCTTAGCACGAGCGTGGAGCGCGGTGCGAGAGTTCTCGTACATTTTCTATGTTCCTTTCCATATTCTATACAAGCATACAAGATGGGATTAATCCCTTAGCTAGGTGCGTTGGGTCATTTATTAGCATGCGCGGTGTTATCGCCTAGCGATTTCAGTGATAGTGTCCGTATTATTATGTGTCTAGGCTAAGCAGAGACGGGTTCATCGGAGCCACCCACCTTAGCGATGTTCGCATCGGTCGAGCGATACTCCGAGCACGCCTTTGAAAGTCTAAGTCTGGATTCATCTTTGACGGCCAATGTAAGTCTTGCATCGATTTTTCATCAGGTCGATGCCAACTCTTCGGGTCGACGGCTCGTTTGAGTCGTTGAACTTGCCGTTTGAATCGGCGTTTCGCTAGGGCAAAGCGGGGCACTACATAATACACCACTCAAAACAAGTCTCGTCCTCGAGACTTCCTGAGTGCAAGTCATCCTACCATTCCTTAACTCGCGTCGTCATGTTTCTTAGACAATTCTATCGAACGGCTCTATCGTTCGATGGCATCGAACCATACTCGATACCTTTCTAAGTTCCGTGTCGCGTACGTTTGGTCAATTTTATTGAATGACTTTTTATTCATCTTAGAGTTGACGGCTCTTATTCAATTCAAGTGTTTCTTCGATCTCGTTGCTACTTCGACGTACCATGGACTGAAACGGTCGCACGAGGTGCGTTGTATTTTATCAAACTCGAGAGTCGTAGGCTGAGGCAAACTCACTCACTCATTCATGCGCATCTCAACACCCACTTGCAGCTGCATTCGAGTTCATTATATCGCTGAGTTTGGATCGTACACGCGTTCAAGGCGTCCCTCGAATACGTATATTTCAACCAAGCTTAGCGACTAGCGAAGTCGGACAAGCTACTCGTGATAGTTTCGATTTGCCAACGTTTTGCTAACTTCGATTTAAAACCGAACTCGCGTGCATCTCGCTATCGTTTATCTCGGTCATCGAGATTATTCGATTCGCTTCTCAAGCGCTCTAGTCAATGAAATCAATACGATTTCTTCTTAGCGGGGTCGACCAAGTCTAAATAATTCCCGTCCGATTTCAAGATCAAGTATCGCACTATCACCGAGTACGTCTTCCAATCAATGATTCAATTTGTTATCCCAACTTTTACTTGTGCATCATCCATTCCTATCATTCACTTTGTTTAGAGCCAATCTCATCGTCGTTCACGCACACTCCCAGTTCCCCGTCCTACTCTAAGTCTTGTTGCCACAAGTCTATCGTCCGTCCGGACGATATTGTAAGGTCAATCGCACAAGTTCAATCACTCGGCATAGGGTCGTCCGCCTATCCGCTAGGTCCTCTCACAGGGTCATAGTTACAAGTCAAATATTGCTCATCGTGCAAGATCGTTGCACGACGCTCACCCCAAATCCTATGGTCAAACCATTTGTTCGTTTGCACGGGAGTGTCTACCCAAGCTCGCGTCACTCAGATTTCTAAACATCGAGCATGATCACCTAATCTGCATCAAGACTTACGTTGCACATATTCAATTCCGTTCAATCACCAGTTCTAACCAATTCATGTATTCGATCACGAGGTCATCCAGCTCGACAATACATTGTGCCCCAATCTCACGTGAGTCCGATTATCCACGGCGGTTCATGAATCACCATGCAACGCTCCCGTGGAATAATCATTCTCATCGGGGCATAACTCTTGTTTGAGTTTTAGACTAACCCATTTTTGATACGCGGATTGGACCTACTCAATCCTCAAGTTCAATGTTTCAAGCACATAAATTCATTCTCGAGTCTACCTTCGCGTCAAACCACAAGTCGAAGCAATCAGATTGCCACACCATCCAGTTCAATCACTCCCGCTGTATGAATCACCATATCAGCGCTCACGCGGAGTGATCGTCATAATCCGACGCAACGCATGTGCGAGGCTGGAGTTGCGCTCGCATAAGACAAGAACGTCAACGTTGTGGTTGTCAACGAAGCAAATCCAAGCATTCATATTTTCATCCAAGCCAAATCAATTTGATAGTCTAACCGTCATGCGTTCAACTAGAAAATCCTCGAGCCAAGTCTATCCTTTCCTCGACACATTTTTAACATTTCAAGTATAGCGTCCAACGGAATAATGACATTTGCACGACCGTCATTCGCCGAGTCAGAGTGCCCCCGAGTTATCGCATATCGATCTTTGATACGTCTCAATACCATCGACGATATGTGTAACCTGACGATCTTCCTTTGTAACCAATTTCGAGTTGTACGACTGATGCTATTGTCCGAGTTGGATATTCCACAATTTCCTCGATATTTAAAATCAAGTTCTACTGCTATTCCCCAAGCTAGTTTCAAGATCGTTGTTCAAACTCAAGTCACAATTCATTTGAATCAATCCGAAATCGTACGCGCGATCCTCTAAGTTTCCTCGATCAAGACCATTCATTTTTATTCATCATTTCGAATCATTTTCTAACTCGCGTTGCTCATTCACAAGTTGTCCGAACGACATCTCGTTCGGGACACACGAAGTCACGATCAACTAAGCGTGACGCGTTCTAGGGCTCTGCGCGATCGCATCGCCTCGCCGACATACTCGTTCTATCCATAAATCCTTCAGTCTCGCTCGAACAATTTCTATAACGTCAATACACCACTCAGGGTTCGAGCCACTCGACTAGTCGTCGTCACTCATTCTTATTCTTCTCTGAACCTATCACATACACCACTCGGATTCAAGTCATACGATCTAGTCCTCAATTACGTTCGCGTCATGCGCTAAGACTTCCTTCAGATTCGTTTGACGAATCTCTAGCGTAATCGCTCACGTCGCCTCGACGTACTAAGTACGTTCGTACTAATCCTCAAAGTCTGAGCCAATCCTTCCGAGTACGCCTAAGCGTTAACCTGATAGCGTTCCTATCGATAGACACTCACAGTGTATCTCCGTTCTCGATCGAGCGATACTTGATATCGCTCGCAACCCGATTGCACCCAAGGTCGAGGTGCGCGACACGCGGACTAAGTTGTGCCGCATAACCATCCCGTGCGGACTATATTCAAGTTTTCACGCTCACTTGCTAATGTCGACGTAGGACTAATTGGGCATGCACGCGACTTGCTAACTTAGCATGTGTTCTCTATCGAGTCATGTTTAACATCGTTCAGACTCTCTATTCGATCGCTTCGTAATTTGCACTACGCATTCACAATTCGTTCGAATAATATCTCGTTTGCTATTGTCATCGTAAAGTTATTCAAGCGCGTCTTACGTTTTGCTAACTCTTAGCATCGGTTCCTTCCAACTCAAGTACGTCGTGGTTCGGCACAAAGGCCTTCGCCTATCGATCCCGTCCAACTGAGTACTCGTACGAGCTTTTGAAAATATTAGACTTATTGTATGGAATATCCCAAGGCACAACGAGAGAGAGCATACACTTCTTTTGTTTCCAACCGAGCTTTCAAAACTGAGAAAATTAACATGAAGTCCAAGGACGTAAAGCCGTGCTCTGATACCAATATGTCACGCCCCGCTCCCGTAGGAGCAATCCTCCTCGCTAAGGCGTGATGCCGCACGGGCCTAGGTTGCGCCCGTACAAGGCCAAGTCCAGATACGGCCAATTTAGCTAGGCTACAGAGTCGCACAGAGTGTCCCCATTGCAGCGGAAAGTATATCAACATAAGTAGAAGCAAATTCGAACTCTTTATTGATATTCACGAAGGTTACAAGCGGCGCTAGGCCGATATTACAAATCGCTCAAGCTCTCTCTCTGAAACATAAAAGGCGTGTCAAGTGGCTTACAAGATGGAATGATACATGGTGATGTTCCAATACATTATGTCCTGTATATGGTGCTCCAGCTCCTTGCAACGCTCCAAGGCTCGAGAGATAGCTCCGCGCCTTAGCACGTTCGAGGAAAGCTCCGCACTCGACGACGTTTTCTGCTTCCTGCAAGCAAACTGTGGGGTTATCAGTACATTGTTATGCACTGGTGGGGAGGCTAGCTCGCCCATAATGCTATCATTACCAAACACGTTCCATTTACTTTTGTGCAACATCTATCATTCATTGTCTTTCTAATATTGCCTTAGGATCAGTTTCATGGCATATTTCATGACCTATCTCGTTTGCCGAATTCAAGTGTGTGCATGGAAATGAATGCACGACTTACCCATACTTACCGTCCGGCCTTCCCTGTCCAAAGTAAACCAAGTTAGTCAACAATTCAATATGAACTTTTCTATGTCAAGTGCGTGTCCCTGCCTCGGATTCTAGCCTGTCGTAGGCACGTTATCTACACTTGCAACTATTTCTCATTTTCATTTGGTGTGTCACATTTCAAACATATTCATAAGGCACTTCATTTTGTTAACTTAGACTACTTTGATTTCAATGCAAGGACTTGCACGTGGATCGCCACCAGCAAAGCCCACTTAACTCTATATGCACCGGTCGCTGGCACCACAAGCCATTTTGGACATCCAAGCCGTGGTATTTCTCAACTAGCATAGGGTGAGGACTGGCACACACCCCGATAGTCTCTTGAAATACTCCTGCACTTACGTCCCCCGGGTGGCCGAGTTCGCACCCAGGCAACCCGTAAGCCATGACTTTGATCCCGCCTAGGCCGGCATATCCCTCCTTTGATCATGCCGCGAAATCCCTTTTCCTTTACGGACACAGCATACGCCACCCCTCGCTCGTGCCGTTTGTCCATGACTATTTCGTATTATTATCGTCATAGGCTAACCCTTAGCCGTAATGCGTTATCGACCAGGTTGGCGTCCGTGCAGCACGGGTAGCGAGCCCCGATGCACGTGCCCGTCACGCCTGTCGCTAACCATTTCTTTCCTCTCTTATCTTTCATTCATTCTTTCTTTTCATTGTTTCACTTGTCTGTTTGTTCATCGATTCATTCACGTATTCATTCTTTCATTCGTTGATTCATTCATTCACTTATTCGTTCATTCATTCATTTATACATTTTGCAACTCCCCGTGCGGGAGTCGCCTTGGCGACCCATCGGTCCCATAGCCTTTCAATGTTGCTAAGCTCTACTCGGAACGACTATGTTGATAGTCTTCCCGTTTTATTGTTGTAAACCATTCATTGTTTTATTGTTGAACGCATCAGAGACGTAAACGTAAGCTTATGCCTTAGCACGAGCGTGGAGCGCGGTGCGAGAGTTCTCGTACATTTTCTATGTTCCTTTCCATATTCTATACAAGCATACAAGATGGGATTAATCCCTTAGCTAGGTGCGTTGGGTCATTTATTAGCATGCGCGGTGTTATCGCCTAGCGATTTCAGTGATAGTGTCCGTATTATTATGTGTCTAGGCTAAGCAGAGACGGGTTCATCGGAGCCACCCACCTTAGCGATGTTCGCATCGGCCGAGCGATACTCCGAGCGCGCCTTTGAAAGTCTAAGTCTGGATTCATCTTTGACGGCCAATGTAAGTCTTGCATCGATTCTTCATCAGGTCGATGCCAACTCTTCGGGTCGACGGCTCGTTTGAGTCGTTGAACTTGCCGTTTGAATCGGCATTTTGCTAGGGCAAAGCGGGGCACTACAGCAAGTGCGTTCGAGTCTGATGGACAGAGTCAAGGAGGCACAATTCTAAGACGAGACGCTTTGCAAACTCAGAGATCAGGTGCTGTCAGGAACACTTGAAGGATTCTCAATCGCCAGCGACGGAGCACTGAAGAATGGTACGAGGCTTTGCGTACCAACTGGCGAACTGAGGAACGAGCTGATGCAAGAAGCGCACCAGTCGCAGTATTCCATACATCCAGGAGCCTACAAAATGTACCGGGATATGCGAACTATAGTGTGGTGGTACGGAATGAAGAAGGATGTATCCAGGTATGTGGCTAGATGTTTAATTTGTCAGCAAGTTAAAGCTAGCAGACAGAGACCAGCAGTATTATTACAGCCGCTTGACATTTCGGAGTAGAAATGGGAGCACATAACGATGGATTTTGTATCGGGACTGCCTCGATCCCAAGGAGAGAAGGATGCCATTTGGGTTATCGTGGACCGATTGACGAAGTCAGCTCACTTTATCACCTTCAAGGTTGGTCTATCCACCGAGAAGTTGGCAGTACTGTACATGCGGCACATCTACCGGATTTATGGAGTTCCGGTAAGTATCGTATCTGACAGAGATACTAGATTTACCTCTCACTTTTGGAAGAGTTTACATGACATCTTGGGAACCCAACTGAAGTTCAGCACCGCCTACCACCCTCAGACTGACGGGCAATCAGAGAGAACAATCCAGACGCTAGAAGACATGCTGAGATCCTACGTCCTGGAATTTAGAGGGTCTTGGGAAGACCATTTGCACTTGGTGGAGTTCTCTTACAACAACAGCTACCAAGCTAGCATCGGTATGACACCGTTCGAGGCACTCTATGGACGTCGTTGCCGCACTCCACTTGCTTGGGACGACGTCGGGGAACGAGTGTTGCTTGGACCCGAGATGGTGACCGAAGCAGCAGAGAAGGTGAGAATGATCAGAGACAAGCTCAGGATTGTCCAGGACAGACAGAAGCATTGGGCTGATAGTAGCAGACGACCTCTGGAGTTTGAAGAAGGCGACAGTGTGTTTGTGAAGATCTCTTCTACCAGAGGAACCATCCGTTTCGGCAGAGCAGGAAAGTTAAGCCCCAGGTATATTGGTCCATTTGAAGTACTTAACAGGATTGGAAAAGTAGATTATCGGGTGGCTCTACCCCCAAGTCTCGAAGGCGTCCACAACGTCTTCCCCGTTTCGCAGCTGAGACGCTATATCCCGGACCCGAGCCATATCTTGGACCACTCGGAGAAGCCAGTAGAAATTTTGGACAGAGGCGAGAAGAGAACCAGGAACTCTGTGACGCCGATAGTCAGAGTTATGTGGCGGCACAACTCACCAGGCGAGCCGACCTGGGAGCGAAAAGACCAAATGCGGGAGCAGTACCCGTACCTGTTTGAGACTTGAGGTAACCCCTGACCCTGACTTTAATTTCGAGGACAAAATTTTCTAAGGAGGGAAGATTGTGAAACCCAATTTTCGTAAGTAAATTAATATTAATGTTATAATATTTATTGCTATTATTATTAGTATTATTTTTGAGTGTTAAAATCAATTTCAAAAATTAAAACATAATTTTTGGGGGCTGACCCAGACCCGAGCCCGGACCCGACTCCCGAACCCAGACCCAACCATATTCTTTTGAAATTTCGAGCTCTCTTTAAAAAAATAAAAAAAAATATTTTTAGACACTTTGGAGCTGGTCCAATTTGGACCAGATCCTTAACCAACCCCTCAACCCACGTTCAAACCCACCTCCTCACTTTGCTCCCCAAATCACTCACGTTCACTCACTACTCTCCCACTCCCCCTCTTATTACCCCACACTTTTTCACTCAGAACTCATCTTTCTCTCTACTTTTCACAAGAGAACACCCACACCACTCCCATCATCATCTTTCCCTCTACTCCACCAGAGAGCAAAAAACCCATCTCTACTTAATCTCTCCCCTCACAAATTTCCCTCAACCCCACTCCCCTCCAGAGCGAGCACCCGAGCTCTCCGAGCACCCGGCCAACCGCGCCCCTTTCGGCCTTCTCCCCGACGCCCTGAGGCCGCGCCCCAGCTCGCGCCCCCGCAGCCGCTCCGACGTTCCCCGCCGCCCGACGCACCTTCCGCCCGACCCGCTTCGCCCGCGCTCCTTTCCAGCACCCCCGGCGCCCCTCCAGCCGTTGGCCGCCGCCCCCAGTGCCCTGGCGACCTCCCCGGACCCCGATCCAGTGCAACTCCCGCTGTTTCCGTGCCCAGCCAGCACCCCAGCGCTGACCCCGAGGCTGTCCGCTGTTCTGGACAGCGTTCTTCGCTGGATTTTCAATCTCGATCTGTGGATTGCGCGTCCCGAGTCCGAGGTAACCCTTCGGATTCCGTCTTTCTAGGTAATTTTTGGTTAATCACAGTAGTTCGTCCTTCCCCAGTGTCGATGATGAGTTGGTCCACGAATTCCCTTTGGGGAAATTCGATTTTTGGGGTGAACGTCGTTTCCGGGATTTTCCGAAGAACGACGGGAAGTTGCTGTTGATTGGATTTCCTTATTTCCAAAACTTTCGAAAATGGTTTTCTTAATATTTTAGCTTTCGAATTTTTCCGGTATTGTGCTGTGATGTTTTGGTTGGATTCAGACTCCCGAATTCGTTTTGGGTCATTCCGAATTAATATTTGGGAATGTTGTGGTTATTTTTATGAGTATATATTTTGGGATTCCCTGGTTTGGGATTTGCAGGAAAAGATTGGCATATTTTCCAGTTTTTGGGTTGACCAAAAATAGAGGAAATGCTGTCGGATTTTTTCGTAAATTTAATTATATTTTAAAAATGATTTTTAAAATGGATTTCGGAAATATATTAAATATTTTGGATTTTGGGCGACGACCGTATCGGTCAATGGGCCCGGCTAAGTGCAAACGAAACCGGCTTCGCCCAGATGCTGAGGCATTAGCCTAGTTGACGATTGGACCATATCTGAGACTCATCAAATATTTATATTTAACTTATTTTATTATTACTATTTATTTATTTATAATTAATTATTGGAAGTTTAGAACTAACGACCGTTTCTGTCTTATTTCAATTTATGTAAATAAATTGTAATGGGCATAAGCCCAGCTGGTTGTTGGCTCTGTAACTTGTAAATTGGTAGTGTAGAATTTTGGTTATTTGCTGATTTTGCGAGTTTTTGTAGCATACGCATAAATCTGATAATAGTTATTTTCATATAAAAAATTAATAAGTTTTTCTCACATAATCTACAAGTTTTAATATTAACAAACGATCATGTATTTCTCACTAAAATAAGAAATTTAGTTTTATATTTATAGTTACTAAAATACAAAGTTTTAATCAATTAAATTAGTATCGACGAGTTTTCCAAAATATAAAGTTTAAAACGATCTTTCCCTCGTTATTAATTCAACGCGCCAATAATCGTGTTTTTGTTCATGTTTATTAATAAAGAATTAAAATGGATTAGGACACAATTAGAGATTTCAACTAGCGTAGCTAGATTGGTAACCCTGGTTTCTGAGTCAATTTCTCGAATGTAGGAATTCAAGGACGATCCTAAATTCCCATCTCGAAGTCTTCATCCTCTCCAGTCCAGTCTATTTTGAGGCAAGTATAGTTTGTGTTAGTTTTACAGTTATTTTAATAATCGCTTTACTGCAAGTTTAAACCACGATGCAAACACGAAACTCTCCATGAGAGTACTGACTGCAACTACTGTAACTGATTGAGGACTGGGGGAATAGAGTAATATTTATGACTACATCCAACTGTAACTTAGAACTGTATTAGCTTACCCCTCACACACACGGGGATAAGCCGAATCGTATCAATAGGATACAACTGTACATCCCAAGCCGGTCATATTCATTGCCTATTCAAATCACACTGTTTTACTGCTAGAAAACTGTTCATTTCTAAACTGTTTAAAAGTGCATGATTCTATTATTTATTTTAACTATTTAAATTAGCATGAATTGTACTTTGCTCCCTCCTGACTGGAGATATATTTTTAGGGGACATTGAGGATGCTGAGCTGTTATACAGCAGTTACTACGACCCTGTTCTGTAACCTGTAGTGCTGCCAGAGTCCCCATTGGAGGACGTTGGGACTGAGGCCGATGAGCTGGCTGATTAGATAGCTTTTCCTTTTTTTAGCTTTGTTGTTTATTTAAAACTCTGTTATTTGAATTCAATATTTATTTTAATACATTTAAATTCCAGTTGTATTTATTTCAAGAGTTTAATAAAGTTTCATTTTCCCGAATTTGAGCTGTGATAAATATAGATGTTGTTGTATAGTTACCTGCTAATGGAACAGCTTACTGCCGCCGTCTCAACAACGGTGCAGGCTGGGCATGATCCGGTTCGACCCAATTATTTGGGATCTGATCGTGATAGGAGATATTAGACAGGAAGTTATGGCAGAAGCTCACAGTTCTCAGTATTCTATACACCCTAGAGGGACCAAGATGTACCAGGATATCAAGCAACACTTCTGGTGGAATGGAATAAAAAGGGAGATAGCTAGATTCGTTTTCCGTTGCTTGATATGTCAGCAAGTGAAGGCAGAGCAGCAGAGGCCAGCTGGATTATTGTAACCGCTTCCTATTCCGGAATGGAAGTAGGAGCACATCACAATGGACTTTGTGACCGGTTTATCGAGATCGCCAAGTGGTAAAGATGCTATTTGGGTGATAGTAGACCGGCTTACAAAGGTAGCACACTTTCTTCCTTTCAGAGTAGGGCAATCTACAGAAAAGTTGGCAGAGTTGTATATGCAACAGATAGTCAGGCAGCGTAGAGTCCCTGTCAGTATTATGTCAGACAGAGATACCCGTTTCACATCATATTTCTGGAAGAGCTTACATCATAGTCTGGGCACCAAGTTAAGATTTAGCATGGCTTACTATCCACAGACGGAAGGGCAATCAGAAAGGACAATTCAGACTTTGGAAGATATGTTGCGAGCTTGCACCCTAGATTTTGGAGGATCTTGGAAGAGCCACCTGTATTTAGTCGAGTTCTCATACAACAACAGTTATCAAGCCAGTATTCAGATGGCGCCATTTGAGGCACTATATGGTAAGAAGTGTAGGTCGCCACTAGCATGGAATGATATCGGGGAGAGGAAGATGCTAGGCCCAGAAATGATTGTTCAAACAGTTGAGTTGGTTAAAGGAACTAAAGAGCGACTCCGAGTTGCGCAAGATCGGCATCGTCATTGGGCGGACCAGCATCGTAGGTCGTTAGAGTTTTCTGTTGGGGACCACGTGTTCCTACGGATCTCACCTACCCGTGGGGTCATTAGATTTGGCGTTCGCGGGAAGTTGAGTCCGCGATACGTAGGACCATTCGTTATCCTTGATAGGGTAGGCGATGTTGCTTATCGTTTGTCCCTTCCACCTTCGTTACGAGAGGTGCATGACGTGTTTCATGTATCTCAGCTGCGAAGGTATGTATCGGACCCAAGCCATATCCTTGTTCATTCTGAGCTGGTTGTTGGTACCAACCTGTCTTACGAGGAGCAGCCTGTGTCCATCTTGGACCGAAGAGAGAAGATACTCAAGAACCGAACAATTAGCCTTATCCGGGTTGCTTGGGGTCATCACTCATTAGGAGAGTCGACGTGGGAACGTGAGGATGATATCCGATCACGGTATCCACATCTGTTTGACTCACAAGGTATATTTTTTCTCGTGTACCATGATTGTCTTAACCCCTCATGCTTGTCACCCTATGGATAGAACCACGTGATATCTTAGATTGTTAATATAGATATGTTATCTGCTAGTTAACATTGAAGAATGATTGCTTGCTCAAGTTTCTTGTACCTAGATTAGCTTAGTTTTGATATTCCTATCCTGCTTGGATTTGAAATTCTGAGGACGGAATTTTTCTAAGAAGGGTAGAGATGTCACTTCCCATTCCCAGAATACGTATTTTTAATACATGTACTGCTTTAATATATTTAGTTAATATTTATCATGTATTGTTCTGTAATTAAACCCCTTTAAATTTATGTTAATTAATTTTCTGCCATCTTATTTCTGTATTTTATTTCCTACTTTTATACTCTGCTTTAGCTATGCTTTGGGTTCGACTTGGATTGGATCAAGTATGTTGGTTCATCATGAACCGAAACAAACCCCCACCTACCACCACCCCTTCATTAAAATCCCATCTCCTTTCTCTCTCTTCATTACTTCACCATTACTCTTCTTACACTTCTTCTTCCTCATAAACTCTTCCCCACCTACTCAGCCGCCAAGGCAAGTGCCAACTTGCTTCTTAATGGATCTCCATTATTATTGTTCCATCATCTTTCTTATTTGATCTTAAGCCTCTTTAGTACTTAGCATTTTCAATTTCCATGGTTTATTTCATGTAGATCTAAGTTTAATACATTTTCAGATTTTTAGGTTTTGATCTAGTAACTTTGTTATTTTCCAAGTTTTGATGGTTCCATGTTATAGAGAATTTTGTTTTACCCAATTTTGACCTATGGAAGTCCAGATTTGGGCTTGGAATGAAGGATTTATGGAGCTTAGAAGCAACGACTTCCCATGGTTCTTCTTCTCGGAAAAGTGGAGAAGAAGAACAGTGCTTGACCGCATGAGTTTTCATGCGGCAAGTCTCCCTTGGCCGCATGAGCGCTGTCATTTTAGCCGCATGGGCTTAGTCAGCCGCATGAGCTTAGTCAGCCGCATGGACTTAATCGGCCGCATGGCGCTGTTCAGCTGCATGGCTGAGCCTGAACCCGCAGCCGCATGAAGCTTATGATTCTGAGCCGCATGGCGCTCATTATCCTGCAGCCGCATGGACCTCAATTATTCCCAGACGCATAAGATAACTTTATGTAAAACCCCTAAATTTCTACTAATTTTTATCATTTAAAAATGGTACTGATTTAAAATTTTGTATTTTACGTCGCGTAGTCGTATTATACGTCGCGCACGAAATTTTATTTTTGAATTTGCTCGACGAGTGCGATTATGTGCGAGCGTACATATTTTAGAAAAATATTTTTATTTTTTATTATACACTTTCCAAATATTTTATAATTTCTATTCTTGCTATAAAAGTCATTTTTGTTTTTAGCAGTTATTAAATATAAATAATATTTTATTATATACTAGGAAAAACATAAGTATGAAAACTTTATTTGTGCATACATATATATTTATAAATTTTAATGTAATTTTCAAAATAAATATTATTAGTATTTTAGAAAATATATTTGAAAGTTATTTTGGCCATTTAAATCATGATTTGATTCTTGGAGTTATTTAAATAGATTAATTAATATCCATATATAGAATTAGATTTATTCCATTGATTTTAAACTAAAAATTTAAGATTTGATTTGATTTAAATTAGATTTTGATTGGGATTTGGTTTTAGATTTGATTGCTTTAAATTAAATTAGGAATTATCTACTTGGGTTTTAATCTATTCCTAGTTCCTATCCAATTGGGAATTCCCACATCCTATAAATAGGCAGGTACTCCTCCAATATTTTTTATCATCCACATTATTTTTCTCCACAAATAATTCTCAACCCCGTGCACCGTGTCCGTGTTCCCTCCCCGTCTTATTCCATATATTTTTACATGTACAATTTCATCCTCCCATGTCGACAGACCCGACACAATCAAATATCCAATCCTAAATCGTAAATCCTAACCCTCTGACCACAGCCTCTGTTCCCGGCCACCTCCTCGGCACCCGAACCATCACCAACAGCCTCAACTCCAACGACCCCTATTTCTCGGACGGCCACACCCTGCCTTTTCCACCACTCTCCGCCTCCCTGACCACCGTGGCACAACGCTTCCAGCCCTGGCCAAACCCCATCCGAACACACCCCTGTCCCCAGCGCCACCACCATACGTATCCACCGCCACCACGGACCACAACTGTCATCACCAACTCCGACATCACCATCACTGACAACCCCCACCCCGGCCATCTTCCGACCACCACCACCACCGTCACCGGCGCAACCCGCCGGCGACCCAAGGAAACCACAGTAAAAATGGAAAGGGAAGATAGAAAACCTTAGCCCTAAACTCACCCTTACTGTCGCCGGCGAGGACCGACCCCGTGCTCCGCCCGCTCGCCGCCGCAGCCCCTGGCCTCCACGTCTTCGCACCACCGTGCGAGATTTGGCCGCCCCTTCACCCGCCTCCGCCGAGCCGCGCGCCACCCTCCGGTGTGCTGCTCCGGCCACCGTCCCGCGTGACCTCCATCGAAACCCTGCTCCTTCCCCCGCCGCGCGTCCACCGGCGACTCCGCCGTTCCTTCTATTCTCCGCCGCGCGCTCGAGAAACTCGGCCGCCGCCGCCCGATCAAAAACCACTGCCGCCGCCTACACCCCTTCGCCGCTGCCCCGTTTCCCTCTCTTCCCGCGCGCCTCCGGCGATGACCGCCGCTCGCAGCGCCCCGCTCCACCCTGCTTTCCCCTTTCCCTCTCAGCCCGCCGGAACGACGACCGCCCCTCCGCCTCTCCCTCTTTTCCCACTCGCTCACTCTCTCTTCTCCTCACTCTCTCTCGTCCTCTTTTAACCCTTCCCGAGGAGTAACAGAAGTTGTTTTGAGGATTTTTTGTGTGTTGATTTTTTTTATTTTAACTCTGTTACTGTAGCCTTCCTTCCCAGAATTTTTAAAATATTTTTTATTTTATTTATTTTATTTGAGGTTATTATATAAATAATATTATTTTATTATTATTGGTTGTCGAATAAATGTTATATATCTATATATATTCATATTTATATAAATAAAGCTCTAGACTGATAATAGATATCTATATATATAGAGAAAAGTATATATGTATTATATATATAGATATCAATATATAGAAATATATATTGAAATATAGAAATGTGTGTATAAGAATATGAATATAATTGAATATAAATATATTGTACGTATACGAATATATATAAATAAATATTATAGATGAGTGTATTTGTACGTATATAAAAATATATATATACGTGTGTGGTGTATGTATACATATATATAGGTATATATATAATGGTATTATTGTTAATATAGAATAAATTAAGAAACCAAAAGAGAAGCAGTGACACCCCCGGCCAGGGGCCAGCAACCCAAACCCATAGGCCGATCCCCTGCTGTTTCACACAGCACAGAACCACCCTTATAGAATGCTACCTGCATATTTTGGTTTATCTCCCTCCTTGAGCACTTTTAGGTTCGGTTTTAAGCATCCAACCAACTGGCCCAAATAAGAGATCAAGAGTGTATCATGAGTGCCGGGTCTCGAGGCATATTATAGCCCATATTTGTGGCAGGAAAGTGTCATGGTCAGGTTTTGTTTAATCTTGCTTGCATCTCACATCAGATTCAATATTATATCATGGAGGAGAGTCATAAAGCAAGGCAATAGATTACTCTCGACGCTTCGGGCTAAACCTATGGCTGTTATTGTTTCTTCCCTGCCTACACTCAGGTTCGATTCTGGTACCATGTATATTGATCCTTGATTATTCTTTTACCTCTGATTCATCATTTCTCGATTCACCATTGGACGGTCTCCATCTCACTCCATTGTGGTCAGCCGCTAGTCCGAAGAGCCCACGAGCCCACAAGGCCAGCTGAGCCCAGGAGGGACTCAGCCGAACCTGTAAACAATATATAGAGATGACCGAGAGGGAGTAACAGAGGAACCTAAAACCTAAAACCTAAAACACAACAGCAACCGCCGCCCCCTTTCATCTCCCTCCTCAAAAAGCATCGATCAAAAGAATACCCCCACTGGAGTAGCCTCTCGTTCGACCATCTTCACCATCACCATCGGCTTGTCATCCCTCACGCTGTTCCTCCAGCCCGCCCACTTCCACTGATCAGACTCTTGAGCGCGCGCCTGTGCTCGATAGACGCTGCACCATTCGAGACTCCAAATCACCTATACCAGCGGCGTCAGAAATGTTGACTCTGACCCAACGCTGGGACTCGGTTGCTCTCGGGTTGTCGGAGACATCCCTTCCCATGCGAGTGCAAGCACTGCCGCGTACCTCGGCGATACGCTCGCACGCGTGTCTTCCAACCGACAACTCCAAAGGAGCGCAACACCTGTCGGAAGGGGAGCAACAGATGCTACGCGGTTAACGGAAACAAACTAGCACCGTCCTGGCACCTCTTCGCTGTCGTCGCTAACGCCGACACCTGCGACGTCGTTCAACCAACCGTGCGCCGACTTCCGTCGGGGCCGTCACGCTACCACTACACGTCTCGACCCACCGGAGAGCTTGTCTAGACTTCTGTGACGCGCAGAATGCGTGGAGCCGCCACCAGCCTTGTCGTCGACCGCGACATCATTCTCACCAACCTAGCCTCTCCGTGTAAGAGATGATTGTACACCAAGCATGAAGATCGATCCGCGCAACCCTCCTGATCGGAAGAGCGATACGTGCGCAAACCTTGCTCGATGCAACTACCGGAGACACGTGTCTCGTCCGCTCTCTTAGAGCATCTGTTGTTCTCTATGATTGAGCTTCGGTGGTTATAAGAAAGAGGAAGTCGAGAAGAAGAAGAAACAACACAGGAGTACCTATGGTTTCTAACATGTAGGTAATATCCTTTGTACCCTCCCTCCGTTCTATTCTCTTCAGCTTTTATTATGTTAAGGCATGCATCGAATAGGGAACCACAGTGTTGCTTTCATTTTTATGGATTATAATAAACCATGCATAGATGAGCAGCAGAACCATTCTTTGTAAACAAAAGTAGTCATTCAAAAACACCCTTCCATCTATCCACTTATTCATTTAAGTCCCATTTTGACACTCACCCAATCAATATAATATAAAATGAAGTGCTGTAATTAACCACTAATGGGCAAATAGTTAGTTGAATTAAACTATACAAATAGTTAGTGGATTAGTAATATATATATGTCATTATATATAAATACAAATATATTCATAGGGATATTAATGGTGTGTTATATGCGTGTGTGTTCTTGACTCTACCTTGGATTGAACTTGCGCCAACAGTACCGTATCGTTTTTCTGGTCCTGTATGCCAAGTTTGGTCCAATTTTGAGACAGTTGAATCGTACGTCGTTTTTGCGGGCCCCACGGTCCCACTCAACGGGCGATTTTGTGCACAGCCCGCCGGAATCCAACTTTGGACATACGGTTGGATTCGTATCAGAAAACTGGATCCGTAGACATGTAGTTTGACGACTTTAGAGACCGTTGACTCTGGCGCACTTTTCGGTGCAAAGCGGGTCCAACGGTGGACATCGGTTTTGCCCGAAATTATCGTTTTGTCTCTGTGTCCAGAATTGGACGTAAGGACAGGCAATCCTAGCTAATTGGACTATTCTGAGATCATTGGTATTGTTTATTTCAGCTTTCGGGGACTGTTGTACGGGTTTTGACTATAGTGGCACATTGAGTAGTTCAGATTGTCGGTTTCACCAGCAAAGGACCACAGGCGAGTACAGTTTATTGTCTGCATTTCGATATTGATTTTCACTATATTTTATTGGTTTGCCATTGGTTATGTGATTATTTTCTATTATAAATTGTGGAGTCGGGAATTAGAAGTACCAAAGATATGTGATCTGACCATAGCCAGTGTTAGACATTGTAGACAGTGCTTATTTTTCTGCAGAAGTGTAGCCCGTGTTTACCTTCTGCAGTAGTGTAGACAGTGCTTATTTTCTGCAAGTAGACATTGTAGACAGTGCTTATTTTCTGCAAGTAGACATCGTAGACAGTGCTTATTTTCTGCAAGTAGACATCGTAGACAGTGCTTATTTTCTGCAAGTAGACATCGTAGACAGTGCTTATTTTTCTGCAAGTAGACATCGTAGACAGTGCTTATTTTTCTGCAAGTAGACATTGTAGACAGTGCTTAGACATTGTAGACCGTGCGGTGTAGTACCCCAGACCGATCACATGTCAAAGGTACTTCTATCGGTGGAAAGTATATTGGTCTATTTATTACTATTGATTTTTCTTACGGCTTTACTGTTTATTTTCAAACCCATGATTGATGTCTAACCTTTGTTTATAGTCATTTTCTTTATTTGAAATTGCATTCAGTGAATTGTGCTCGTTCCATTCCTGACTGGAAACCAACATTTTCAGGTTAGCCGAGGATCACTTAGTTTGGGGAGTGATGGTAACTTGCAGACGGGAAGCCTAGAGATTAGCTAACTAGTGGAGTTGTAGCCATTCCTTTTATTTGTACAAGTTTATATTTTCTGCAAATGTAAAACTTGTGATCATTGTAAGTTAAATTAATTTTTGTGAATGAGCATTATTTGTGATTTTGATCTTCATGGCCGTGACAGCGTTCTACCGCCGACACTGCGGCGTAGGCTGGCTTGGACACGTCTTGTATCCGTAAAAAAAAAAAAAAAAAAAAAAACGGGTGCGGGTCGTGACAGTTACTATTTGATTGTATTATTATTATTATTATTATTATTAATCTGTTTTATTATTATCCTTATTATTATATGTACTATTATTATTATCATTATTATTATTATTACTCTCATATTATGGATTAAAATTTTTGTTATTATTACTGAGAAAAACAGTATGCTTGTACAACAAAATATTTTTTTTTATATATTTTGGTTATTTACTACTATAATAATTGGTATTAAAATATTGGTAGGTAAATTATATATTTCTAAAAATGTTATATTATGAGGCTTGGCCTACCTCTATATTGTAAAATAAAATAATTTTTTTTATTATTTAGTTAAAGGCATTTTGACCCATAAAGGGTAGTTTCCAAATTTATGAGATAATTTACTAGTCTTTCAAATATTTATTATTAGTATTACTTGTAATAATACGATATAGTATTTTTTACCTAGAAATTTTATTTGGGACAACCATAGAGTTTGCCTAAAAACAATTTTTCTAGATTTCCAAGTAATTATCAAAGACTATTTTACTAATGAAAATATATAAATATTTTTAAAATAGTTATTTACCTATATTTATTTTCTTCGATTATCTATTCTTGTCCATAACTAAACCAAACCATTTCCACCTTCTTGCAATCTCGAACCTCCCTATATCGTCCCTAGCCAAATTGACTATTTCGGACCCAATGACATAATCCGTGCCACCATCAGAGGTCACATTGCATAGTTGTTGCACCGAAGTCGCAGTTCGTGCCACCGTGATATTCGCAGCACACCAGGCGCTCTACCAGGAAAGACACCTTGCCATTTGCTGTTTAATTATTTTAGCTCATATTTTCATGCATCATTTATTTTCTTTATGCAAAATAAACTGTGATACATGGCATAACCTGTTAGAAATTACTGTTCAGTTTCTTGCTATATATTATTTCTTACACATTAAACCTAGATTTAAGGGACCACCTTTGTGTGTTGCATTCATGGCCTTGACACGTTGTACCACGAAGTTGTGTGTCGCATATAGAATACGAAAGTGCGTGATTGGCTGGCCACCAGTACGTACAAGCCGTGCGATAGGAATAACCGCTAATAGAGGTTGCATGCTAGTTTGACTTAGCGGTTATAGAGTTAGCATTGGGCGGGAAGAACATGATTGGAAGTTGACTACCACCCTATCTATCGTAGACTCGCTCGCTACTGAGGAACGATAGGTAGACTGTATGCTATAGACTCGCTCGATACCGAGGAATAGTATATGGTGTTGTGACTCGCTACTGAGGTACTGCATTGATATTTCCTTGACTTGACCCGGTAGTCATGCGACCATGAACTGTTCTTAAACTGCATTCACCTAGATTTGGTTAGGCACCCTTATCCGTTAGGTACGAGTACCTTTGGTTTGGGTACTTGTATCTGACCGTGGCTTGGAACAATAACTTGTCGCGGATTAGTTCGTCACATCTTGTCCTTGTTTGGTTGTAGGTGTGACTTACTACTTCGATGAGAAGGTATTGAACCTTGCTGGGGTCCGGATACCATATTGGATTTATAGAATGGAAAGATACGTTATCGTGAATTAGTTTACCATCTCCTGTCCTTGTTTGGTTGGGGGGATGGTACGCTCGTTCAGTAGGTGCGTATTGGACCATGTTATAAATTCGATTGACTTATTTATTTGAACAATATTTATTCAGTTTATATGGCATGCTATTATGTGTCTTGTTACGTCCCTCTGAGGACCTGGTTGTCTCGCCAGGTGTGTGCTATTGTCTTTCGCAGGTGTTCTAGCTCTAGCCGTGACCATCTCTATTCTTCGAGGATGATTGCGAGTGGATCATCTTCGCTTCGCTTCGCTCGCCAAACTTACTTCTTTCTCATGTATTTTCCTTATCTTGTTGGTAGTGGATTTGTCTCCGCCCAACATAGTGTATCAAGAAAATTTATTCTCATTATATGACATCTTCTATTCATTTATTTTGTGTGGATGAGATTAGTTGTGGTTTTACTGCATTTTACAGCTTATGTATTTATACGAGGCTTCCATATATTGGAGTATACTTCGTATGAATACAGCTGGCATGTCTACGTTCCTAGTCCTAGGTATTTTGAGACTGGGGCGTTACATGTTTTTGTGGTGGCCCATGCAGGTCAAGATAAATTGTTTGGTTACATTACCGTACCAAGCAAGCCTGCGTATAGGATTAGAAGTCTAGGATCTCATCCACATACTTGACCTCTTTCCTTAATTTTTCTACCGTTTGACTCATCAATTGCATCTTGCTTGCTTTCTTCCATCCCTATTCTTATCTTTCCTTCGTGCTTGCTAGAGATTGACCCTACTAGTTAGTTGTCCCAAAACACCATTAGTTTAAATTAAGTTGGGTAGAATACCTTATGAACTAGCAACCCTTTGACCTAGTGACCTATAGTAGCAAGCTTATTTAGATCCTAGAATCTAGAGTACCTAACCCATCTAGCCAACCAAGGACTTGGACGAGAAGACTATAGGACGACTGTATGACTTAGAATCATTCTGCCTTCTTTTAATCTTAATCTCTCGTGCCTATGTAGTTACCATTTTGACTAATGATGCTAATGTAGTCTAGTTTTTGCAAGCTTATTCCTTATCGAGCTTGTCCAAGACATATGTTAATTGGGTCGCTCCCACTAACATATTGTCTATCAGAACCGGTGCATAATGGTATGATCAACCGAGTGCACTTTGGTTCGCTTTTATCTATTATTCTACGTGGATGGAACTTAATTAAACTTGGCCTTTAGAATTCCATCCACGACTGCCTTGACAATTCTTTTGAAATTATTCAATCGTCTTTGAATCACGTATTCGTATTCGATAACGCCTCCTTCGAACTCTATACTGCTTTCGCCTCCACCTATTTAGGAGGACGAAAGCGTTATACTAGAAGTTCCCCTAGCTATCCTATCTCTTGTGACCATTAACACTCAATGTGGCTATATCTTTGTCTTAACTACTCGACCTTTTCCTCGACCCTAAACCTACAATCTTGACTTTCTAATCACTTGAATTTAGGAGTGATTACAATCGCCTCTTAATCATATCCTCAACCTAGACTACGACTATATAAACTTCGAACCCTTCAATCTACCGTTGTGCCCTCTCACCCCCTACTAATTCTTAATTTCGAGGACGAAATTCTTTTAAGTTGGGTAGGATGTAAAACCCCTAAATTTCTACTAATTTTTATTATTTAAAAATGGTACTGATTTAAAATTTTGTATTTTACGTCGCGTAGTCGTATTATACGTCGCGCACGAAATTTTATTTTCGAATTTGCTCGACGAGTGCGATTATGTGCGAGCGTACATATTTTAGAAATTTTTTTATTTTTTATTATACACTTTCCAAATATTTTATAATTTCTATTCTTGCTATAAAAGTCATTTTTGTTTTTAGCAGTTATTAAATATAAATAATATTTTATTATATACTAGGAAAAACATAAGTATGAAAACTTTATTTGTGCATACATATATATTTATAAATTTTAATGTAATTTTCAAAATAAATATTATTAGTATTTTAGAAAATATATTTGAAAGTTATTTTGGCCATTTAAATCATGATTTGATTCTTGGAGTTATTTAAATAGATTAATTAATATCCATATATAGAATTAGATTTATTCCATTGATTTTAAACTAAAAATTTAAGATTTGATTTGATTTAAATTAGATTTTGATTGGGATTTGGTTTTAGATTTGATTGCTTTAAATTAAATTAGGAATTATCTACTTGGGTTTTAATCTATTCCTAGTTCCTATCCAATTGAGAATTCCCACATCCTATAAATAGGCAGGTACTCCTCCAATATTTTTTATCATCCACATTATTTTTCTCCACAAATAATTCTCAACCCCGTGCACCGTGTCCGTGTTCCCTCCCCGTCTTATTCCATATATTTTTACATGTACAATTTCATCCTCCCATGTCGACAGACCCGACACAATCAAATATCCAATCCTAAATCCTAAATCCTAACCCTCTGACCACAGCCTCTGTTCCCGGCCACCTCTTCGGCACCCGAACCATCACCAACAGCCTCAACTCCAACGACCCCTATTTCTCGGACGGCCACACCCTGCCTTTTCCACCACTCTCCGCCTCTCTGACCACCGAGGCACAACGCTTCCAGCCCTGGCCAAACCCCATCCGAACACACCCCTGTCCCCAGCGCCACCACCATACGTATCCACCGCCACCACGGACCACAACTGTCACCACCAACTCCGACATCACCATCACTGACAACCCCCGCCCCGGCCATCTTCCGACCACCACCACCACCGTCACCGGCGCAAACCCGCCGGCGACCCAAGGAAACCACAGTAAAAATGGAAAGGGAAGATAGAAAACCCTTGCCCTAAACTCACCCTTACTGTCGCCGGCGAGGACCGACCCCGTGCTCCGCCCGCTCGCCGCCGCAGCCCCTGGCCTCCACGTCTTCGCACCACCGCGCGAGATCTGGCCGCCCCTTCACCCGCCTTCGCCAAGCCGTGCGCCGCCCTCCGGTGTGCTGCTCCGGCCACCGTCCCGCGTGACCTCCATCGAAACCCCGCTCCTTCCCCCGCCGCGCGTCCGCCGGCGACTCAGCCATTCCTTCTATTCTCCGCCGCGCGCTCGAGAAACTCGGCCGCCGCCGCCCGATCAAAAACCGCCGCCGCCCGATCAAAAACCACCGCCGCCGCCTACACCCCTTCGCCGCCGCCCCGTTTCCCTCTCTTCCCGTGCGCCTCCGGCGACGACCGCCGCTCACAGCGCCCCGCTCCGCCCTGCTTTCCCCTTTCCCTCTCAGCCCGCCGGAACGACGACCGCCCCTCCGCCTCTCCCTCTTTTCCCACTCGCTCACTCTCTCTTCTCCTCACTCTCTCTCATCCTCTTTTAACCCTTCCCGAGGAGTAACATAAGTTGCTTTGAGGATTTTTTGTGTGTTGATTTTTTTTATTTTAACTCTGTTACTATTTGATTGTTTCAGTCTATTATTATTATTATTATTATTATTATTATTATTATTATTATTATTATTAATCTGTTTTATTATTATCCTTATTATTATATTTACTATTATTATTATCATTATTATTATTATTACTCTCATATTATGGATTAAAATTTTTGTTATTATTACTGATAAAAACAGTATGCTTGTACAACAAAATATTTTTTTTATATATTTTGGTTATTTACTACTATAATAATTGGTATTAAAATATTGGTAGGTAAATTATATATTTCTAAAAATGTTATATTATGAGGCTTGGCCTACCTCTATATTGTAAAATAAAATAATTTTTTTTATTATTTAGTTAAAGGCATTTTGACCCATAAAGGGTAGTTTCCAAATTTATGATTATTTTAATAATGATATTTAATTCATGATATGATTTTTGGTAATTTTAAACCACTTTTAAAATTATTTAAATCAATGACTTGTGGTTTTGACATTTTGCTAGTGAAACCCTAGAGACTGTTTGACCTAGAGCCTAACCATGTGATTATGATATTTTAATATCATTTTTGGCCTAAGGATATTTTTGTATTTGACCTCTTTGAATTATTTTGATATTATTTTATTATTTATGATATTATTTTAGGGTAATTTGAGTCGGGTTCGAATTTCAACTCAATCCGACTTGAAACGGGGACCCGGGGGTAGTTGACTCTAGTGGGACCCACACACTAGTTAGGCATGGCCCACATGATATTAATTTTAGTCCACATGATAGAAATATTTTAGTTAGAGGTTAGACTAATTATTATGGATAAGGTTAGTGTGATTAGAGACTTTAGAATGACTAATTTAGCCCCAACCAATTAGCCCTTTCCTAATACTCATAGAATAGGTTAGTGGGGGCATTTTGGACCTTACCATAATAGGACAAATAGCCCATATGACCAGCCACTTTGGGAGAGGATAGGCTCAAGTTCATTCATTATTCTCATCTACACTCTCTCTCTTGTTCTTCCCCAAATTCCTAGAGAGCAATTCCTAGCAATTTCTCCACCAAATCCTTCCATTTCACCACCAAATCTTATTCTTTCCTTCTCCATTCTAGCCAAGGAGGAAGCTACCCAAGTTTGGAAGGATTCGGAGCTCGTTCGTGTCCTTTGGGAATCTCTACGTGTCGGTATCGCTCCGGGAAGGCTTTTCTTCGATTCGATCTATCGGGAGGTATAAATCCCTTCTCCTTTTCATTTCCTCATGCATATAGGTCTATTTTAAACCCATAGGAATGATCCCCACGGTTGTATCTTCATTTGTGTCCATTTTGTGTCTATTTGGAGGTCATAGGAGTGTCCTTTGTGTTATGGATGTGTTCATGTTACATATATAGATTTATATATATATATATATATATATATATATATATATATATATATATATATATATATATTGTAATGAGAGTGTATCATATTTATATATGTAATAAATGGTTCATGATGATTATATAATCAAGTTTGTGAGTGTGGTTCCTCATATTATTATTGCTATTAATGTTGTGGATAATTAGGATATATATTGTGTATTCTTTTGGCTCAAACTATCTAAATCCGTCATGATTTTTATCCATGTTTTTAATTTCAGCCCTAACTTAGAAATATCATAACTTCTAGCTGAAAGCTCGATTTAATCTTCCGTTTTTTTTGAAAGAAGCGTATTGAAGTTAGCTTTCCAAAAACATATATTAATAGGCCTAATTCTTTCTGTAACTTTCTGGAGAATTATTTGAGTGTCAGCTGTACGAAAGACAAACGCGTTCTCGGTGTTTTCGCGATTCCGGGAGTTTCCGGAAACGAAAACGCGATCCGTTTGAAGTTTCAAAAAGCTAACACATAGATCTATAACATACTTTAATCCTAGAATTTAATTCATGCTGAGTTGGTACAGTATTGATTATTAGTAGGAGTTACTATTCGGCATATGCATTTTGTGCACCATTGTGTGTAATATAATGTTCTATTTAATTTTAACCCATGTTAATGTATATACATTATGTAACTAAATAAAGAATGCAAGCATGAGTAAATGGTTAAATAAATGATGTATGAGGTGTAAGTATCCTATCTAATGTAAGCATGTATAACTATGGCTTGTAAAGAATATGTAGGTTCCATAGTATGTAATGTATGGTGCATAAAGTAGTGCAAGAGAATAAATGAATGATGAATGAATGCAAGCATGAATGTAATGTAATAATAGATGTAATGTATGCAATATACAAGTTAATATGATGTAATGTTATATGTTAACACAAATCATATGTTACCTCATGTACCCCTTACACTATGTTGACACTACCACACTTGACTTATTGTTCACTTACACTTTGACACTCTTTGATATGTATACACTATGTACGCCCATTTAATCCTTACTTGACCCTTTGCCATGTTCACATACACACACATAGCCTCTTAAATAAGTATTTATGAATATAGTTAACTTAGCTATGTATGTATATTATATATATGTTAGCATATTGTGTTGTAATATATAAGTTTATATAACCATTTGAAATGCCATGATTATAGACCTAATGTTGAATACCAATATATGCATATGTATATATGTGTAGACATATATAGTTTAAAGTAATAGATTACCTAGTGTATATCCAATGTGAATTCTTGCCTATTTCAGTATTGAATAATTGCATGCTATAAAGAGTTGGGTGTATGTTGGCTTGTATAGCCTTGTATTGATGTGTGCTTGCTAGGATAGTCTTGGTTAGGCCTAGTAAGACTTACTGGGTTAGGACATGACCTAGTTTGACCTAGTTTGACTAGTGCAGTTGACCAGAGTTGACTTTTTGACCAAAAGTCAACTGTAAGTCAACCTTTGACCCCGATTGATCTAGTTTGACTTGGATTGATTTTCTATGACCTTGTTTGACCTTGGTTGTCCTAGTATGACCTAGTATGACCTAGTTTAGCTTGGTGTGACTTAGGTTTGACTTAGATTTGACCTAGATTGACCTAGAATCATTCAGAATGCATTGTAATGCATCTTATTATCATTTTGGACTCATAGTGACTTGTACTGTTCTATAGGAGATAGACACCACTCCTTGGACAGTATATTCTCTTCAGACACTCAGGCTATCAGGCGAGTACATTCTCTGACCGTTTTATACTTGTATGGATTTACATTCTTGCTCTAGATTACTGTACTTGATGCTGACACGATTTATTATCACGGATTGGTACTATATGGATCTTCTTCTGAGATGTTATCTCCTTGTATTCACTAAGTACATATTGTGATATGCGTTTCACTTACATGTTGTATTTATTGAATACCCTTATCATTGTACACTCATTGTGCATATTATACTCTCAGTATCACATTGAGCCATTGTACAAGCCATTGTACAAGCCATTGTACAAGTCATTATATAAGCCATTGTACAAGCTATTGTACAAGTCATTGTATAAGGTAACGTAACTGAATTGGATCCTTGTGTATTAATTGGGGAGGGGGAGTAGAAATGGTTATGTGATCAATCGTATTGTATAAGAAATTGTATATGTCCATTGTACACCCACGTACAAAGGAGTCTCATTTTATTGTATAACCTAACCCGTTTACATAACCATATTGTGCTCTAAATCACATGTTCTTTACAGTCTTACTTATCATATTTAGATATTTCCTGTTATTAAATTTCTACTGTTTTTTATATATCTTCTTCTTTCAGCGTTTCATGTACTTTACTCTATTGCATGCTTTATATTTCCTAACTCGTTATGAACTGCGTGAGATGTTTTGTGCTCGCTCCAGTCCTGACTGGACCTGTTGATAAATTTTACAGATGGCCTGGAGGTTGCCTGCTAGCCTAGAGGAGACAGTAGAGGTTGCATAGATAGCTAGGGTTTTTGCTTATAGTTTATTTTCAGTCATCTTGAGTTGTATTTATGGATTACTGTATTTGGGTTTTGAGATGTATTCTGAGTTTGTATCTTAGACACTTAGACTTCTATCTGTTGTATCTCTTTTCGATTTCATGTTTTATCTATCTTTCTTTATGCTCTACCTTAGATGTGATTGAGTTTACATTATGCTATGTAACCCCCATTCGGGGAGTATAAACCGTTTAGTCTTATACTGTTAGATGCATTGAGACCTAGGACAGCGTTCTACCGCCGACACTGCGGCGTAGGCTGGGCGTTGTTACGTTTTCGTGCCCTAACTCTACGGTGCGGGTCGTGACACGTTTTTAGTGGTGGCCCATGCAGGTCGAGTTTATGTAGTGGTATTCGAACTTGAGTACCACTATAGCCTGCAGTCGGATTAGGATATATTTTTGAAGGTACTCAATCACAGTTAGGATCCCTTGAGAGATTCCTGGGATGACCCTTGAGAATCTTATTTTAACTTCGATTTGAAAACTCTTTTTTCCTTAATTTAATTATCTTTACTTTCTGTTGTTAAACTTGATTTTTATAGATTATTGTTGAATTCGAGTTGTATTTATTGATTTTGATGGATGATTGTCGAATTTGAATTTTGATGATAGCTATTGCATCCGAGTTTGTATTTTGATGGATTTTTGTTCATTTTTGAATTTTGGTGTTCGTTGATAAATTGATTTGATTTTTGGGTATTCATTGTTGATTTAATTTAATTTTTGGCAATATGAAATTATATGGGCTAGGTCATCTATGTTATGGAATCTAGTCTTCTATAGTCGCATTAGCCAGCATGGTGAGGACATATAGTCTGACTTTAGATATATTTCTCGGGTGTGAGAATTTAAGGTTTTCGTAGCCAAGCTAGCGGCACCGCAAAAATGTTAAATACCATGATTCTAGAGATATGTGCATAAGTCAAGGGCTCTGTGATTATCGTAGCCTTGCTTACTAGTATGACGAGAATTTAGAGTACCATGATTTTGGATAGACGCATATGATTATCAGATTGCACCTTAAATTTTTTTGAACATGTTTTCTCTACTTTTGTTCAGTCATTCAAAAAAAAAAGAATTATTATTTGTTTGTTTGTCTAGTTTTCTATTATTTAACTCAGGGGTAAGTTTAGTTGGTTTTATAAACCTTGTGTAATTTCTTGCTATGAGTTTTTCATAATACAATGAATCGATGATTTTGTTAGACTTTATCTTGAATTTGATATTTTAACTCTAGATTTCAAAACGGTTCCTTCTTTAAACAGATAAGCAGAACCGATTTTATCGTTATTTCTTTCTTGCTATTATTCTTGTATTAAATAATAATGATAATAAAACTGTCTTGATTTCGTCAATCACCTGCTTGCAATTTTGGTAGAAATTCAAATGTTAGTCTTAACGTAGAATTAATTTTTTTTATATTGGGACATGAGAATATATATATGAATACATATAGCAGACACTTTGCTTAACACGTATGCATGCTACACTTGATTTTCCACCTACCTGAATACATATTAATATGTTGTTGATGTTAAATTTTCAAAACCCTAATATTTCTGATTCTCTGCTTTTCCTAGCTTAACCCGTAATTTAAATATAAAATTTTATGATAATAGTTTTATTTATACCACTGCACATGTATGTTATACATAGGGTGTCAATTCAAAAAAAAAAAAATTTGGTTGAGTTTTGTGTTAAATTTGAAAAATCTGAGACTGTGTGCATATTAACCCTTAATACTCAATTCCAAATATTTAGTTTAAATTGCTGTTTTATTTTCTTTAATATAATATTTAAAGCTGTGTACATTGTTGTATGTAGGGATATAATGTTAGATTTCATATTCTTACATGTTAGTTTGTGATAAACATTGAGTTGGTTTTAATGTTCAAATTTCTCCAAAATCTTGAAAACTAGTTACATGTTAACATTTTTACATTGATTTCCATGTTTAGTTAAATTTCAGATTTAACATGTAATATCGAACTGTATGCGTAGATAAATGTATTGGTAATATGTTAGGGTTTTATTTCTATCATGTTAGGATGTATTGGGAGCATTGAGATTAGTCGTGATGTTTCAACCCCTAAATTTTGAAATTGCATTATGTTAATATTGCACTGGTTTAAATGTTAGCTTGTTTTCAGATTTTATATGTAAACGTTGAACTAAAACTGGGTTTAACCTTTCAATACTAAGTTATAACCCTGTACAAGGACACACACACACTCTAACATAGTATATACTATCTTTTAACCAAACCCTTCCCCTCTATGTTATGATTGTATATCTAGATAGATATATATAGAGCTTAGGCATACATATTATAATATATATAAATACATAACTAAGTCTCTACCTTTTTATATATATATATATATTTAGTTATGCATGTTATGATTAAATAAGTTGCGTATTGTAGATTGTTTAACCAATATGCCATGATTAGTGTAACTTGATAGCCGTTGAATTGAAACACAATCCTCATATACACTTTCATGTACATTCACGTACACCCATGCCTACTATCTAACCATATGAACATGTCCCCATACACATAATGCTAGCTTTTTCCTCTCTAACGCTCTCTCTATATATATATTGTGATTGAATTTTAATGTAATCGGCTTTCGTTAATTAAACTTGTGATTTTTATTTTCTTGGGATAGTACCCCTTTTAGATGATTGGTGGTTACCTTTCTTTATTTTTTTTGATGAGTACCAGTTTTCACATAGGATGGTAGACTGTCTTACAGTTTTGATGATTTGATATTTCTGTATCTTTTCTCGTTTAGCACCCTGGATTGCTTGTGTATTTTGATACCCTATAACCGATTTGATTAGCATGACTAGTATACCTAGATGAGACTTCACTGTCACCGTATGCCATGACCCTGTATGCCGTCCTTTTGATGGTATGATTTGTTTAAGTTCTGGGACTTTGATTGTGGGGGTTTGACCTAGAGGGAGTATGGACCTTTTAATTTCGAGGACGAAATTTTTCTAAGGTGGGTAGAGTTGTAGCACCCAGTTTTCCAAATGAGGGTAATTTTGAAATTTCGTATTTATAATTATTTTAATAATGATATTTAATTCATGATATGATTTTTGGTAATTTTAAACCATTTTTAAAATTATTTAAATCAATGACTTGTGGTTTTGACGTTTTGCTAGTGAAACCCTAGAGACTGTTTGACCTAGAGCCTAACCATGTGATTATGATATTTTAATATCATTTTTGGCCTAAGAATATTTTTGCATTTGACCTCTTTGAATTATTTTGATATTATTTTATTATTTATGATATTATTTTGGGGTTATTTGAGTCGGGTTCGAATTTCAACTCAATCCGACTTGAAACGGGGACCCGGGGGTAGTTGACTCTAGTGGGACCCACACACTAGTTAGGCATGGCCCACATGATATTAATTTTAGTCCACATGATAGAAATATTTTAGTTAGAGGTTAGACTAATTATTATGGATAAGGTTAGTGTGATTAGAGACTTTAGAATGACTAATTTAGCCCCAACCAATTAGCCCTTTCCTAATACTCATAGAATAGGTTAGTGGGGGCATTTTGGACCTTACCATAATAGGACAAATAGCCCATATGACCAGCCACTTTGGGAGAGGATAGGCTCAAGTTCATTCATTATTCTCATCTACACTCTCTCTCTTGTTCTTCCCCAAATTCCTAGAGAGCAATCCCTAGCAATTTCTCCACCAAATCCTTCCATTTTGCCACCAAATCTTATTCTTTCCTTCTCCATTCTAGCCAAGGAGGAAGCTACCCAAGTTTGGGAGGATTCGGAGCTCGTTCATGTCCTTTTGGAATCTCTACGTGTCGGTGTCGCTCCGGGAAGGCTTTTCTTCGATTCGATCTATCGGGAGGTATAAATCCCTTCTTCTTTTCATTTCCTCGTGCATATAGCTAGGGTTTTTGCTTATAGTTTATTTTCAGTCATCTTGAGTTGTATTTATGGATTACTGTATTTGGGTTTTGAGATGTATTCTGAGTTTGTATCTTAGACACTTAGACTTCTATCTGTTGTATCTCTTTTCGATTTCATGTTTTATCTATTTTTCTTTATGTTCTACCTTAGATGTGATTGAGTTTACATTATGCTATGTCACCCCCATTCGGGGAGTATAAACTGTTTAGTCTTATACTGTTAGATGCATTGAGACCGATGACAGCGTTCTACCGCCGACACTGCGGCGTAGGCTGGGCTTTGTTACGTTCTCGTGCCCTAATTCTAGGGTGCGGGTCGTGACAACAGCATTGATCGTATTATACGGTATTCATCTACCCGTAATACGTAGCTGGCTGAGTCATTCCCCCGCTCTCCAGTATTCTGGTTCTGGGCGTGACAGGCTTGATTGAAGGTAGACACTTCACAATTGAAGTTGGTCGTGTACTTCGGATCAAAGCTCACGTTGTAGGAGTTGCAAGAACTTCGGATGAAAACTTGTGGTGATTTTTTATAGTGGATTCAACTGGAAGTTAGAGTTCTTCCGACTGGACTAGTCCTCACAAGAGGAAAACCAGTATACATCCTTGTGTTTGCGTTTGCTCTCTACTCTCTACTTTTTATTTACATATCTGTGATATATATATTATGTGATCTTTTTACTAACATTTTTAAATAGTTAATTTTTGCTGCCTACTCTATTCATCCCTCCCTCTAGAGTATTGCGCTTTACAACTCGTATCTACAATCGGTCCTACAGCTACAACCGGGACTTGATCGAGCGATCCGAACTCGAACTTGATCCTATTTATTCCATAAAAAATTAGTATCCCTATCATTGAGGAGAATATGTTTCATGATCAGTAAAAATATATTTCTTGTAAATTTAAAATTTTTGAAATAAATTTTATAGTGTAGACCAAGTATGATAATAGATTTCTCACCATAAATTTAACCCAAAAAAAAAAAATCTGCATACCAAATTCACCCCCCAAAGTAAATTTAGTTATTGGATGTCCCCCAAGAATTCAATCAAAAGTTTAAAATTCATCCAAGACTTTTATCGACAGTACTGTATTCCAATTCCTTTACCGAAGCGGTAGCAAACTACCGGTTTGAGGGTTCCACAACCATTTGTAAATATTTTGTTATTTTATATATATATATATATATATATATATATATATATATATATATATATATATATATATATATATATATAAATTTAAAGATGAACTAGAATGTCTAGAAAGCACTAGTGTATCTCATATTTCATCTTCCTAATTACCTCGTCGGTCTTCCTTGAATATTTATGGACACTAATTTTTTGAACGCATGTTGTCCTTGCAACCAAACTGTTTTTTTTTTTTGAAACATCACTGGTAATAACATTAAGAAGTAGAGTTCATGTCATTAAGGACATGAGGAATAATACAAGAAGGGACATCTTCAAATGAAGATAAGAAAATAGAGTTATCAGATAACAATGCATAAGAAGCTAAATGGTGAGCACTCTGGTTAGTACTCCTATGTATATAGGTAAATCTCAGATTCATGGTAGACTTCAAAGCCATACTTGCATCTTCAATTGTATGACGAGTTCTCCAAAGAGGGATAGTGTCAGCAAAGTTTATAGCTTCAACCAAAGGCTTGCAGTCACCTTCAATAGTAACATCGTTCAGGAATTCAGCATTGTAAATGGCAAGTGCAAGACCAATTCCCAAAGCCTCTGCTTCTAAAGGAGTGCCACCGATTACAGTCTTGGTGATAGCCAATTTGAAATGTCCAGAAGAATCACGGAGAAGAGCACCTGCAGCCATTTTCCCGTCCAAATAGGCACCATCATAGTTGATCTTCCAGGTGTTAGGAGAAGGAGGTGTCCAAGTGGTGGTATACATAGACATGAGGGGAGTTGTTGCTGAATCAGAAAAAAAATTGTTGCAGCTGTCATACTTCTTTTTAAAGCACAATGCATCTTCAGAAATACAACTAGCAGTGATCGGACGATGATCAAATAGGAATTTGTTTCTGGCTTTCCAAATACTCCAAATATGATAGAAGAAAATTGAAAGCTTGTCTCGATCTCTTTCCTCCAGTAAGATATTGAGAATTGATGAAACAGTAGAACTCTCATTTATGATAGATGATATGGTAGGATGTTGGTGCCATGAGATACCTGTTAAAGGGCAATGCAAGAGAAGATGATTAGTAGTTTCAGAGTGTACCTTACACAAAGGGCATGTTGCATCAATATGGTTCAGGTGACGATGAATATTTGCATTAGTTGGAAGAGAGTTAGTAATGGCTCGCCAGCCAAACATCAACACTCTTGGACTAATATGAGTTAGAGACCATAATTTCTTCCAGTTTTGGAATCCTGCCACCTCTGTATTATTCGTTTCAGGAAAGAACTTCTCATGAATTGTTCGATAGGCTGATTTGGTAGTAAATAACCCATCAGAAGTATGGATCCACATTAGTTTATCAGTGTGACAGTTGCTTGACAGAGGTATCTTCAAAATAGACATTGCTTCATCAGGAGGGAATAAAATGTGAATAAGGTTTATTTTCCATGACATCATCTCACTGTTTATAAGATCACTGACTCTTCGAGCCCACTGATTACTGAAAGTATATCCTTGAACTTTGAAATTAGGAAGACTAGGGACCCAAGGATCATTCCATATGTCAACACTAGTGCCATCCCCCACTGACCATAAAACATTTCCTGTAAGATAATTCCTACTGCTCAAAATGCTGGACCATATACAAGAAGATGTAGATGTAGGCACTGTTGTCCAGAAGGAATCATTTTGTAGGTATTTGTTGCAGAGTATGGAAGCCCATAAAGACTTTGGTTCAGAGAGGAAACTCCAAGCAAGTTTGAGAAGGAGACTAAGGTTTGTGATGTAAGGATCTCTGATACCTAGACCCCCTTGATATTTTGGTTTAGTAAACCAACTCCAAGCAGTATAATGGATTTTCTTTTTGTCTAAGGAATCCCACCAGAAGTTACACGGATCTTTAGCAAGAATGTTAGTCACTTTTTTGGGAATGTGATAGGATGATAGGTAGTATGTAGGCAGTGATGCAAGAGTGGATTTGATGAGTGTGGATCGACCAGAATGAGAAAGGCATTTGCGTTTCCAGCCTTGAAGCCTGGAAGAACTGGCATTCAATAGATCAGTGAATGTACTAACCCTGCTTTTGGACTGTAGAAGAAAATTGCCCAAGTATTTATCCTTAGAGTTCATCAATCGAACTCCCAGAAGATGAATATATAGCTCCCTCATGACAGGATCAGTTTTCTTAGAAAAGAAGATGGAAGATTTATCATAATTGATTCGTTGGCCAGACCAACTTTTAAAGGTATCAAGGATGATTTTCACCTGTTGGATATTATGGAGAGATGATTTTCCATAAATGAAAAGGTCGTCTGCAAAAACAAGGTGGGAATAATGGAAGGTCGAGTGTCGAATAGTGATACTATCATATAATGTCACGTCCCAGAACCAGAATACTGGAGAGCGGGGGCAGACATAGCCAGCTACGTATATTGAAATGGATTTCCATCTCGCTATACGGTCACGGCTGTCTAGATACATGAGGGTTTACTACAAGCCAACAGTCTCCTATGGTCATGAACAAGCCTAGTGTCTCAATCACAAGCAAGTAAGTAAATGTTACAAGATGTATGATCATTAAATATACAATAATAAGGCGTCCCAAATATTACATATTCAGCTGATCATGAAGCTAGTCGTTACAAAATATGAGGACTAGCAAGAGTTTAGTCATACATGATCAACCCTAGGATCTGTCAATCATGTTACAGCCCGTAGGCAGACAGTAAGTAAATACAATCGAGCTAAACAGGTGCTCGTCGGCTAAACGCCTTAAAAGAATATTTTTACAATAAAGTGGGAGAGCAAAAATAAACCCATTCGTTGCCCGGGTTACGTCTGGTGTTCACCATCGGGCTGGAAAAGCGGTGGATCCTCTGGAGCTGCTCCGAAATCTGGCCATACAAAACCAGTTGGGTCAGATCCCAGAAAGAGCAAGTGCCACAAAGGAAGCTTCACTTAGGAACTAAAACGAGCAATCAGCACAAAATATAAATAAAAGTAAGAACTGGAAAATAAAGAAAACACATCAGGAGGATATACGACGAGATAACCATGGAACTATTCAGATAACCAGGTTACAACCCGTAAACCAAACAAGGACCGGGGTTGTAACCCTTCGTCTGAATGGAGCTTGGTTTCTCACCATTTATCGGTAAAATGAATACGAGCATTCTGGTCATTCAATAATCTGGAACAGGATCAGGACAAGACTAGACTGGTTAGACTCCATCCAATCATTTCACGGCCAAGCAAGAACTACGACTTGATACTTTAACTAACTAGGGTTGTCATAAGCCTAATTACTAACAAGATGCAGTGAGATTATTCTACAGCCACAAGCCCTGCAGACCATCCAGGTTACCCAGGTCGAAATTAGGGGTTGAATTCAGGTGGGTACACCGTCCAGGAAACGCATGTACCCTTAAGTAGCTTGAAAGGTGCAACACATAACAGTGTGCTGGAAATGTGCCCTACTCGACGGCAGGCTACAGATCCCAGGCGCGCCCAGGTAACGGGATTGCCTGTAGCTAGGAAATCTCTTCATGACTAATATGTTAATCTAGTTATTAACCTTAGTCCATTTCAATAGGTACTCCTGACCGTGGTACTCAGGAGTCCCTCCCTAGACATGATGCAAGACAGGACTGGTTTATTTGTACAAGCACAATCGCCCACGGTGTCCATGTAATTTATACAGGTCATGTCATGTCAGGTAGCCGTCGTAACAGCTGTTCAAGATAATCATGTCAGGTGTACTTGTCAGGAGTGCGCCACGACGGGCCACTATCAGGTCATGTTAGGTTTTCTTGTCAAAGTGCACCACTACGGGTCACTATCGTGTCATGCTCAGGTACATATTAAACAAATCCATGATTATCAAGTTCATGACAAAAGGCGTAAGGATATAAAATGGACGTAAAATATCTAATAAAGGAGTTACAAAACATGGGCAATTAATGATAAATAATAGTACACAGGAACATGAGAAAGTCATGTGGCTCAGTCATATGCGGTCAGGAAAGGGTAGACTCATGCGGCCCAATTAGGAGGACACATGCGGCCAGGGTCGCTGAATCACATGCGGCCAAGACAAGGGGGCGCATGCAGCTGGAAGTGCAAGGGCGCATGCGGCTCCAAGACGTTGGGCCTCATGCGGCCAGCGGAAGTGTCGAGTTCATGCGACTGGGTATAGAAGGAGGCGCATGCGGTTAAGTCAACATGGCTGCTTATGCGGCTGAGAGTGAAAGGTACATATGCGGCTGAAGGGGCAGGAACCTATGCGGCTGGGAGTAGGACTAGCTCCCATGCGGCAAGCAGGAAGGAAGGCTCCATGCGGCCAGGATGAATTGGACTCATGCGGCTCTCGGGGTAGGGGCACATGCGGCTAGCGGGGAACCAAGCCTATGCGGTCCGCAACTACTAGAGTTCATGCGGCTCATGGAGATAGGCGCATATACGGCTGAAGGCAAGTGGGACTCCATGCGGCAAGAAGGAACTGAGGACTCATGCGGTTAGGTTCACTTCATATTCATGCGGCCAAGGATGAAGGCAGACTTATGCGGCTGGGAAGCAAGGGCCTCATGCGGTTTAAGAATGAGACTCAGTCCCTGCGGCTGAAAGTGTCATGAGGCTAAATCACTTGCCGCATGAATTATCATGCGGTCAAGTCAAGCACTGTTCTTCTTCCCCAATTTCAGAGAAGAAGAACACCATGAACCCAAGCTTCCAAGCTCCATAACATCTTCATCTGGAGCCCAAATCCGAACTTCCATAGGTCAAAATGGGGTAGAACGAGATTCTCTACAACATGGAACCATCAAAACTAGGAAATAACAAGACTAAATAGATCAAAACCCAAGAAATCCAAAAATGAAATAAACTTAGATCTACAAGAATCCAGCCATGGAAATGAGAAATGTCAAATACTAAAGTATTTTAGAATGTAGTAAAGAATAGAATGGAGCAATAAAATCAGAGTTCCTCCATGAAGCAAGTTGCACTTGCCTAGACCTCTCTCTTCTCTCTCTGGTAGGTAAGGAAGTAATGGGGAAGAAGAAGATGATTAATGAAGAGAGAGAATAGAGAGAATGGATTAATAAATACAATGGTGGTGGTAGGTAGGGGGTTCACATTGGTTCATATTGAACCAAAGAAAACCGAGCCAAGCCGAACCAAGCCAAGAAATAACCAAGCCAAGATACAAGCTAACAAGGAATCATGCAAATACAGAATAAAATACGTACACGTATTCCAGAAATACGTAATACGGACCACAAGCATTACAACTCTACCCACCTTAAAAGAATTCCGTCCTCAGAATTTAATCAAGAGGCTAGAGGAGCAATGACAAGCTATACTAATAATAAGCAAGCTATACTAGACAATCAATCAATCATGCAAGCAAGGAATCGAAGGCATGAGGCATAAGAAAGACATTATACCTCACGAGTCAAACAAGTCGGGATATCGCGATCGGATATCATTCTCACGCTCCCACGTTGACTCCCCCAAAGAGTGATGACCCCAAGCAACTCGGACTAACTTGCTAGTCTTGTTCTTGAGGATCTTCTCTCTCCGGTCCAATATAGACACGGGCCTCTCCTCATACGAAAGGTTGGTACCAACAACCAATTCCGAATGATCCAGGATGTGGCTCGGGTCTGGGATATACCGTCGTAATTGGGATACATGGAACACGTCATGCACCTCGCTTAGCGACGGCGGAAGAGCGAGACGATAGGATACATCTCCTACTCGCTCCAGAATGTCAAACGGTCCTATATACCTAGGACTAAGCTTTCCCCGGACGCCGAAACGAATGACGCCACGGTTAGGCGAAATCCTCAGGAATACATGATCGCCGACCGAAAACTTGAGAGGGCGCCGAAGAGAATCGGCCCAATGGCGCTAGCGATCTTGGGCAACTCGAAGATGATCTCTGACTCTCCTGACCACTTCGACTGTCTGGGCAATCATTTCTGGACCGAGCATCTGTCTCTCTCCAACATCATCCCAGGCTAGCGGGGATCTGCACTTCCTACCATACAGTGCCTCGAACGGTGCCATCTGGATACTGGCCTGGAAACTGTTGTTGTACGAGAATTCTATCAGGTGCAAGTGATCTTCCCACGAACCACCGAAGTCAAGTGTGCAAGACCGCAACATGTCTTCAAGAGTCTGGATCGTGCGCTCCGACTGGCCATCTATCTGCGGGTGATATGCTGAACTGAAATGGAGACGAGTCCCCAAACTCTCTTGCAAGCTACGCCAAAAATGTGACGTAAATCTAGAATCTCGGTCCGAGGTGATACTGACTGGCACTCCGTGCAACCTGACAATCTGCCTGAGGTACATCTCCGCTAGCTGTGCCGTCGACTGGCCAACTTTAAATGGAAGAAAGTGAGCCACCTTCGTGAGCCGATCAACTATAACCCAGATAGCATCTCTGCCAGCTGGGGATCTAGGTAATCCGGTCACGAAATCTATGGTCACGTGCTCCCACTTCCATTCTGGAATCGGTAAGGGCTGAAGAAGTCCAGCCGGTCTCTGATGTTCAGCTTTAACTTGTTGGCAAACCAAACACCGAGAGACAAACCGAGCTATCTCCCGCTTCATGCCATTCCACCAGAAATGTTGACGGATATCACGGTACATCTTCGTACTGCCAGGATGGATGGAATACTGAGAACTGTGCGCCTCTGACATGATCTCCTGCCTGATATCTCCACTGGGTACACAAAGACGCTTACTATGTCGAAGTGTACCGTCCTCATGAATACATAAATCTGGTCTTCGTCCTGCCTCACACTCTGCTCTGAGTCGCTGAAGCTTGGAATCTGCCGACTGCGCCATCCGGATCCTCTCGACTATAGTGGATTGAACTTGCATGCTGGCCATCAATGCTACACAGGAAGGGAGAACAACTTCTATACCCATCTTCTGAAGATCTGCTAGCAACTCTGGTTGCGCTGTTAGGAAATAGACTCCGACTTTCCTGCTCAAAGCATCTGCAACAACATTGGCCTTCCCAGGATGATACTGCAAGTTGACATCATAATCCACAAGAAGCTCCAGCCATCTCCTCTGACGCATATTTAGATCCTTCTGGGTGAAAACATACTTCAGGCTCTTGTGGTCGGTGAAAATCTCCACCCTATCTCCATACAAATAGTGCCTCTACAACTTAAGGGCAAACACTACTGCTGCCAGCTCCAAGTCATGGGTTGGGTAATTCCTCTCATGATCACAAAGTTGTCGTAATGCATAAGCTATTACCTTCCCATGCTGCATCAGAACACATCCTAAACCTCTGCCTGAAGCATCACAGTACACTGAGAATCCTCCGGTCCCATCTGGAAGCGTGAGAATAGGAGCTGTTATCAGGCCTCGCTTCAACTGCTCAAAAGAACTCTGACACTCTGCTGTCCAAGCAAACTGCGCATCCTTGCGGGTCAACTGCGTCAATGGCGCTGAAATTCGAGCAAAATCTGATACAAACCGCCGGTAATAGCCGGCCAATCCAAGGAAACTGCAAACTTCTGCAACTGTGCTGGGTACCGGCCACGACTCAATGGCCACAATCTTCTGGGGATCGACTTCTACTCCTCCTCTGGTGATGATATGACCCAAGTACGAAATGCGATCGAGCCAGAACTCGTATTTACTGAACTTGGCATATAACTGGTGCTCCCTGAGAATCTGAAGAACCACACGGAGATGTTGCCCATGCTCCGCCTCACTCTTGCTGTAGACCAGGATGTCATCTAAGAACACAATCACAAACTGATCCAAGTAAGGCATGAAGATGCGATTCATGAGGTCCATGAATACTGCCGGCGCATTGGTTGCTCCAAATGACATCATAAGGAACTCCCAATGCCCATATCTCGATCTGAACGCTGTCTTCGGGATGTCCTGCTCTCTGACTCTGATCTGATGATAACCTGAGCGCAAATCAATCTTCGAGAATACTGAAGCCCCCTTGAGTTGATCAAACAAGTCATCTATCCTCGGAAGAGGATATCTGTTCTTGATTGTCACTGAGTTCAAGGTACGATAATCAACACATAACCTGGACGTACCATCCTTCTTTTTCACAAGAAGCATCGGGGCTCCCCAAGGCGATCCACTAGCACGAATGAATCCCTTGGCTCAAAGTTCTTCAATCATCTTGTACAATATCTCCAACTCTGACGGCGCCATCCTGTAGACTCTCTCTGACACTGGGGCTGTCCCGAGAATCAAGTCTATAGTGAACTCGATCTTCTGCTCTGGAGGCATACCTGGTAGCTCTTCTGGGAAAATGTCTGGGAACTCATCCACTATCCTGGGCAACTGCACTGCTGCTACTGCCATCCGCAATATCGGAGGAGAAGGCTCAACTTCACCTCGAGAAAAGGAAAACTCTGGCTCGCCTGGAATGCTAAAAACAACCCTACCAACATGGCAGTCTATTCTAGCATACTGGTTCCTCAACCAATCCATCCCTAAGACCACATCATAATCGGCCATCGGAAACTCTATCAATCTAGCGGGAAATTCTCTACCGCTAACTACGATCCGATACGAGGAAAACACTCTATCTACTCCCACAAGTCCGTTACCAGTAAGTATATTGAGCCTTACCGATAATGACTCGGGTTCCAATCCTACCCGTGTCGCGAATCGTGCAGACATAAAAGAATGCGATGCACCAGAATCAAATAAAGCTGAAGCTGGAAATGAGTTGACGAGAATAGTACCTGCCACTACCTCTCCTGGTGCCAATCCTTCCTCTGCGGTCATCACCATAGCCTGACCGTGCCCTCGGGGTGCTGGTCCCCTCTGCTGAAATCCTCGCTGCCTGCTCTGACTCAAGGCTTGGGCTGGAACATGCTGCTGGGGGTTCTGCTGCTGGAACATCTGGGACTGAGGCGGCAAGGGCCTCGACAAGGGGTACTGCTGCTGCTGCTGGACCGGTGCTGGTCCTCTCACCGAAGAGTTAGAAAGGTTGGACGAGGATGAACCACCCCTGTTCGGACAGGATCCAACCCTATGGTCTGGTGCTCCACAAGCCAGACACAATCCCTATGCCCTGCGACATTCTGCCACCACATGGCCTGGCTTCCCACAATGAGAACATCCCACTGCGGAAGACTGCTGCTACTGCTGAGGGTGCGTCGGAGTTGAATGCTGAACCGACGTCACTGAGGCCGCTCGCCTCGGAGCTCCAATAGTCAAAGCCCTGGCTGCCGGGGCTGGGGCTGAAGACTGATTCATCTGGCCGTGAGATCTCTTCCGACCTCCGGCCCTATCCACGATCCTCTGGGAGGTATACTCATGCCTCCGGGCTGCTCTCAAGACTGCATCAAAAGTCTGATGCTCAAACTGCTCGACTGCCAACAAAATCTCTAGGTGAAGGCCCTGCTGGAATCGCTGGGCTCTATCATACTCGGTTGCCACCAAGGTGGAAGCAAACCGACTAAGTCTGGAAAACTCGGCCGCATATCCATCGACCGTCCTTTCTCCTTGCTTCAGATTAGTGAATCGGGTCTGCAGATCATACCGAGCCACGGCATCGAAATACTTGGTCTGGAATCTCTCTCTGAACACCGCCCAAGCAATAGGTGCTGCTAATCCAACGGCCTGAGCTGCCCACCAGCTGCGGGCAAGATCTAACAACTGCAGGCATACAACTGCCACCTTCTCGTTCTCTGGAGTCCTGGCTGCTTCTAGAACCACCTCTGTGTCCTGAAGCCATGCATCTGCCGCGATAGCATCTCCACTACCGTCGAAGAATGGAGGGTTCAAGCGCTTGAAGCTGTTGGCCGCGCTGTTACCCTGATGACCTCCTCTGGCCAGAGCATCCGTCACTGCCTGGTGCAAGGCATCCCCACGACGATCTTGAGAAGCTATCAAGGTCCTGACGAGTCCTACTAATGTGCCATCATCAGGCTCGGTAGGCTGAACTGGCTGGACTGGTGGCTCTCCATCAGAAGACACGACTCTGGAGGCTACTCCGGAATGCTGGGCTTGATCTCCTGGTTGCTGCTGGTCCGCGGGAGGTGCTCCGCCTTGCTGACCGGCAGGTCCAGGAACAATGCCGCTGAAGAAGACGACATAGGGAACAATAAGGAAGGACCAGGATAGATCAACGATACAAGCATATGATCAGGACAAGAATCCAGGGATTCAGAAGATACGAGCAGAGATCAAGGACGAATACTGATTGAGACATCTATTCGGTAAACCCTCACATATCTTGATTTACAAGACCTGCATGGGCCACCACTTAAACCATGTCACGCCCCAGAACCAGAATACTGGAGAGCGGGGGCAGACATAGCCAGCTACGTATATTGAAATGGATTTCCATCTCGCTATAGGGTCACGGCTGTCTAGATACATGAGGGTTTACTACAAGCCAACAGTCTCCTATGGTCATGAACAAGCCTAGTGTCTCAATCACAAGCAAGTAAGTAAATGTTACAAGATGTATGATCATTAAATATACAATAATAAGGCGTCCCAAATATTACATATTCAGCTGATCATGAAGCTAGTCGTTACAAAATGTGAGGACTAGCAAGAGTTTAGTCATACATGATCAACCCTAGGATCTGTCAATCATGTTACAGCCCGTAGACAGACAGTAAGTAAATACAATCGAGCTAAACAGGTGCTCGTCGGCTAAACGCCTCAAAAGAATATTTTTACAATAAAGTGGGAGAGCAAAAATAAACCCACTCATTGCCCGGGTTACGTCTGGTGTTCACCATCGGGCTGGAAAAGCGGTGGATCCTCTGGAGCTGCTCCGAAATCTGGCCATACAAAACCAGCTGGGTCAGATCCCAGAAAGAGCAAGTGCCACAAAGGAAGCTTCACTTAGGAACTAAAACGAGCAATCAGCACAAGATATAAATAAAAGTAAGAACTGGAAAATAAAGAAAACACATCAGGAGGATATACGACGAGATAACCATGGAACTATTCAGATAACCAGGTTACAACCCGTAAACCAAACAAGGACCGGGGTTGTAACCCTTCGTCTGAACGGAGCTTGGTTTCTCACCATTTATCGGTAAAATGAATACAAGCATTCTGGTCATTCAATAATCTGGAACAGGATCAGGACAAGACTAGACTGGTTAGACTCCATCCAATCATTTCACGGCCAAGCAAGAACTACGACTTGATACTTTAACTAACTAGGGTTGTCACAAACCTAATTACTAACAAGATGCAGTGAGATTATTCCACAGCCACAAGCCCTGTAGACCATCCAGGTTACCCAGGTCGAAATTAGGGGTTGAATTCAGGTGGGTGCACCGTCCAAGAAACGCATGTACCCTTAAGTAGCTTGAAAGGTGCAACACATAACAGTGTACTGGAAATGTGCCCTACTCGATGGCAGGCTACAGATCCCAGGCGCGCCCAGGAAACGGGATTGCCTGTAGTTGGGAAATCTCTTCATGACTAATGTGTTAATCTAGTTATTAACCTTAGTCCATTTCAATAGGTACTCTTGACCGTGGTACTCAGGAGTCCCTCCCTAGACATGATGCAAGATAGGACTGGTTTATTTGTACAAGCACAATCGCCCACGGTGTCCATGTAATTTATACAGGTCATGTCATGTCAGGTAGCCGTCGCAACAGCTGTTCAAGATAATCATGTCAGGTGTACTTGTCAGGAGTACGCCACGACGGGCTACTATCAGATCATGTCAGGTTTTCTTGTCAAAGTGCACCACTACGGGTCACTATCGTGTCATGCTCAGGTACATATTAAACAAATCCATGATTATCAAGTTCATGACAAAAGGCGTAAGGATATAAAATGGACGTAAAATATCTAATAAAGGAGTTACAAAACATGGGCAATTAATGATAAATAATAGTACACAGGAACATGAGAAAGTCATGTGGCTCAGTCATATGCGGTCAGGAAAGGGTAGACTCATGCGGCCCAATTAGGAGGACGCATGCGGCCAGGGTCGCTGAATCACATGCGGCCAAGACAAGGGGGCGCATGCAGCTGGAAGTGCAAGGGCGCATGCGGCTCCACGACGTTGGGCCTCATGCGGCCAGCGGAAGTGTCGAGTAAATGCGACTGGGTATAGAAGGAGGCGCATGTGGTTAAGTCAACATGGCTGCTTATGCGGCTGAGAGTGAAAGGTACATATACGGCTGAAGGGGCAGGAACCTATGCGGCTGGGAGTAGGACTAGCTTCCATGCGGCAAGCAGGAAGGAAGGCTCCATACGGCCAGGATGAATTGGACTCATGCGGCTCTCGGGGTAGGGGCACATGCGGCTAGCGGGGAACCAAGCCTATGCGGTCCGCAAGTACTAGAGTTCATGCGGCTCAAGAAGATAGGCGCATATGCGGCTGAAGGCAAGTGGGACTCCATGCGGCAAGAAGGAACTGAGGACTCATGCGGTTAGGTTCACTTCATATTCATGCGGCCAAGGATGAAGGCAGACTTTGCTTCATGCGGTTTAAGAATGAGACTCAGTCCCTGCGGCTGAAAGTGTCATGAGGCTAAATCACTTGCCGCATGAATTGTCATGCGGTCAAGTCAAGCACTGTTCTTCTTCCCCAATTTCAGAGAAGAAGAACACCATGAACCCAAGCTTCCAAGCTCCATAACATCTTCATCTGGAGCCCAAATCCGAACTTCCATAGGTCAAAATGGGGTAGAACGAGATTCTCTACAACATGGAACCATCAAAACTAGGAAATAACAAGACTAAATAGATCAAAACCCAAGAAATTCGAAAATGAAATAAACTTAGATCTACAAGAATCCAGCCATGGAAATGAGAAATGTCAAATACTAAAGTGTTTTAGAATGTAGTAAAGAATAGAATGGAGCAATAAAATCAGAGTTCCTCCATGAAGCAAGTTGCACTTGCCTAGACCTCTCTCTTCTCTCTCTGGTAGGTAAGGAAGTAATGAGGAAGAAGAAGATGATTAATGAAGAGAGAGAATAGAGAGAATGGATTAATAAATACAATGGTGGTGGCAGGTAGGGGGTTCACATTGGTTCATATTGAACCAAAGAAAATCGAGCCAAGCCGAACCAAGCCAAGAAATAACCAAGCCAAGATACAAGCTAACAAGGAATCATGCAAATACAGAATAAAATACGTACACGTATTCCAGAAATACGTAATACGGACCACAAGCATTACATATAATGAATTCCTGGTCATGATATTGATCAATGTGGATAAGATTTCCATGCACATTAAAAACAAATAAGGAGAAAGAGGGCAACCCTGTCAAATACCTCTACCAGGACAGCAAGATTTTGATGGCTCGCCATTGATGAGAATTACAAAGGATGAAGTGGTAACACATTGCATAATGAGTTCATTTGATTTACCAACAATACCCAGACCAATGAGGGTTTGACCAATAATACCCCAACCTAATCTGTCATAAGCCTTAGACATGTCAACTTTGAGAGCAAATGCACTGTTTTGGGGTGAGAATTTTGAAATAGAATGAAGAAGCTCCTGTGCAATAACCACATTATCACCTATGTGTCTAGTTGGAACAAATGCATTTTGGTAGGGGCCTATGATCTTGTGAAGAAGAGGACGAACCCTATTAGCAAGAATTTTAGAGATAACTTTGTAAAGGACATTACAATGAGCAATAGGTCTATAATCTATTGGCTTAGTAGGATTTTTCACTTTAGGAATTAAAGCAAGGTGAGTATGGTTCAGCCGAGAAGGCATGATACCTGAGATGAATTTTTTTTGAACAAGTGATGATACCTCTGAGCCAACAAGATCCTAATGTTTCTGGTAGAACAAAGCTGGATATCCATCTGGTCTAGGCGACTTATATGGACCCATACCCTTGATAATATTCCTGATTTCATCTTCCTGAGGAATTGAATGTAAAGCATCATTTTCAGATACAGAAATGCCTGGTAGATCAGCCAAAATATGCTCAGGAATAGGATTAGTGTCAACTTCTTGAAAAATAGACTGAAAATGAGTGATGAAAGTATCTGAAATATCAGACATATCTGAAATTTGAACACCATCATCAGTAGTAATACTATGGATCACATTTTTTTGCCTTCTGGAAGTAGCTGCAAGATGGAAAAATTTGGTATTTTTATCCCCTTCTTTAAGCCATGATATATTCGAATGTTGCTTCCAATACATCTCCTTTTGAAAATGCAGTTTGTTGATCATAATTTGTGTTTTTCTCTCTTCATTGTATGTAGCTTCAGTTTGATTTTGTGACTGTAGATGCAACAATCTCGCCTCTTGTTTTTTAATGTTACAGTTTAAGTTTCCTATCCTGGAGTTTCCCCAACGTTGAAGGCGAGGAAGCAATACGTTGAGCTTTGATTGAAAATCAGAAATTGTAAATTTATTCCATTCATCATGAAGTACCTGATGGAAATCTTCCTCAAGTGTCCACGCAGCTTCAAATCTGCAAACTCTTCTTTTCCTTCTGAAATTGATGTTAGGTAGAAAGAGAATAGGACAATGATCACTATTAATACAAGGAAGATGGAGAAGCCCAGCCTTTGGATGAATAGAACGCCACTGAATATCAACCACAGCTCTGTCTAATCTTTTAGCAATGTGATGTGTAGGTCTCCTTCGATTATTCCACGTATAAGCAGGACCATGATAACCGACATCCATAGCACCTACTCTGTTAAACCAGTTAATGAAATGTTTGTGATGAGAATAGTTGAAACCATTACCCCCCTGTTTTTCCTCTGCAGACAGGATGCCATTAAAATCCCCAATACAGACCCATGGCTCAGATATAGATCCAACAATAACCTCAAGTTGTTGCCAGAAAAAACCAAACTGTCAGGTCTGGTTTATTTGGCAGAATCATAGAGGGTTGGGAAAGAAAAATCATATTTTGATGGAAAAATAATTTTATCCATCCAAACAAAGATTCATTGAAGTATTCATTTTTTTTTTCCTTTCAATTTCATTGTCATTTTCAAAACCGATGAAAGTATTATTTTTCACCTTGCCGCGAACCAAACGAGGCCTTAAAGTTGTACAATGTTAAAAATCTTGAAGAAGATCCAGAAGATGAATTCACCTGACGGCATCATTGGTGGGGATCCAATGAAGCCTAATCGTCAATTGTGATCGCCAATGCAAACAAGAACAAATGGACGCAGTTTGGCAGCGGGGCCGGTACGGCAACTGTCATTTCTGGGGACACATTTGTCGAAAGACCTGCTAGTGAGTGTCCCCATCAATACTACCATAATTGGCCCTCGCCGAATGTAGGAAGTCTTCGGAAAGGAAGCTATATCAAAGTGCGTTATTTTAGCCATTATAGCCGGAATTTGGGTCAACCAACCATTATATAAGAACAATTTGATCTTTGGAAAAATATTTTTATCAAATACTACCAAAATTTAGTAGTTTATTAACGATAATTAATATTCCAGCTATTTTGCTGAAAATAATTAAAATATTTTTATAACATTTATATTTTAAAAATTTGTGGTCATTTGGTATCAGAATATTTTCTATATATAAACATAGATTAATTCATCTAAATTTAATTAAAAAATAATTTCCCTCTTCTAATAATTTCAATTGATCTTATTTTTATTCAATAAATTAGCTACTTTTTTTTCAGAGACTAAAGTGTCAGAAGAAAAGAATCTATATTTGCAAGAATCAGAATTTAGATGGTTCAACTTAATCGATCACCACCAAGCCGAAATAATTCAACGTGGGACTTTGGAGAATAATTGAGATTTAAGTCTTTTATATATTATATTATATAAGTAAGTATTATACTAATTCTTTAGAACCGATACAAATGTAAAGTATCAATGGTTCTGTTCCAAGTATCGATGAATTTATTATGATTATTTTACTAAAATATATGTTATAAATGATAAGAAAGAAAATCTTAAATCCAAGTACACACTACACACCAACCATTATATAGAGCGCACAATGCAATAAATACAAAAAATATTTTTTGGAAATGTAGGCATGATAACTTTAAAGAGAAATTATAAAAGTTGTTATGGAAATGACACAATTGATGCTAAACAAACACGGTTAAACATCAATGCTCAATGCTTTCCATTATGATCATTTATTATCCACCTACTCTTAACAAAACTAACCTAAGATAATATATTATTTGTGATATACAACTTTTCATATTTACAGGGGCGGCCCTGGCCTAGGGCAGGCCGGGCGACGGCCCAGGGCCCCCGATAAAAGGGGGCACCAACATGAAATTATCTACAATAGAACTAGCATGTATCATGTGCCTTTTGTTTAATAAAAAGCATTGTGGTGTAGTAGTTATAATGATAGACTTATATGTAAAAGGTTCTTGGTTCAAATCTTGATTACAACATTTTTTTTTTTACATTATGTATAGGGGCCCATTTTGAAAGTTTTGCCTTGGGCTCCCATTAGCTCATGCATATTTAGCGAGAGTGAATATTATTATGATTATCCAAGTAGTACATTAAATTTTTGTTTTACAACAGTTTCTACATCTACTACTAGAGCAAAAACTTTTGAACAAAAATAAGCTTTAAAATAAACTATTGCTGATAGTAGTAAATTTTTTTTAACTTCAGATATATGGATATAAATAAACAAAATAAAATTTTTACTTGTATCACAACACGTTATTTAGATATAAAATGAGTTTTACAAAAACAAATTATTTGTTTAAGACCGTTGAAATATTTTGCATACTGGAATTGTAATATGCAGAGCCATCTTACAAGTTTCGTGTGAATATAATATTCATAACAAAAAGATTAAAAAATTATATTGCTGCTAATAACATTACTTTTTGTATCAATATTTTAAATTTTAAGTTTCTGTTTATATTAGAAAGACGACATTTTCATATATGTAAGATGCATTTGTCATATTATTTATTTAGTTGTACATACAAGAATACCTTCAATATTTCCATAAAAATTTAGAAAATGTTTGAACATATCTACTTAATTTGAACACTTCAACAAATAGACAACGAAAGTTTAAAATATTATGTGCACAATATGATTTTAAAAAATAGGAGATTTGTTAATGATGTACCATATAGATTTCTACCTATTTGATTGAAAATACAAATTCAAGTAGTGATTGTCAATAATTAAGAATAATTGACTAATTGCTACTTCAATTTTGAAATTTTAAGATCATTTTACAATATTATATGTATTTTATACATAGTTTATTAGCAAACATCTACTTTAAATGTACTAGCATATGTGCACGTGCCTTGCACGTATTTTAACATTTCTTAATTAGTTTAGGAAGACTCTTTAGGAAGACCAAAGGGTAATCTTCCTAATTACTAAGTTATCCTTATTAAAATTAATGAACTATTTTTAATTAGTATAAGTATGTAAGGGTATTTTCGGAATTCAAAAGTTTCACCATCTAAGTTTTCCTATTATATAGTAGAATATATTAGCGGACGTTAATAATTTTATTTACTTGTAAGATTTATATATGTTTTCCTTTTTTTATTATTACATTGTTAATAAAAAATAGAAGCAAAATTTATAAATTATTTGTCTGATATAACTTTTTATTAAATAAAGTTTGTTTCGCTACTCTTTTGGATCCTAAAATATAATTAGGTGTAAGAATATTGTTAGATGATCGATTTTCTTGAAAATATGAACATTGCTCAGGTATGTAGTAAAAACAAATTAAATTAAAGAATGTTTATGTCTTCTAATTAGTTTATATGAAAAAAAATGTTATTGTGAGCTGATCCGGTTCAACCGTTCAAGCTACTACAGCTTAATTCAAGTCATAGATTATCTCATTATAAGAATATACTACAAAAGAAGAAACAAAAATATTCTATGCTTCCAACTAATTTTTTTTATTGTATTTGAACTTGTATGATGAAGATGATGACGATTTTGTCTGCACATACTTTTCAATTCTAAAATAAGCAAACAATTATAAATTTTCTTAAATAAATAAAAATAATAATTAATTATTATTAATTATTTATTGTTCTTTTTTGCTACTAGTTCGCAAGCAAATCTTTTTTTTTAATAAACCATCACTTGGTCCCGGTTGGAGTGTCTCGGTCCGAGTTCATGGTCGAGTTGGGTTCAGAATTTTTGGTCGCCTGTCCGGTCTTGACCGGTGCACAAGATCAATTTGGCCTGGCCCGATCCGACCCAAATTCGACCAAAACATGTCAAATGTGGGCCAGATCGACTCTGCCCGGCCAGCCCACTTCATATCGAGATCCGTGAAGTGCGAAGCGGAGCTGTTAAAACTGATGTGACATCATTGTCAATGCACCAACGGTCCCGATCCATCAAAGCCCATAAAACTTTGCTCCTTCGGGAACACATCATTGTCAATGCGCCAGTCGTATGTGCAGATCTATGTGATCCCTACCAGCACTCCTGCGCTGTCAAATGCACATGAATTCTCTCTAGTAATGGGAAAGAAACCTTTTTCTGTTGTCAATGGAGTCTGAGCAGTGTATAGAGCAATTATTATTCTCCTCGGTTGGTCGGATTTTGCTTTCGGACTTCTAAAGGAGATCGGTTTCCTTTTGAATTCTTTCTTAGGTGAGTGAGCTTTGGTACGAAGAAATCACAAGGCTTGTTGCCACGTAACATATGGAAGGTGGTAGATGGATTGGCTTGGAACATTTCAAGCCGGTGTAGGCTATGCACATGCTAATTGTTCTTTGGAGGCATTTGCAAAAGAGTAATGTTATTCGTACCTCCAAATTTTTCCTCCAATATATTCCTTGACAGCTGACGTAACATTTTAAATAATATTATGTGTCATCTGACATGGCTGATGACATGACAAATTTTAACCAAAAAAGTTAACAATCCAATTTTGTCCATGTTAATTTAATGTTAATATTAATTAGTGTTAATTTAATATTAATATTAATATTAATTAATGTTAATATTAATGTTAATGTTGATTTTAATGTTAATGTTAATGTTAATATTAATATTAATATTATTGTTAATGTTATTATTAATATTATTTTTAATGTTAATGTTAACATTAATTTTAACATTAATTTTATGTTAATTTTAATTTTAATTTAAAATTTTGCCATGTCAGCTGTCACATTAACATGCCACGTCAAGTGCCACGTAAGGAGGGACGGTTTGGAGGTACAAATTGGAGGGACAAATAGCATTATTCTTTGCAAAAAGAATAACTACTTCTTCTTCCTATGAACATGATTAAACAATGCTATGACTACTACCAACCTATTACAACTTGTTTACAACCATGACCTGGCCAATGACCTCGCACAGACATCGTGGCCTACAAACTTGTGATCTCCCCAAAATGGAAGATGAAGAGAGAGAGAGAGAGAGAGAGAGAGAGAGAGAGAGGAGAGAGAGAGAGAGAGAGAGAGGAGAGAGAGAGAGAGATTACATTATGGTTTTGTCATTCACATGTTTGTAGGCCCGAAAATGATATTTTGCCCACGATTTGTAACCGCTGTGAGATTCGTTTCGCTGTATCGATATTTATATATGGATACGTATTTGTGTTGTATTTCGTAAGAGAGAGAGAGAGAGAGAGAGAGAGAGAGAGAGAGAGAGATTACATTATGGTTTTGTCATTCACATGTTTGTAGGCTCGAAAATGATATTTTGTCCACGATTTGTAACCGCTGTGAGATTCGTTTCGCTATATCGGTATTTATATATGGATACGTATTTGTGTTGTATTTCATATTTTCTTGGTTTTCATAACGTTTTTTGTTTGTCCTGGTTTAATCTTGTACTTGGTTTATTTTGGTTTGGTTCAACTTAGCATGAGTTGTTTGGGTTGAGTTGAGATGAGAAGGGTTTTGTATAAAAACCAACTTCTCTCTCTCTCTCTCTCCTCCATTCATTTCATTTACTCATTCTTCTCCATTTGCTCCTCCTCCAAAATTTAGGCAAGTACATCTTGCCAAATCTTGAACAATGTTATTTTCGTTCGTTCTATTCTCTTCCTTTCATGATTCTAAGCCTCTTTAGAACTTGAAGATTTTAGTTTTGATGGTTATATTTTTGTTAATCCAAGTTTTAAGATTTCTTTTGTTTTTCTTGGTTTTGATCTCTTAAAGTTTGATATTTTTGAAATCTAATGGTTCCATGCTGTAGGAAATTCAATTCTACCCAATTTTGGCTTTTGAACCACTTGATTTCGATTTATTTTGAATTAGTTCTGCTATTTTCTTGTTCATGGGTTCCCCACATCTTTTGGTGCTGTCGGGACGATGAACAGTTCCGTGCGCAGTGTTTTCGCTGCCGCGCTTCGCGCGCCATGCTTGCGCGCAACGTGCACCATGGGTACTTTGCCCTCGCGTACATTGCAACTTGTGCGTCGTGCGCCCGCGCATTTTTCTGCCGTGCGCCCGCGTGCCGTGCCTGCACGCAACGTGCGCCGTGGGCGTTTTTGCCCGCGTGCAATGCGCAACTTGCGCGACCGTGAGATTTTCTGCCGCGCAACGTGCGCCGTGCTTACAAGCAACGTGCAACGTGGGCATTTTTGCCCGCGCGCAATGCGCAACTTGCGCGGCCGCGCACCCGCGCGATTTTCTATCGCGCAACGTGCGCTGTGCTTGCGCGTAACGTGCGCTGTGCTTGCGCGTAACGTGCGCTGTGCTTGCGCGCAACGTGCGCTGTGGGCATTTTTTTCTCGCGCACAATGCGCAACTTACGCGGCCGCGCGCCCGCACGATTTTCTGCCGCGCGCCTCCTCTCTGTGCTTGCGCACAAAATATGCCGTGGGCGATTTTGCTCGCGCATATTACAACTTGCGCGGCCGCACGCCTGCGTGATTTTCTGCCACGCGCCGTGCTTGGTCATAACGTGCACCGTAGGCAGTTTTGCTCGCGCAACTTGCGCGTAGGTCACTCCAAATGACTTTTTTTTTTGCATCTTTGAGCTGTTTTGGAGCTAAAATCTTGAAAAACTCAAAACATGAAAGTTGTAGATCTTTGTCTTGCCTTCAAGAACATTCTTGTTTCGCTCTAGTCAGAGTTTATATGCTATAATTTCAATCATAGTTTTGATATTTTGGCATATTTTCTGTACTTGACGTTTTGAGGTTTCTTCGACTGCAATAGATTTCTTAACATGATTTGATGATCTTGTACAGTTAATAAATAATCATACACCCTTTGTACATAACACTAGCACAGATTCAATTATTATTTTTATGCCAATTAGTTACTTTTACTTATCCCTTCTCATATGTTAGGATATGTCTTTCCTTTCGAATACTTCTTATGTGATATGATATATGTTTCCATGCTTTTTCAAATTTATTATACTTTACAATTTATGCCATGTTTAGAATTTTCTTATAGTGACCCGTTGTGGTGCACTCATGATCCATATCTTTCTTTGCTTTACATGATAGTGACCCCGTGTGGTGCACTCGTAATGTATGTCTTTTTTCTTTGCTTAACACGATAGTGACCCGCTGCGGTGCACTCAAGTCACATGTCACTTCTTTGCTCAACATGATTGTGGCCCGTCATGGCGCACCCCTAACAAGTACCCTTAACATGATAGTGATCCGTTGTGGTGCACTCCATGCTAGTAATATGACAAGTAATATGACATGACATGAATCATGGATGCTGTTGCGCAACTTTATTGGGTTACAAGTAATGAATGATTTGGACACCGTAGGTGTTTCTCTTGAGTGTGTTTGTACAAGCTACATGTTCTGTATTGCATCATGTCTAAGGCATGGATTTCTGATGACCACGGTCAGGGATTCATACTGAATCTGGCTAGGATTAATGACTAGATTGATCAAGTAGTTCATGAAGAGACTTTTTCGGTTACTTGTTGCCTGTTTGATCCCGGCCTTATATATATATATATATATATATATATATATATATATATACATACATAAATGAGATTTGGAGATATCTGTCATGATGAGCACATTTCTAGCTCACCGTCGAGTGGGGCACCTCCTTAGGACATATGTATCTTACTGCAGTGTGTCTGCTATACTTGTTTTTCTTTTGCTGGGGTCACTCCGGTAGCAGCAGGCGGATAACTGGACTTGGAAATCTCTTTGCATCTTGTTAGTAACTAGGCTTGTGATAACCCTAGTTAGTTAAAGTATCAAGCCATACTCATTGCTTGGCCGTGATTGATGGATGGAGTCAGTCCAGTCCAGTCTAGTTTTGTCTAGGCAGTGTCCGTATATTTATTTCAATACATTATGGTTTATGCTTTACCTTGTCGATAAATGATCGGAGGCCAAGTTCTGTTCAGGAGAAGGGTTACAATTCCGGTCCTTGTTTGGTTTAAGGGTTATAACTTGGCTTCCAGAATAGTTTCTAAAGTCATCTTATCATTTGTCGTGCTATTCAGTACTCACAGTCTATACATGATCTTTATGCTATACAATGATCAGAGACTAAGTTCTATTCAGGAGAAGGGTTACAACCCTGGTCCTTGTTTGGTTTAAGGGTTATAACTTGACTTCCGAATTAGTTCCTAAGTCCACTTATCATTGTCTTTCTATATAATTCTTACATGCTCACATGTTCAATTATCTCACAAGCTATACATGACTTCCTATGCCGGGTCACCATGCTCTTATGACCTGGCTATCTCACAAGTTCATATGTTCAATTGTTTTTACATATTCTCAAGCTTTTGTTTACTTAACATGTCTACACTTTATAATAGGTTGCATGATAATTACTTTATGCTCCAAGATGCTTACTTATTGTCTTCCTATGTTCGGGACAAGTGCATTGGTAGTGCACGAGTCTCGATCTGCCCTTACATATTTGTATCTCTAATTGTTGATGTTAGTGATTGCTGGTTTTAATTCATAGTTTGGCTTCCTTTGTGGTACTTGCTATTGGGGGTCTGATCCCACTGGTTTTGTTTGGCCAGATCTGATAGAGAAGACTAGAGGATCTTCCGCACCATCTAGTCAACGGTGGCCATCCAGAGCACCAGAGTACCCAAGTGGGTTTCTCATTTTATTCTCTTACTGGTTATATACATTATTCTTTTGTGGCGTTTAGCCTCCGAGCACGTGTTTAGCTCGTGTTTTGGTCCTTGACATTTAGCCTACGGGCATAAACATGATGTGCGTATTCTTGACTGCAGCTAGAGCTATCATGTACTATGACTAATACTCTTGCTAGTTTTTCCATTTTTTATTACTAGCTTCATGATTATCCATGTATATATGGTTTGGGATGCTTTACTATTGTATGTCTGATGATTATACTTCTTGTACCTTGTATAATTACCTGTGATCGAGATACCTAGGATTTTTTTAACCTAGGATCGACTTTTGGCTTGTAGAAGTAACCCCCATGTCTTGACAACTTATACGTAATTTCAGAGTACTGGCGTACTTTGGTATTACGTAGCAGGCCTTGTCCGTCCCCACTCGCCAGTATTCTGGTTCTGGGGCATGACAACCGCAAACATGACCGTCGGCCAACGTGTCGGCCGACCATTGCCCTCCCTGCTATCTCGGGTCCCACCCGGATCAGGAGGCCAATGGCCGACCGACACGTGGGCCGACGGTCACGCCCGCGGTTACAAACCGCGGGCAACCTAGCAGCTCCGTTGTAGGCCACATTGGCTATACTGGCCCGATCATTGGTTGTAAACAAGTTGTAAAGAAAAAATAGTTGCCACATAGGAATGACAAACTTTTATTTCAAAAATCTTTCTCCAATACAAATGTAGAATAAATCATGAAGTTGACATGGCAAAGGCAATATGAAGTTGGTTGTCTAGATCTAGACAATGCACTTCACAATGACTTTGTCTCCACATCATCAATTATGAATAGAAATATTTATAAAAAAATGAAGAAGTGGAAGAGTTGTCTTGGAAGTTGGAAAAAAAAACTTTTTATTGTCTTCTCATTGGTAGATGATTAAATTTTGACGAGTCCACTTTTGTTCACCTACCAAAACTAGGGTATTTGTTCACCCTCTAACAAAAAATTGACACGTGTCAAATTCATTCAACATAAACTACTTTGAAAGTAGTTTTGTGAACATTTAAAGTGGTTTTGGCTAAAGGATTTAACACATGTCAATCCTTTATTGGAAGGTGAACAAATATACTAGTTTTCCTGGGTGAACAAAAATGGACTCAAATTTTGATTATAAGTATCATTTAATCTTTCTAATAATAAATAAGTGCAACGTTCGTGTTGTATGCTAGTATTGATAAATGTGCTGATCAAAATATTCATATAAAATGCACATTTATTAATGTGTTAACATGTGTCCTAAGGCATATGTTAACAAAACCCTATGTTAACATAACCCTAGAGCATCTCCAACCCTATTGTCTTATTTTGTGTTGTGATTCCTATGTGGCATGAGGCACAAGACAATGTCTTTCCTATGTGGCAAGATGATATTCCCATAAGACAATGAGATAAAAAAGTGTTCTCCAATGCAGAAGTATTGATGAGACAATAAAAAATATTTTTCTAACTTTCAAGACAACTCCTCCACTTCTTCATTTTTTTTTATAAATATTTCTATTGATAATTGATGATATAGAGACAAAGTCATTGTGAAGTACATTATATCTAGATCAAGATAACCAACTTCACATTGTCCTTGCCATGTCAACTCCACCCTGTATTTCACATTTGCATTGGAGATGAATTTTTGAAATAAAAGATTGTCATTCCTATGTGGCATCCTTTTTTTCCAAACTCACATTAATGGGGTTCACTACCAAAATAAGTCAAATTAGCGACGCAATTAGCGACGCTTTGTTAAGACGTCGCTAATATTTTTGATATTGGCGACGTAATTTTTATATGACGTAAAACGTCACTGATTGCAAAAAGTAGCGACGTTGAGCTACGTTTAGTGACTACAATTAATTTATTGGAAAGTGATGTCGATGAGAAGTCGCTGAACGTCGCTATATTTTGTAATCAACGACATATATTTATTGGGTCACCATTTTTTTATTTTGGCGACGTTTAGCGACGTCAAATGACGTCGCTAAATGTTTAATATACACGGGACCAGCCCCATCCTAAATCCAAAAATTTTACCCAAATTTTTTTTCCTCCCTCAACCGCCACTCCCTCCTCGACTGCTCCTCTCCCTCGACCGCTGCTCCCCCTTCGAGGCCACCGTCTCTCCCCTCGCCACCGGGAGCTCCTCCTCCTCCGGGCTCCTCCTCCACCGCGAGCTCCTCCTCCACCAACCCCCCCTCTGCGAGCTCCTCCTCAACCACCTACGCCGACCTCCTCCTCCTCTCGACAAACCCCAAGATCTAGTAAACCCTAACCTATATTCTATCTGAGTTTAGACACGACGCAGACATGAATATGGCACGATACACTGACACGATACACTATATTATATTCTTACACTGACACGATACACTAACACGATACATTAGGTTGTGTGTTATGTCGAATGGACACAACTACGGCACAGTATAAACAGACATGGTAATAATTTGATTTGTTACTTGGACTTATTGTTTTGTCCTTGATTTTCTTCACTTTGCTGTGTAGCATCTTTTTTTGGTTTATATGATGATGGATGGATTTATTGAATTTCTGCCTTCGAAAGATTTATGTATAAAAGTTGTTCATTTTACTGAGGACTAAAAGGTTTGCATGTTAGCCAGGTAAAAGGTTTGCATGTTAGCCAGGTCCTTAGACTCTTCATATGACCTCAGGAAGGCATATGACCTCAAGAAGGCATTATGTTGCAAAATAATATTTACTTTTGTATAAATTTCCTTTTTATATGGGAAGCTATGCGTTATAATATATCTTTTGCTATTGGTTGAAGGAATCCTTATATTGTATGCTTAGCCACTATTTATGTTGTTCATTCTTGAAATTTTAGTTTTCTTGCTGTAATCATGTTAACATTTGGACGTAACAGGAAAGTCCGCTCGAGGAGAGATTATTCAGTCCCATGTATCTAGCTTTGTAATAAAGTAGTTTTTCTTGAACGTCCATATTGGATATTGCATTGCACATGTATACCAAACATATAGATGCGTGCTATATTTTGTTAATAGAACATCTATCTCCTTCAACTTGTGGTTCATTTGAGTGTGCTTTTTCAACTTCGTTGCCATTTCTTAAAACCAAATTTTGTTAGTTCTTTTTTTGCAAAATCTTTGATGTGATGTGATGGTGAAAACATTTTGGGCCTCTCTGAAACTTGTTACTTTGCATTAGTTGCATCCCCTCGTTTGATTTTGTATTCATTAACCACATAGCTCCATTCTTAACTAAAATATTTAGGCATAACTTTCTGAATTATCAAACTTTCTTGACAGATCTATTCTGCTGTAGGTTAACTAGAATTAATTATAACTTTTCTGCTTAGTTAATATTCTTCGTTTAGTATTTTAATGGGCATCACGTAGTAAGATTTAGAAAGATGGAGTTATCACATGAATGTAAGAGTTGCAACTGACCAGGCCCTTGGGACCCTGGCATTGACAC